>JARQZJ010000091.1:2347500-2947500 GCA_030704895.1 Henosepilachna vigintioctopunctata
AATGAAGAGTACAGGAACTATGTACGTTTCCGGTCTTTCGAAGTAAGGAGTATAATTGTTGTCCGCATCTGCATCAGCATCCGGAGCGAGGGTAGTAGTAGACATCTTCTGAAAAACGTAAAACACAAATTAGCGAAGACTGCATCGATAATTCTGGGAATGAACGCAATTTTGTGAATATAAATGACATTATTCCAGAATGCGGTAATTTTATCTGCTCTGAGCGGAAGTTGTCAACTGATAGCGAATGGACCCTAATATATTTTCATCAAAATTCGCGAATAAATAAACGAAGGAATGGGAATTATAATTTCATCAGAACACACGTCAGAATTAATCTGTAATTTTAATTCATTGTACGAAACCGCGTTTCATCACGCAAATAATTTCGAAATGTATTTTTATATTTTCATTTCTGAGTATGGGATTTTCAAAAAACCATGCTAAAAATTAAATTTCTCTATTTGAGAGCACTGAAAAACAGGATGTTCAATATATAAATTCAACAAAAATTCATGGATTTTCATCGGTTTACTAGCTGACCTGGCGAACTTTGTAGGCCCATTTATTTTTCTCAGAATATTTTTCATAAAGTCGGAAATACATGTTCTACTATTTGTGCTACACTATCTTGTTTTTAATATTTATCCCGTGTGTAGCCAGGGACTTACTCACTTACGAAGGGAATGCAATCCTTCCTGTGATTTCATATCAATCGAATCAAAAAATTCCTATATTAACACGTTTGATGTATTGAAAGTTATTAACCTGTCCGTTCTATAGTTGAACGACATGTTCTTAATTTCGTATCAAGTTCTTGCCCCATATATCTCATCATCAATTATATGTGATATATGCTAGATATAAGTCATAAAATGTTCAGAATTTAGTCCATTCCCGGAAACCAATGAATATAGTAGCTGTGGTGGCTGTACCAATAGCGTCTATTTGAATTGACGCTTCGCGCAATATTTTGTCGCATCATTGGTAGTATTTTCTTATCAATAACAATTACTCTTTACCAGGCAATATCGACACACAACGTTCATTGGTCCAATAGCTACGATTTGCTGTGAGCTGTAATCTATTTCGACGTTATGATTGAATGCAGATCGATAATAGTTAAAATTCAGATAAGTTAATTATAAAATTCAGTCAAAATTAAAAGATATTCAGCTTTTGACATTATCTTTGTGAGAATTAATAATTTCTCACCCAGAATATTAATAAAGTATTCTTAAATTTTATAATTTTACATGCTATTTTTTAAATTTTTTCCCTGACAATAACAAACACAACAAAAAAAATAGTGAAATCGGCCCAGCCGTTGACTACATTTTAGTTAGAAAATATTTGTATGGGAAAAAGCTGAAATTTAGGGTTTTCCCGGCAATTATTCGAATTTTTCTCGATGTGAAAATAATCCTTAGACTTCAACGAATGTTGGTTAGAATTTGAAATTTGGTTAGGTTTTATAGTTTACCAAAAGATTAAAAAAACAGTGTGGAAATCAAAGAATTCAAGAGAAACTTAAAAGAGTATTTAGTGACGTTGTAATTGTGAATATTGAATTTACATATAAGTTGATATATGGCTCTGGATTTGTTTGCTTGTTATTGTTTTTGTAATAGTTACTAAATAAACACTTATTATTATTACTGGTTGGTTTGATTTGAATCGAATCGATATACTTATTGAAGATCAAAATATACACAGTTTAATTAAGATAATAACTTCTTCAATATTTTGCTCATGGTTGATGAACACTCTCTAATCTAAGAGGATAAATTACCATAAAAAATGAAATATCTGACAAGTCACATCGCAAGTGACACATGACTAACATTTCACGAAAATATATATGCCATTCTATACAAAATTCTTCAATTCTAAATTCAATTACAACATGATATATAGCCAGATTGTGAGTTGCGTTTAAAACGGATCTCTTCTGATTTCGAATGGACGGAATTGGATAGAATAGACACTAGAACAAACAAGTGGAATTCAAGTTTTCTGCCTGTCGAATTCAAGCCCGAAGAGAAACAAATCGTCGCTATATCCATCCAATATATTTCGATCAAGAGCATGTTACGAACCAGTCGAACTACAACATTTTCCAACGTCCAGTACAAAATTCAGTTAAATGGGGATAACCTTCCAGACAAGTTGGCCGAATAAGTTATTACGCTTGCTCCGTTGTTGGACGTATTTTCCCAAAATCATACAAAGATATTTGTGAATATATATATATATATATATATATATATATATATATATATATATATATATATCTATAAGAAAATGAACACTAGAACATTCGTTCGAAAAATTCAAATTCATCAAGAGAATATTATAGTAGAGCTAGATATGTGAACGTGTACGATGTGATGTCTCCATTATCCTTCAAGGGATAAATGTTAGAGAAATATTAAAATCGATGCCACACCTGATGGAAGTGCGAGACATATATGTTTCGTTCTGCAAGGAACTCGTCAGTCGCACCACGTCCATCGAAGTGAAGCAACGATTTCAACCCACAAGCATCTTCTTGTGACTCCAAGTGGAAGACCGTAGAGTTATGAATACTCCACAATTCCATCTATGGGAATCAGTAGAAAACACCTCTCAGGTTATAGACACACCAAGCATAGAAATTTCACATATCTTCTATACCCGCAGGTATCTACTAAATTGCAATGTCTATTTGACAAATATCATCGAACGATGTTTTTAAATGTCAATAGGTTGCGTTAGTAGTACGCTCGCGTTTATTCCCGTATTTCAGGGGCCTATTCGGGAATATTTTTAAGGAAAAGAGATTTTTTGTGCTTATGGCACAAAATGAAATATTTGAGAAAATGAACACTAGAACAATCATCCGAAAAATTCAAATTAATCAAGAGAATGTTATAGTAGAGCTAGATATTGAACGTTCACATATCTCTCACGGAATCTTTTTCATTTGTTCAGTATGATATATGGATCACTTGCTGTAAATTAGAATTTACCAGTTTTGTTCTGCTGCAAGGATACCACATTAGTGAGTAATTTATAAACATATCCAATATGAACTGTCCAGTTTCATTAAATCCTTGCTTACGTCACATAATCTACGTCCGAAATGGGGTAACCCTTTGCAGGTAGCTTTTCGTTCCAGTTTTGTTTGATCAGTTAATGAACTGAATTCGATTTGGTACGAATTTTGTTATACGGGTCAGAATGTCGATGAATATTCAGTGAATTAAGAAGATAATAAATTTTGAAGCATAGAACTTGACCCGCATATAATTCGTTTCAAATTATTAGGTCAACATGTACCTTCAGAATTATCTGATGATAGATTGAACATTTAATAATTGATAAACAGTTTTGATGCACAATTCATTGTTTCTATAAAAAAATTGAATGTTTCAAAACATTGAAAAATTCTTAGCCATGAAACATCGGTAAGTCATATGTTCACTTCAATCATACATTTCGAAAATGATGTCACTTGTTCCGTTAGAATGATGTGAATAATCAACAGTTATTACTGACTCTTTAAAAGTTGTTGTATATTTTTCAGAATGATTGACAGTAGAATGGATAAATACTTCCTCACTTAAAAATGGACCTAAAACAATTCATCAGATTCTTGTAGAACGAAACACTTTTTCTCGTTCTTACTCCTCACTTCGGATTTTACATCAACTCCCTACATTTTCAGTACAGTTTATGCTGAAAGCGTTTGATTATGAATTTTCCTTGAGATTTTTTCGAAGACATGATGATTTCAATGGTATTTGCCAGAAAAACAATGAAATTGTCGAATAACTGCAAGGAATTATCGTTTGAAAAGGTTTTTAATGCTGTTAAAACACCCTGTGGGTTGCATTCGGCCATCGGTCCAAAAATTATGGACTGTGAAAGATTATTAAACAAAAATTCAGAAATTTTTTTTCTCAAATGTTATCGAAAAAAATTCAAAAAAGATATCCATACCATCCTTCAATTAATATATTCTATTTGAGACAACTGACATAAAAGTAATATTTCAAGATTCAGAATTTTTGAGCCAGTTAGCTCTTCTTACATATTTGACCAAATATCTAACCTTCAGCCTTGGGGAAAAAAAAATTCATCGCACTGCTTCATAATGAATATTACACCATCTCATTTTCAACTTGAGCTATTTGATCTATTGGTGATGACAAGACAAGGAAAGGTATATATATATATATATATATATATATATATATATATATATATATATATATATATATATATATATATATATATATATATATATATAGAAAGAATTTTACTGTCGACCGTACTATATGTTAAAGAAAGGGATAATATCGAGAAGCGGTCCGTGACAAGGAAAAATTATCTGTTTATAATCTCAATATTTCGTCAATTTTTTATTGACTTCTTCAGGAGAAAATCTACAAGCAAAATACATGAACAGTTAAAAAATCGTACAAAGAACAATAGTAATCTCCACTTACAAATAATTGAAGTAAGTCACTAAAAACTAATAAAATCAACATTCTTCATCAAATTTCGGAACAAGACTAATCAGACAAAACTAAACATCTAATGAAACGTTGAAACCACAGATGGAAAACAAACAAAAAAATTTTGTATAAAGTATAAAAGCAAAAAAATATAATTATATGCATGTAAATATTAAACTGTGTAAATATTCTCTCCTCTAGTAGAATGTTTAATTTAAATAATTTTTAAAATATTACAATATATGCTACTTAGTTGACCCGTATCAGATTTAAAATTAATAGCATTTTTGTTTTTGTTTATGTGGTACATCTCGAGGAACAGTCTGCTCCTGTAATTATTTTCCTTTTCCAGAATCCTCACATTGTCGTAATCAAAAGGATGGCCGGTTTTCTTATAGTGTTCTACTGCGGCACAAGAATTCTTACCTAGTCGACAATCACTCTTGTGCTGTGTGAGTCGTTATTTTAGCCACTGCGCAGTCTGTCCTATATAACAACCACTACATACCTGACACGGGATTTCATAAATGATGTTACTGTGGTAGAGTAAGGGTGTCTTATCTTTAATTTTAGTGAACAAATCAGAATTTTTCGTGATGTTGTGTTTTGCAATTTTTATATGTGAAAATTCTCTGAAACAAGTCACAATCTGTTCTGACAGTTTATCCACATAGGGAAGTTTTTTGAATTTAAATTCAATAGTGTTCTTTTCAGTTGGTGCCTCGAACTTATTTGAATTATATATTAACCTCTTGAGGATGTGCCTAGGGTAACCATTATTGACAAATATGTTGAAAAGAGCTTTTAAATTTTGTTTCAGTAATGTGCTATGGCTTATGTGTGTAACTCTATTTCTCATGTTGATTACTGCATTGTATTTCTGGTTCTTTGAGTGATATGAAAAATAATTTATAAATCTTATTTCTCATATCACCCAAAAAATCAGAAATACAATGCAGTAATCAACATGAGAAATAGAGTTACACACATAAGCCATAGCACATTACTGAAACAAAATTTAAAAGCTCTTTTCAACATATTTGTCAATAATGGTTACCCTAGGCACATCCTCAAGAGGTTAATATATAATTCAAATAAGTTCGAGGCACCAACTGAAAAGAACACTATTGAATTTAAATTCAAAAAACTTCATTATGTGGATAAACTGTCAGAACAGATTGTGACTTGTTTCAGAGAATTTTCACATATAAAAATTGCAAAACACAACATCACGAAAAATTCTGATTTGTTCACTAAAATTAAAGATAAGACACCCTTACTCTACCACAGTAACATCATTTATGAAATCCCGTGTCAGGTATGTAGTGGTTGTTATATAGGACAGACTGCGCAGTGGCTAAAATAACGACTCACACAGCACAAGAGTGATTGCCGACTAGGTAAGAATTCTTGTGCCGCAGTAGAACACTATAAGAAAACCGGCCATCCTTTTGATTACGACAATGTGAGGATTCTGGAACAGGAAAATAATTACAGGAGCAGACTGTTCCTCGAGATGTACCACATAAACAAAAACAAAAATGCTATTAATTTTAAATCTGATACGGGTCAACTAAGTAGCATATATTGTAATATTTTAAAAATTATTTAAATTAAACATTCTACTAGAGGAGAGAATATTTACACAGTTTAATATTTACATGCATATAATTATATTTTTTTGCTTTTATAGTTTATACAAAATTTTTTTGTTTGTTTTCCATCTGTGGTTTCAACGTTTCATTAGATGTTTAGTTTTGTCTGATTAGTCTTGTTCCAAAATTTGATGAAGAATGTTGATTCTATTAGTTTTTAGTGACTGACTTCAATTATTTGTAAGTGGAGATTACTATTGTTCTTTGTACGATTTTTTAACTGTTCATGTATTTTGCTTGTAGATTTTCTCCTGAAGAAGTCAATAAAAAATTGACGAAATATTGAGATTATAAACAGATAAGTTTTCTTTGTCACGGACCGCTTCCCGATATTATCCCTTTCTTTATATATATATATATATATATATATATATATATATATATATATATATATATATATATATATATGTGAAAGTGTGTTGTGCACTATAAATATATAATATACCAAAACAGAAACAACCTCACCCATTCTTCCTTACTTCATGATGAGATTGTCTACTACTGAGGTGTAGGTGGACAGCTCTTCGTTGGTGGATGCATCTGATGGACCACAGTGTTAACATTGAATACTTTCTCATTTCGAATCATCCTTTTCCAATAGTTCTCAAAAATTTTCGTTATATTTGCCGTTTATGTAGGAAATAATATTTGGAAAATAAAACACAATGATACTATATTTTTTTTTCAATTATTTCACACTTCTCATTATTTCTCATTGTTATTGAAAAAACATTTGTTTATTACTACACGTCTCGCATCCACATTACAGGTTTCATTATAGCGCTTGAGGCCCTGCAAGTTGTACACCCCTGATATAAGTATAAGAATATTATAAAATGAAATCGAGGGAATTGTTGATATTTTATTCGTGATAATGATGATTGTCAATTTTTTGAAGAATTCTTTTCTGCAATATTAAATAATGCAGTAATGAGATGCTCTGTTCAAGATTATTATTCCAGATACGTTCAGCATTTCAGTTGGAAATACGTTACCAAACAAAATAAAATGATATTTAGAAGTCCAATTGTGAGTTTTTTGGTTTATTTTGCTCGTTAGAGTAGTAACTATTTCTCGGAAGATGAATATGTTTCTCAGAGATTTAACATTTCCAGGAAAACTTTATCCGCTTAACAGTTCTGAGCTTGGCCAGTAGAGGTAGATTATTATTTTATTCTGTATTACCGTTTTGTGTGCGTTTGTATTCGATATAAAACCCTAAAAAGCTTTCTGAATACTGCCGTTGTATTTCAAACCTGTTCTCATTATAATGGGAGTAAAATGAAAGAAGATATTTGCTGTCAAATTGCGTTTTATTAAGATTCAAGGACATTAGATGATATATATTCATTTTCAACCTGATACTTCTTCAAAGTTTACATTATGATAAAAAACGAAAACTTTTCAGCTCCTCATGGAAACAAATTAAGCTTCTCATCATATATTCATATGAATTTTATTTTGAAATCATGAGATTGGTGAAATATTTGAATATTTGTTGGTAATATTTATGTTTCCTGAATCTCTGACTATAAAAATTTCTTGATTGAAATTATTCAGATAATTCAAAATTTATGGTTAATGTGGAATACCTACTTTTATTCCTTTGCCAAGCATTCTCAATGGTACCTTGCTCTATTGTGACAACAAAATTACAGAATATGTATTAAAATCGTAACCATTATTGAGGTTATAAAGGAAGAATTACAAATTTACTACTACAATTTGAGAGTATAATAAATATGAAATGAGAACTGGTTAGATATGAAAAAAATTGTATGAAAAGTCTTTTATATTGAGGTGTCAATTTGCCTCCACATAGAAGAGAGCTGTCACCATGGCTTATTCTCATTGTTTTCTAGTTAATCTTGATTTTATGACCCACTCATTTGCCTCACTAATCCAACTACACTTCATATTGCTTCATTCTAATATTTGAACAGCTGTGACTATAGCCCAAATTATGTGTATCTTATCTTAAAGCGAATATCTACAAGTTCAATGATATAACACGAGAACTACAGATTTCTTGATCTAAAGATGCTTGTGGATTGAAATCGTTGCCTCACTTCGATGGACGTGGTGCGACTGACGAGTTCCTTGCAGAACGAAACATATTTGTCTCGCACTTCCATCCGGTGTGGCATCGATTTCAATATTTCTCTAACATTTATCCCTTGAAGGATAATGGAGACATCACATAGTACACGTCCACATATCTAGCTCTGTTATAACATTCTCTTGATTAATTTGAATTTTTCGAATGAATGTTCTAGTGTTCATTTTCTTATATATATATATATATATATATATATATATATATATATATATATATATATATATATATATATATATATATATATATATATATATATTAGGATTTGGTATGATTGGTTGTATCAGGTTTAGTTTATATAAAAATCGTTGTTCACAAACCACAGAATCAGGTAAAACAAGTGTTCAGCAAACTAAAGACATATATAGTATATTCAATTCCATGCAAAGATTGCGGAAGGGAATACATAGGACAGACATCACAGAGATTGCAATACCGTATAAACTCCCATAAATACACGAAAGGGGCAACAACAGCATTGAACAAGCACAAAACAACAGAGGGCCACGAATTTGACTATGAGGAAACAAAAATACTAACAACACAGAGAAACAAGAAGCTGAGAGAAATACATGAGATGTTCCATATACAAGCAAATCTAGAGAACACGGTGAACGACAGACATGACGTCAAACAACTGAGTTTATTCTATTTACCACTTCTTAAGAACCCAAGGAAAACAAAAGAAAAAGAAAAGTGAACTGACACAACGTTGACACTTCACTGACAGACACCTGAAAGAGTAAAAATTCGAGAAAAATATAAGTTCTGAAAGCAAATAGATTGACGACAAAACAATATATATTCTGGACTAGTTTATATAACTGTAAATGTTACACTAAGGTAATTGTTAAATGTACAATATTTTTAAGATAATGAGAAATACTTAAGTGATTCTTGTATTTTTAGATTATAACTACAGAAGAAGAGAGCAAACGCCCTCGAAACGTATAAATATATGTGAATGCACGATTTTTATATAAACTAAACCTGATACTACCAATCATACCAAATCCTAATAAAGTGATAAATCAGGCAATCAATCGATTTCGTAATATATATATATATATATATATATATATATATATATATATATATATATATATATATATATATATATATATATATATAGGAATGTTATAGTTTATAGGCAAGGAGGCACTATAAATGAATTTTAACCAATTTGTTTGGCTGGTCTATATTTTGATTCTGTTTACAGTCTTCATCAGGACTCTAAAAAACAGATGTTAACACAGACATCATGAAAACATTCAGTTTAACTATTCACGGCTAACTAGGTGAAAGATATGGTCAACACCATCAACAGGAATGTGTGAAATTTAAATTATATGCGATATTGCACAGGAAATCGAATATTGATGTTGAAATTTAAAAACTCTTCAAAGGAATATAAAGATTATCTTGAACTAACTAACAGAGATATATAAATAATCGAGCAGATATGACAGGAGCACAGAACAAATTGTCACCGAAAAAAGCACAGAGGTGAGAGAGTAAATCACCGTCACAAAAAAAGTCATACTGAGCACGTAACACATGAAGTCTATTAAAATTCTGGGCTGTCTGCGAGAGTTACTTAAAATTATTTGGAAGCCTGAAAACGTTCGTCTTTTTATTAATGCTGTTGGTGTTGTTATTGATGTGGACCATTTCGAAAAAAATTTTATTTTCGGTGACAATTTGTTCTATGTTTTATTCCATACATTCCTGTTGATGGTATTGATCATATTTTACACCTAGTTAGCCGTAAGTGGTTAAACTGAATGTTATCATGATGTCTGTGTAAGCATCTGTTTTTTAGAGTCCTGTTGAAGACTGTAAACATAGTCGAAATATAGACCAGGGAAATAAATTGGTTAAAATTAATTTATAGTGGCCTCCTTTCTTGTCTATAACCCATAATATTTCTATTTAAATTACAAGGCAATACTCCCTTTATCATTGTTATATATATATATATATATATATATATATATATATATATATATATATATATATATATATATATATATATATATATATATATATATATATATATATATATATATATATATATATATATATATATATATATATATATATATATATTACATCCATTCTCCCAGTGAAGCAACAATTTAAATCTCCAACTTCTCTTCACAAATTTTAATTATGTCATAATAATGCATATAACACAGCGCCATCTATCGAAATCAATCAAAGTCGCCTAATGAACTCATAGATAAAGAAAATGACACCTGAACCGTCTATTTTTCGTCGTAATAGAACAAGCAATTATTGTTTCGTTTCATAGAAGAGTTATGAAAACTGAGCAAAATTGCTACCTTTCACTGCTCAAAGGAAGATAATTCTCACTGAATACTTTCGAATGCTAATAGGATAAAATATTATACTTCTGTAATTCGAAGCTGAGAATGGTTATTAAATTTATGTTAAGTATCTTCCATCAAAGGATGAAAACTGTAAGGTTCGTTGTTGCTAGAAACTTCTGAGTGCTTTTCAAAGAAAGCATTAAATATCTGTCACGAAGTTTAGCCGACTAAAATTTGAAATGTAAATGGATTAAACTTCGGGTATTCAAGACAAACCTACGAAGGACTTTCATTTCGTAGCTCAGAATTACAATTAATGATTCTAAAATAATTGAATTCGTAAGCTCTTTTGAGATGGCATATTTAGGCGTATTATTAGTAATTAATGAGAAAATAAGATATAAAATAACTAACATCAAATTAGACTTAGAGTGGAAAGAAAAATTCATTTATAAAATGGAAAATATTAGCTCTGAAAATTCTTGAAAAAAGTCCTTGTTTCTCTTCGAATTTGACACAAAAGCGACCAACTCGTTGAGGTATAATCGGAATGAAGGATAGTCTATTCGACATGCAAGGGACCAAACTAATTCTTCAACACCGAACCCTGTGGAACACCATTCATCGTCAACGTTGAAATGGTAAAAAGAACCCTCCAAATATCATCTTACAGGTTGAAGTGATAGAATATTAGAGTGATAGAACACTTGGTAGAACTTCATTGAAAGAAGTATAATATTTTTGTGCTACAAGTCATTGAAAAAAACTAATATGATCAATGTTTTTGCCAGTCAACATATCTCAGCACCAACCATCTCTTAACTACTGAGATGGACCTTACTGATGATCTTACTGACAAGAAGTAGTTTTGAATATTTTAGTGATTTTAATCTTTTCAATTGTGACAACGGTTTGAGGACGTTGACGATGTGAAGGATTCTTCAGAAATTGCTTCCTGACACAACCAACATCATTCTTCAATTCTAAGATAACACACCTTCCTACTGGTTGGTAAAACTATATTTCATATATTTTTCTCTTAAGACGTTGTATAGGAATGTAAGTATCCTTAATTTCAAAGTACGTAAAAAACTCGTAGAAATGTTGGTTTTGTCAATATTGCATTATGGTTTGATTCTTATTTATCCTTGTTTGGATCAATGCTCCAAGAATAGAATTCTACGCATTCAAAATTCATGTTGTAGGTTTGTTTTCAGAATACGTAAATACGAAAGAGTATCTGCTAGAATCATTCAGCTAGGGTGGTTTAAAATTGACCATCTATTCCCCTTTCACATGAGTTCATTCGTACATCGAATTCTATTGTCCGGAATGCCCATTTACCTCCATCGTAGACAAAATTTTAGACGACACGCACATTCGGTTAACATTAGACATGTTGATACCCTTCATTTACCTCGGTTTCAACTATATATTTTCCAAAGATCTTTCACATATAATGCGATCTCAATTTATAACACAATAGACAGTGACATAAAAAATTTTCGGATTTCGAAAAGAGATCTCAAATACCAGCTCTTATCTGCCCAGTAAAACTAGATGAATACATTTAATAGACTACATTTAACACATTTTGCAACTCTTTTTTTTGTTTCCTTCTCTTTCCCTCATTTTTTTTTTATTATATAAGGTTTAATTTGACAATGGTTGTCATATTCATTTTGTTGAATTATTTTTAAATAATGTTCACTTTATATATTTTTTTTCTATATTCTATTATTACTGTTATTTTTAACTAAACGTCGCCTGTCACTGTTGTAAGACAATTTGTGTATAAAAGTGAATAAGGTCCTTATTATTATTATTATTATATTTCCAACTCTATGTATAAAATGTGCTCTGTTTATTATTTCAACAAAACAATTTTTACAAGAATTTAAATGAAAGTATTAATTCCACAAGTTTTTTCATTTCATTCTGATGCTCCCTCGCATAATTATAGCGGTTACATACCATGAAAAAATGAAGAGTGATATATGGGAGAGATATTCTAGCGATCGATTCTAAATAATTGGTGGGAGTTATTTCATTCTACATTTTTTCAGAAAATTTATTCATATTTTGACGAACAATGTTCCCCTAACAATTCTAATTATTCATTGATTCTTCGGAGATTTATCAGTGTTAACAGGGATCAGATTGCAACCATATTCAAAATTGATTGTTTTTTTAACAAATATAGCGTTGAATTTCTTTTGATATTTTGTGGAATACTGTTTACTTTCTCTTCATTTAAGCCCTGCACGAAATGTTTTCGATGATTAATAGCTCTCATAATTGAATATAAAACACGAACATCCCCTCAAGTTAGTGGTTAATGGTATAAAACGTTCCGTTATACATAAAAAGAAGTTGGGCTATATAATAGACATTTATTTTCATGTTCATCACGCTCTAGATAAAACTCGGAGGCATCATTAGTCTCTATTGTCCTACTATGTTGAATGGCATATTGATTAGCACAAGACTCTTGTTCAGTCTATGAACCGCGAGTGT
Organism: Henosepilachna vigintioctopunctata; assembly: GCA_030704895.1. Classification (NCBI taxonomy): domain Eukaryota; kingdom Metazoa; phylum Arthropoda; class Insecta; order Coleoptera; family Coccinellidae; genus Henosepilachna; species Henosepilachna vigintioctopunctata. The sequence goes on from JARQZJ010000091.1 coordinate 2,360,624, forward strand.
TAAATTATAATTTTCTATGGCTCATGCCTTTAGCTTAGGAACACAGAAATTTAATAATACTGTCAATTATACAAGTATATGTAGCTTACACGAAAATTGAATTATATGTTATACTTTTAATTTCACCATGAGAATATATCAGTTACCAAAAACATCGTGACTAGCTCAGTACGAGGATGGTGTGTAAAGTTTCCGGCCTGATTAAGATGGCCCCATTAGGTCTACTTTTGGAGCGGCGACCTACAGTACCATTTCTACTGAGTAAAGTTTCAGCCCAATCGCTACGTTAGTTTTCATTTGGAAGCAAATGTGCGAGACGCTTCCGTTGTGTTTGTGAAAAGGGAAAACTTGGAGAAACGTGCTGTCATAAAATACTTCTATTTGAAAGGTTTTACAACAAAAAAATTCGAAGAAAGATGGATTCAACACTATTACTCTATCCCTATTACTCTAACACTCCTCCCCATCAAATTCAACTATGGAGCAGTGGGTTTCTAAATTCAAAATGGGTCGTGTGGGCAGCTCTGACGAGGCCCGTGGAGGTCACAACCTCAGAAATGATTGAGAAAATCCATCAAATACTAATGGAAGACAGTGGGTTGGAAAAAGGGAACCAACTTCAAAGAAGGCATAATTTTATCGGCAAACATGGATATGGCTACTGTGTTTTTGGGATGCGAGAGGAATTACATATATTGATTATCCAGAAAAGGGTAAGACTATCACTGTCAATACTATGCAGACTTTTTCATCATTTGAAGAACAAGGTGCAAATTAAACGATCTCATTTGGAGAAGAAAAAATTTTCGTTTCATCACGATAACGCTCCAGCGCATTCGTTTATTGTTGCCATATCTGAAATCGACGAATTGAAGTTTGAATTGACTGGGCATCGCCCATACTCTTCAGATTTAGTACCCAAAGAGCATTACCTGTTTCGTAATCTTAAAAATGCCTTGGCAGTAAAAGATTTGAGAGCAACGAAGAATTTATCGAAACTATAAATCAGTATTTTGAGGAGCTTGACGAATCTACGTTTAAAACTGGTATAACTAAATTAGAACACTGTTATGAGAACTGTATCAATGTCGATGAAGATTATGTTGAAACATGAAGAAGAAAAAATTTTAAAACATCGTTTTTCTTGGTCAGGCCAAAGAATAAGTATGTAATTTGCTTCCTTTCCAACCTGTGAAAGCTAAAGAAAGAAAATTTTTCTGACATCCCTCAGATCCACAAAAATCTCGAAGCGCCACAAAGTACTTCGTATTCCTATTATGAAGATGGAAAATGAACTACTCCAGCTCTCAAGCTCGTTGTGGACATTGAAGAATCGCTAAGAATTGTCATTTTTTTTATCATCTGGATTTGTTTAATGAACCGATAACAAAGGAATGCAGAAAATTAAATGAAGTACATTTACGGAATGTTGTTGATTTCATTGTTTTCTATGGCGTTCACAAGGAAAGGCTCAAATCGGAAAAGACCAAGTAAGTTCAACAGATATTTTTATAATTATGAAATTTGATTGTAAAAATCAAATCTTTCATTGAAAGTCCATTCAAATATAGATATGTATTGTGAGTAGTGACAACAAATATACTGAAATTATTGTAAGTTATTGATCAATGAATTAAGACCAACAAATTTTTATCTCGAATGAAATGAGATATATTTTGACATAAACATTTCAAATTATTTTTCTCGTCATTATTGTACTTCCAATTTTTATGTACACAATTTGAAATACACGTAATAAATATTACCTGTACTCCTGTATGTTTTTCTACTGATATTTGTTGACTTTCGAAATATTAACGAAATCGGAAATTTCTATCGAAAAACTACAAATTATAATATATGATGGCATTGTTCAGTGAGGAACTGTTTCTGAAAAAAAATTGTTCAGATGATCATTATTATAATTAATTGAGACCGTATAATCTCAAATGTCTTAATTGAATCTCTCAAAGAGATTTAATTAAGAGATGTTTCAATTTTTATTATAATCAATTTATTTAATCAAGAGGTTTAATTAAAGAAACAATAGATCAATGGACATTTATTACCTAAAATCCTTAAAATTTAATGATGAAGGATATGCTTTACACGTTATATATCTTTCTATAATTCTAGGGTATATTTAAAGAAATATATTTATTTCTGTAGTGAATATTCATTCATCTAGATTATAATCCGCAAGAAATAACAAATTAATATCAACTTCAAAACAGATGGATCAAAACAGACTGGGAATTATAGCACAAACATTGATGTTTATATTGAAATTAATCAACAGGTGTCCGTGGTAATTGATATAATAGCTCTCGGTAATTGCACATAATCTTGGAATAATATACAATGGCAGGGATTGAAGATTACTTGAAAACTCCACTTAGTGAATTTTCACGGCAGCGGCATTTACCAAGAATAATTTCGAACGAATATAAGTTAAAATACTTCATAGCTTTTAATCGATTAGATCTGATTATTAAATAAGTATTCATGCTAAAAATGTGGTCTCTCTTTATAGTTTACAGGAATTCTCCATTGTGAAATTCAGTCAAAATCATAAATTGAAATGAAAAATGTATCGATATATTTTGCATCGATACATTTCGATACAACGAAGCAGCGAATGACATGTTTTTCGATCTTGTTAGCTCTCCTCAGAACTGTGTGCCAATTTTAAGCTGTATGAACGTAGACATTCAATGAACGAATGAAATCCCTATATATAAAGGATAAGTAACCATTCGCCCCTTCTGCTGAACTATTCAGATTGGGATATCTAATCGAGTTTCCATGAATTGCCTCCTTGGCAAGATTGAAATCAATCTCCCAATACGAAGAGTTCTTGTAGAATGAAATTAGAAAGGCAAAAGCTTGGAAGTTCTTTAGCTTCATCTCACAAAACAATACGAGTTTCTTATTTTTCGGTGGTTGCTTCTGGCAGGACTCCTGAAGAACTTCTGGTTAATACGAAAACAAGAATAACATGGTCTTTTATGGTGTGATTTTTCTTAACACATCTTTCAAAAAATCAGTTACCGGACCTAACTACAATAATAAGTCATATGATACTACGAAATGTGTGAAGGATATTGATATGTTCTTCAATATTGTACAATATTTTTTAATTCCACCATTCATAGTGTCCGTAGTTTCATTGTGTCCACATTTTATGGCACGTTTTTTCATACCTTGGTTAAGTTTTAGTAGCGATCAGTATTTTATTTTCAATAAAACAATAAAATATATAGCATATGCTACTCACAAACGACTAAGATTCATATTTACAAAAGAATTAACAAAATTAGTTCAGAAATTCCAGAGATCCCTACAACGTCACAAACTTTTTCTTTTTCATTATATTAGTATAGATTAATCAATTATGTCATCAATAATATCCAAAACTGAATGTTATATCGATGAATGACACAAATTATGAACTACTCAACACATTCTCTCATTTCTAACCATATTCAATTTCATAGATTGGTAGAAATGAAAATATAACCACAACAAACATAATTGAATAAATAATAAATAACTGTTAGAACTAATCAGGCAGAGCCATCACCAAAAACAAGTTTATTGCATTCTGAAACTAATTTACCCCTAAATAACCTGCGACATAATGATCATAACATCACACAATCCTTTGATTACAATGTCGACATAATCAATTTAAAATAAATTATATATTCGACATAGCGAGTCGATAGTTATAATTGGAAATTATTGTGGGTGGTTGCACAAACAACCAAAAGGTCGAATGAAGATGTATTCCCAATAGTTCGATGAACGCACTTGAATACTAACATGCTCGAAACATTAATATAATTGATTTTCACTTACAGCGATCTGATATATTACCGTAAAATTCGTTTTATTCCGAACCAGTGTACATAAATATGTCTATAACTACATCTACTTTCAATAAACTCTTTTACACTACGGCGCATACCGAACTTCATGATCTATATTCGTAAAACGTTAAACATATGTTTAGAAATAAAGTAATTTTTATCTTGCCGATTGTTGAACTCGCCATTAACCTTTTTATTCAATTCATTAAGATGATGAAAATGAAAACATTGTAATTTTGGTACATTAATCAAAGTGATGAATTATCACAACTAGATAAACTAAGTTGGCAGTAAATTACGATTGTTCACTGAACTGTGTTGATGTTTAGCAGCAAGATGCTCATGGCACGATATTAGGCTTAGGTTAGGCTAGTAGTTAGTGGACCTAGTTTACAGGGTTACCAACTCGTGGAATCTTTTCCCCGTGAAGTCAAGTTGAAAAACCCCTAAAATCCCCTAGAATTGTTTTCAAAATCGAAATTATAAATGTTTCAATTCATATTGGAATATTGTTCAATCGCGAGAAGACATTGTTGTATCGTGTTACGCTTCATTTTTAATAACCTCAAACTTTCTTCTTTTTCAGGATTACTATTGTTTCACTCCACATAGCGGCAACAAAGTTGAATATTTTGTATTTCGTTCATTACCAGAAAGGATAAAACCTACTCGAAATATCCCTCGTTAACGCTGAGCACTCTATTTTGGGGGTATTGAATAAGTCTGAGCCGCACTCTCGACTATGTTACCCTTGTTCGTGCTTAATTCAAAAGACCTGTTGCCAGCTACAAATGTAGATATAATCAAAAATGAAACAGATTCGTTAACTATCCTGTTAACCAGAGTTGGGCAAATACTTTAAAGCGCGGGCCAAAATGAAATTTTCAAAATGTCTCCCGGGCCGGAGGACTATACAGCGTATGGTTTGCACAGGTGGATGTTTTAGATGGAGTTTTCCCTGCCAATTTTTTTGACAAAAACACTAAGTATCATTTCAATTCGAATAAAATATGTCACGTAATGTTTAAAGAAATATTTTTATAAATAAATGGCTATTAGATAAACCAGTCAATGAAACATTTTATTTTGTTACTTATTTATGTCTTAATGATACAAATTATTTTATATTGACACATAGTTATTACAATTTAACATTTATATTGCATTTCGTAAATATAATAGTAAATGTAATTCAAAAAAGAAGAGAAAAACATCAAACGGTAAAATAAATATAAAGTTAATGCGAAACGTGAAATCTCAAATGTTCACCTGACATTATTTCTTCAAAATTGGGTTCCAAATCACTTGCAGCAATCCTTAATACCGAGTGTAGATTTTCGTCAGTAATTTGTGATCGATATTTATTTTTCGTGGAAACCATTAAAGAAATTCACAACTTTGGTCGCAACAGTAACGACGTGATTCAATTTTAAAACCTTTCTGCATAGCACTTCTTGATGAATAATGCAGTGCAAAAATAATATATCGTGTTCTGGTTGTAACTCTTTTACTTTGTCGCGAATTCGTTTAAGTAAGCCTACATTTTTCCCTGTTAAACTAGGACAACCATCCGTAGTGACGCTTACTATTTTATTCCAAGTTAAACTTACTTTAACTAAACACTCTTCAAGAGCGAGAAAGAAGTCTTCACCAGTAGTTGTATCTTTCATTGGATGCATACTAAGAAGTTCCTCGCTAATTTCGCATTTCTTGTTAATGCCGCGAATAAATATTAATAATTGACTTGTATCAGTAATATCGCAGGACTCATCTAAAGCCAAAGAACAATAGGTAAAATCAGCAATTTTTGTTCTTAGCTGGTCAAGTATGTTTCCTGAAATATTTTCAATCCGTCGTACTATTGTTCTTCTTGAAAGGCTTACATTTTCAAAAATATGTTTCTTTTCAGGACAACATATCTCCGACACTTGTACCATGCATTGTTTAACAAATTCCGCTTCAGAAAACGGCTTACATAACTTAGCAATTATGTGTGCGACAACATAACTTGCTTTTGTGGTAGATTTCTCTATATTACTTTGTTTGGTAAAAATGTTTTGTTGCTTATTCAAGTTTTTTGCTAAGTTTTCTGCTACAGTTTGAAGTTCTTTTAAAGAATGTGATGCATATTTTGAATGTTTTGTTGTAAAGTGCCTGTTTAAATTGTATTCTTTAAAAACAGCAATTGTTTCCTGACTAACTAAACAAATTGCTTTCTTATTTATGTTTGTAAAAACATATTTTACCGTCCAAGCTTCATTGAAGTTTCTGCATTCCAAATCAACTTTTCTTTTTTTAGATTGACTCATTTTACAAAGGTCTACAAACCTATAATTTAATTAATACAGTAAAATAAAACCAATGTTTTAAAATTTTACTTACAAAAAGTCCACTTTTTCAATTTTATATTTGCACACTAATATTAGACTCGAACAAAAAAAGAGAACTAAATCAAAATTAACAATACACGTGGTGCGACCTCTCGTCCCTCGAAAAGTGAGAGGAGTGCAGCATATGCCGTCCTCACAGGCATTTCGAACCTAGCGCGATCTCATTTGTGTTCGACGAAAAAGCCGCCCTGAGAGCGATCGTCGCGAGCGACCGTGTGAAACACACGAGGATTGTTTCAAGCTCCCGACATCGTCCACACTAGTGTAGTTAGCCGACCGCTCATTTTATTAAGACTATTATATATACAGTACGCACACTAATAATGCTGATGTCAACAAAATCTCATAAAAAAATTTATGTGCGGAATTTTTCAACGGGCCGGATAAAATTAGCAAAAGGGCCGGATCAGGCCCGCGGGCCGGCTTTTGCCCACCCCTGCTGTCAACTATCCTTTCCTGATAGATGGTTTACTCTGCAATTCACAATTATGTGGATTTCACGTGAAATTAAATGAGAAAATTTGTATGGTGAAGCGTACAGAAGAGTATGGACGACTGCTGGTAGAATTGGCTATAATATATGTCTGACCTAATTGAAGTCTTAAACCAATTATCACCGAATTTATGCATGAACATTCACTTCATTCTGCGCCAAAGCAAGATTTTCAATTTCCAAATACAGAGGCAATTATTTTGAGTGTAGATTTCAAAATGAACAGGGTGGTTTATTTTTACCAATTTACTGCATTCTGTTTTCTTTTCCAATCAAAATGTAATTTGATTAGAATACGCCGAGAAATCCAAACTAAATCGGATTTAAAATATGTAATATGAATATGAATATGCTGTGTTTTTTGTATACTCAGTAAATTTTCAAAGGAAAATATTCATTTTATATTTCGAGCTAATAGACCAGGGTCGATAATTTTTGAAATCAAAAAAGATAAAAAGTGGAAGGGGGTGAGTTTTTGAGGGTTAAAAACGGTTTACCTCGATTTCCGGCAAAACTACAAGTCCCATGGAGAAAAATTGAATGACAAAGTGGTAGGTAATAAAGAGACATACAACTTTTGTGATTACACTTTTTTCACATAACCTCAAAATTTATGTGGAAAATTCAAATAATCAAGTTTTTGGTTTTTTATTTTTATCTTATGCAAAAAAAAATTTTTTTTCACGAAATTTGGTGAGAAATTACCTTTCTATATCCCAAAGACAATGTTATTCTTTTGATTTGAAATATTCATTTTTTCACCTTATTTTGACTTAATATCGAAAAAACACCCTAGACCCTTGACGCGAGAATTTTCGATTGAAAATTAGGGTGTTTTTCTGATATTAAGCCAAAATAAGGTGAAGAAATGAATTTTTCAAATCAAAAAAATTACACTGTCTTTAGGACATGGAAAGGGAAGCTCTCACCAAATTATGTGAAAAAAACATTTTTTTGCATAAGATGAAAATAAAAAACCAAAATCTTGATTATTCTAATTTTTGGAATTGTCGATTTGTCGACTTGTAGTTTTGCCGGAAATCGAGGTACATCGTTCTTTACCCCTAAACTCACCCCTTTCTACTTCCCGACCTAAGATCATCCGTAAATTATTTTTACTTTCATTTTTGTTATATTCTCGTCCGTTTTAAACGGGTTTCATTCTAATATCATTTTTTCACTTTTCACCATTTTCATCATTATCGACCCTGGTCCATAATTCTTTCGAATAATATTCAATATTCAGATAGAATACGACAGTAGTCAAAATTCCTCAAGTAGACTAAATAGTCGAAGGACAGGGTGATTCTACACCGGTTTTTCACATTGAAATTATATATAATCCACTATTGAGCCATGTTAATGGATCGTCGTTTGATAATAAAAATAATTAATCCGAACAGATATACATCCAATTACATGCAAAAATAACAAAATAAATAGATAATAAATAATAAAATATTAAAAAAAAACAGAACAAAGAGATGATAAGCGACATATACAACGAAAATAAAATTAAAATGAATTGAAATCGTAATAAACAAAAACTATAGGGAACAAACTAGAAATGAATTATTATCTATTTCAAAGTCATACGTAGTGAACAGAAGTTAGGGAAATATAATGATATCAATTAAAATTAATGAAAATCATATATTCAATTCTGATATTGAAATTTTGAATACCGCAAATAAGGGTATGAAGCTTAGTTTGTTAGAATCACTTTAAATTAATAAATACAAATATTCTGGCAACCTTTTGAACAGCCAAATCGATCATACCTCAAGTCCCTTCTCAATCTTCTCAAAATTACTCAGTTTCCTCTATAGTAGTTCAGTATGAATTGATCCCTTCTACCTTTAATCTTCCTGTTTTCTCTGTATTCATAATTTAAGTTTATCTATTGTATGTATTCGAGAAATGTCATTAGTCTGCACGTAGCATTCGAGAAAGGCGAGTCTCATCGAAACGTACGTCATGCAGTATTCTTTTTAATATAATGAAATAAAGTTGATAAGGTCAACGAAAATGAAACTAAAATCAATTTCAATAGTAATATTAAGTAACGAAATGAAACAAAGTGAATTTGAAATATTCTATATTACTAATTCATGTGTAGACACAAGAAGGTCATGAAAATATCACATCTCATTGCATTGTTCTGAGTGGCATGTCGAAATCAATGATAGACGATCAAACAATGACAATAGCCTCTACTGAGGTAAGTTTCATCTTCTAGATGCAGCCATTTTTTCGATTCGTATTAGGCAGTATGCCATTGACGTTTGCTAAGTTTATTATCTCTTTTTCGAATAATATTCAATATACAGAGAAAATGCGACAGAAAATGCGATCAATATACGACGCAAGCCAAATTTCATTGAAAATTTTCAGTCATCGATCATATTCAAATATCATATACAAGTATTCCGAAATGAAACTATATATGATCACTCGATCGCTTGAGTGATCATATAACTGATCCTTTTTGATGAAATTTTGCTTATGTCGTGCGGCCTCAAACAGAGTCTGCATTTGCAAATACTATTTAACATTGAGAAAGCGTGTCGTATATACATTCCTGGAATTCATCTCTCTGCGAAGGAAGAGAGCTCAATATTGTATATAGTACCTGAGTGAATACTTCCTCAATTACAGCTATAATCGAGTTAAATGATAATTGTCCAATGTAACTCCCATGCAAACTATCTAATTCACTCGGTATTGTGTACAATCGCATATAATTACGGTAATTTGACTGATTAAGAGATGCAGTAACTTTTAATTGGGTTCTTTGTTCATTAGAACAGATGTCATTTAATATTCGAGGCAAAGTTTTTCGATTCCTGTGTTCAACTTAACATCAGTTTCATTGAGCGTTGTAGGTTTTTTGAGCAAAAAGCAAAATTTAAGCGTTCTGGGTAAATGAGTGAGATTTTCTTCCCATTTCTCTATAAGCTGTGGTCTTCGGAAAGTCATTATTAAATCGAATTTTGAATTATGTTCGAAAGGAAATAGAATGCAAAAATAAACTTAGATAATATATTCTAATGTTGTAACTCTTGAAATAACTCTCTGATTTAGGCTCATGTTAGGTAGTTGAAATTTCAGAAGAATATAATCAAAAATTGTATTATTAAAATACAAAAATATAATAATTGATAAATAAAAAATTATTATAATAGGGTAAAAATCTCAAATCAATTACCACTCAATCAATCACTTCTGAACATCTGAATAACCACGATTTTGCTAAAATGAGGACAAAAATTCCTCCTAGTGTTATATATTAAAATCAAGTCAGAAAGAGAATGAGTTATTCTTTTAGCAACGAAAATACTGTGTTGCAGATCTTCCATGTAACTCATGCGGTAATATTAAAGAGAAAAATTTGATCTACCATAATTTTACTATAAATTAGGTCTCCTTTAAAATTGAGTGATATGAATATATGATCAGGTTCTCACACAGTATAATCTAGTTATATTGGGTTGATAGCCCAAAAAGTGTGAAAAAATTGAACGAAAGCACTTGAACATGACGCGTTTCGCCGTAATAAACGACTTCTTCAGATGCTTACAAAATAATGCTCATTATTACACAGAGTATTAACAGAAAAACATTCATTATTCTGTTAGCATCTGAAGAAATCGTTTGTAACGACGAAACGCCTCATGCTATGTAGTCAATAAAGTGTAACTAATAAGTTCAAGTGTTTGAATTTAAGTTTATATTCAAGACGTTATAGTATTCGTAAGATATTTACAAACATTTGTTAGTTAGAAACAACGGTATTGGGCCTGAAAAAGCTATTCTGAAAAACTGTTCTTACCTTTAGTTTGGAGTGTAGTATCACCTTTAGTTATTAATGGATATAATTCTAGACCACCTTGAGTAAAAACTAAAAATTTCCTCGAATTAGATCCGAGAACGTGGATCACATCACGTTGAAATTTATCACGATATATTTTCGCATTACTTTGACAGAAATATCTACACTCCACTTATGTATGATATATTTTCCTTGGTCTTGCAATATGAATTATTTATACGGTTTGAAGATCAACAGGGCACGCAATTCTGTGACCTCAAGATGGCGAACAAGGCGTTACAAATGTGCGGTATGAGCCAAATATGTTTCAGAAATGATTTTATTGCAGAGAGAAGTCATCCATCATGAGATGTTGTATCAGCTCTTGTTGGACTACATGCAGTGAATCCTGAAAAACTGTCCCTAATTTCTTTCGTTTCTCCGAGTAATATTCTATACGGTATCTTTTCTCTAAATTCTAGGTGATATTACGTGAAGACTTAGTATGTATTCGGTACCATTCCTCTCGGAGTTCATTCTTTTCCAAAGAAAGTTAGAATGACATATTTAAATTGATATTCCTCACAGAACACAGAGTTGGTTCAAAAAAATACAGGATAATGAAATGTGTGAAGAAAATGAAATGAAGATAAAAATAATAATATTTATTGAACTCAAAAATCAATTCTACATTACAAAAAGGCAATGCAACATCAAAATGGAGTAAGGTCAAAATAAACGTAAAGAAAATTCAAAACCTAATAGAATTCATCACTGTTATTCAATTTACAAAACTCTAAAAATTCTTTAATTGAGTAGGGTTCACAGTTCATTAGAAATTTATAGATCCTTCTTCCGTAACGCCTTGTGTTATTTGCCAATTGTAGTCATCGGGGAAGGGAATTAAACAACGAGATCGCCATGGAGATCGAGTGGGAATATAAAAACAAAAGCAGTCGGTAAATATACATTCCGTACACTGTGAGAATGGAGTACTTCTGGAAAAATCCCCTGCATGATTGCCTGTACACAAGCTTGGCAATTGTTCTCAAAGCCCACTTTTGCGTTTGAAGATGCTCTCCACACATGAAGATCCTCCCCAGAAAATAATCCCATACGACATTATTGATTGAAAATTTGAGAGTAACAACTTCAGGATATTTGTATGTACTTGCTAAATGAGAGCAAATAAAGTATATACAACTTTGGCAAGCCTCTTTCAAAGGCACTCCACATGTTCTCTCCATTTAAGATATCTATCCATTACGATGCCAAGAAACTTCACTGATTCTTCCGCAATATCGAAAATTTTACACCCCAACGAAGTTTGTCAGCGACCAATTACATTTTGGTCGCTGCAAACTTCGTTGGGGTGTGAAATTTTCGATCTATCGGTACTGAAAAATATACACTCAGTCGTTTTTATGTTGATCAGAAGTCTATTGTCTGTACAGCACTCTTCAACATCGTTCAACACTGCTCCTGAGTCAATCAACGATGAGGTGACATCAATTGACTTCACTAAGAAGTTTGTATCATCAGCATACCTGATGGGGTAACAATTTCCAGCAGAGCAAGCTCTCGAGAGAGAAGTGGCATACATCACAAAGACCAACGCCCCAACACACTATCCTGAGGAACTCCCCTTCTCAGTTCTGCATCCCTAGATATCCATGTTTTACCATCAATGGTCATCTTAATTCCTTGTTTCCTGACAATAATACAAGATGATACAAGACAATATTTCTGAATCTTCATTTCGTCAATCACTGTCATTTTGGGGTATTTTTTTATCAATTTGTGCAGTAATAATATTTATATTTCAGTCGTAAATGCACAGAAAGTGAACGATTAATATTTTATGGGTTGTAAAAAAAATTAATAGGATAGAAGGTTTACCGATCCTGATTGGAACAACTTAATACTTAATCAATTTTTACTAGACCGTTGCAGTTATCAAAATAACCTAGAATGTTCATTGCGTAATAAAAATTTTCCTTTCATTCCATTCACATCACAGCACATAAATTCTTCAATGAAAGAATTCGTATATCAATGTTCACAGGAAAATCATTTTTGTGCCAAATTAAGCGAATTTCAATTTTATTATGTTTGTTATGATGGTTTTTATTCATTATGATTCTGTCAAGTTATATATTTCTACCAAAATATATAACTCGACAAAAGTTACTGAGGCCTTTATTGAATTCTGTGAATATAGAATCTAGATAGAGACATCAATTCATTGATGTCTTCTATAATTCTTCTTCGTAGATCTTTATCGAGTACAAAATGGTGAAAGTGCCAGGAAACATTCATGAAAAAGTATATTAGGCGACAGAACAGAGGGCTGGATGCAAATTGCGATCAGTTTGAGATATTTTCTGACAATATACGTATTATGAACTGGATCATATTTATTTTATAATATATTTTAAACAGAAATAATAAGTTCTTGCTTAGTATTTACTGTCAATAAAGTTGCAATTTCTTCATATGAGGCTCAATTCATCATAGGGTGTATTATAAATCTTTCTGAAGATGTGCGACAAAAAATCTCATTAGTCATATTGAAGAAAAAAGGTTGAAAATTTTCAAAAAATTACCGGTATAAACTTATTAAAACTTTTCTTTACTTTCTCCAATTTCTTACGAGTGGCAACTGGAATGAAGTTACACAATCACCATTATTGGTACATAATTACCTTGGAAAATTGATGTAACTATTCAAACATAATTCATGATCATTCAAACTGCTTTTAAGGTACTTTTTATGGCGTCTCATGTACGACTCACAATTCGATTCCTTCCGTTGAAAAAAAGTATCCAAAAGCGTAGGATGATGCACTGAGGATAGAATGTAAACCAATAGATCCTCTTGTTCCTTAGGAGTTTGTAAATTTCCCATGAGAAATAGTTGACCGATCTTCATATCCCCGAGGAAATGAACTCCAGTAGATTAAATTCGTAGATATGCAGTTTCCCTAAGACTAAACCCTTATTAATTCGAAGCCACCAATACTATTCTGATATCGGTTTTTCATCAACTTCACTTTACATATAGTGATTGAATATGTATCCTTGATGAAAAATTTCTAAAACATCAAGAATTGGAAAGTGATTGAACAAAATCAATTTCCTAGATTAAACGCGGAAGAACGTGAAATTAATTCCAAATTTCCTTTAATATGCGCAGAATGTTCAGATACGCAGATAACTTTCCAATTGATTTGAGATTTCTGTGAGAAACTACGATCATTCAGTTACAGCTCAATGAAGAATTTCCTATGAGTTTTCATACACGAAAATATCTCTAGAAATAATTCATTTTCAATGTTTTAATTCTGTGATTACATAAATCAAATTTATGTATTTAGCATATTTCTATAAATGAAATCTGCAAAACTTGTCCATTGAAAAGTTACACTAGCAGCTTAAATCCAAGTTGCAACCCTTGCATATATTTTCAAACCTTATTGGAGAAAGAATGCAAACGCCTTTTTCCTTATATCCCACTTACTATATTTTCGGTTAAAAATTTGTAGAGACAATTTGTAGAAAATCGCTTTGTCTGCAGTTTTGTCTATGTAATTTTTTCAATAGAATTGAAAATGAAACAGATATTAACAAAATATGAGAAAACTTCGCAATCAATTTTTTTAATAAATGACAAGGAGGTTATCTCTATCGTTTGCTTAGATCTCTTGATGAAACACACTTGACTTAAGTTTCACTGAATATAATAAAAACTGTACACATGTTTCGGGTGGTTAGCCCATTATCAAGAGTATACAATATTACTGGATATACAATATTACTGGAGTAATATTGTATACTTTTGATAACGAAACATATGTAGAAACACAGTTTTTAATATATTCAGTGAAACTTAGGTCAATTGTGTTAATTTTTAATTTTATGGTTTTCAACTTTTTTTGTTATAATATTTTTTTAGTCATTATTTCACGACAAAATGACTCACACCAATATTGTAAAGAGTCTTTTAACTTTTAATGTTTTTCAAACTGTTAAACATTAGAAAAAGCAGTTTGTTCACGGGTTTTCTGAGGGGTAAGATTTTCTGAAGACCCTCACGTAATTAGAAAACGTTATACACCCATTTTTATACTCTCAATCGCTATCATTGACTCTTTTCAGCATAGCTCAGTTAATTGGACAGTTAAGTTCCGAACTTGTTTCGCTTGGTTTCTTTGGCATGAACTGAGTGATCTTTGTGGTTTATTAACATCAAGTTCAAGTTTTCTAACCATGTTTATATATATATATATATATATATATATATATATATATATATCCATACTAATATTATAAATGCGAAAGTAACTCTGTCTGTCTGTCTGTCTGTTACTCTTTCACGCCTAAACGGCTGAACGGATTTTGATGAAATTTGGTATGGTGATAGACGATAACCTAGAAATGGTCATAGGCTATAAATAATCACGCCATCATTCTTAGGGGGTAGGCAGTAGGGAGATAACTAAATTGAGTTAATGATTTTTAGTCGTTTTTGTTGGGACTTTTGCTCTTTCACGTCTAAACGGCTGAACGGATTTTGATGAAATTTAGTAAGGTAATAGATGGTTACCTAAAAACGGATATGAGATCAAAATGATCAAGTCTTCGTACTTAGGGAATAGGAAGAAGGTAGAAAACTGAATTGAGTTAGTGATTTTTTTATGATTTTTGCTGGGAGTTTTGCTCTATCATGCCTAAACGGCTAAACGGATTTTGATGAAATTTAGTTAGGTGATAGAGAGTAACCTAGAAAAAATATTGGCTATTAATATTCATGCTATCGTACTTAAGGCGTAGGCAGTAGGCAGAAAACTAATTAAGTTAGTGATTTTTAATCGTTTGTTTCAAAAGTTTACCTCACACACGCCTTAACATCTGAACGGATTTTTATAAGACTTGGTTAATTTAAAGATAGGATCCTAGGCACGGACACAGGCTACTTTTTACGGCGGGAAAATACCTCATTCCCGCGGAAATCTAGCGTGATCGTGTCAAGAAGCGCCATAGCTACTGAAATGATTTTGATGTTTTTTTTTAAACTGAGTGTTACTAAGACTTCAAGTTAGCATTTGATCACTTTTCTAACTTAGAGGGTAGTAGGTGCCATAATTTAGGGAATTTATGATGAAATTTTGATGCAACTGTCTTTATTTAACAGTTTTACTTGGATCGAAACTTAGCGACATTCCATCACACTATTTAACTTATAGGGTAGGAAGGTACCAAAATTCAGACTACTTTTCACTTCTGGAAAATATCTCATTCCCACAGGAACCTATACATAGTTACCTATCTACAACATTAAAACTCTGTCTAGAATCACATTACGCCAAAACTATTGATATGATTTGTATACGATTTTTTATTCAACTGACTGTTACATTACATACACCACAGAATTAATATAGTACTACATAACTAGCTACGCTTTAAACTTGAGGAGGTAATTAGATAGACATTTATACGAACTTTGAGCCCAGTAATCAGTTCAGGATAGGTAATCAGTTCAGTTGATGAGAAGTTGAGGACCGGAACACGATAGTGGGACATTGTTGCAGGGGGACTTACAGCCGGGAGAAAACAAAAAAACTTATGCGGACGAAGTCGCGGGTAAAAGCTAGTATATATATATATATATATATATATATATATATATATATATATATATAAGCATGTTATTATAAATTTTATATATTATATGAGAAAAAAAAGAAAACTATTTATATTCTATATTCAATAACATTTGGAAACAGCTCTGGGTTTTCATTTATTATGTAGTTTCCAAACTTTCACAACACTTAGAAATACTGAACTCAGGAACACAAACGAAGTTGAGTCCCACAAGAGATTTCAATTCAGATTTCTTCACTGGCGAAATTTCCTATCCACTTGTACTCTATGCTGTGTAGAGGACCTGGTTCCTGAATTTTATTTGTTTGTAATTTGGAGCTTTTGCGCGTTAACAAAATTTACATGATTCAGTCACCATCATTTTTGATAATGAGAAGGTACATGTAGTGCAGCTCAATCTACAATAATTGATCGAAACAACCTGTCTGAAGCATTCAATATTTGGTTATTCACTGCAGAACATTTGAAGGTACGTCAACTCAATTCTAATTGACCTACATTTAATTATTATTATTGTACAAATTCACTAGTCGAACAAATTTTTTAGTGGACTATGACAAAACAATAACTTTAGAGTTATTCAGAAGAAATATTTCAGCGAGTTTAATTCTGGTGATGGAGCTAGTCATACTCGGAGCATATCTAGAACAATTCTTCCATTTTCGTGTACTTTTCTCCTATCTTCGTGCCAATTTGTATAACCCATGTTGTAACTTTAAATAATTCAGGCTAGCTGAAAACGAGGGGTCACACATTCGGTCTGATTGACACTCAGTAATAACAAAGTTAAAATGTATGAATCTACTAGATTTCTTCGTATTTACAATACGATACAATTAACTTATCTATATTACTTTATAGATGTTAGATTCACAAGATTTTCCTTTAATATATGTAGCTTGAAGATCCAGCGACGTGTTTCTAGCGCTCCAATCAAGAAAATCTTGAGGCTCTAGCCAAGGTGTTATTAAGGCTCAAGCAAAGGTACTTTTAGAGCTCCAGCGGAGGTACTTTGAGAGCCTCAGCGGAGGTACTTTGATAGCTCCAGCGAAGGTACTTTGAGAGCTCCAGCAAAGGTACTTTTAGAGCTCTAGCGAAGGTGACTAAAAATATTCAGGGCAAATCAACATTCTATTTTAGGCTGAAGTTATTCCAAGAAATTCTGTAGGGTCACGATGGCACAATCACATTTGCAGATGGCATGATATAATTTGAATATACCAAGAAATAAAGTGTTCTAACATTAAATATGAACATGAGATACGAACACGTGGAATTAGCCATCGTTAGCCCACAAAAATTTTGAGCCAAATGTACCATCGTGCATAATCCATAATGCAACTCTTGTCGCATGAGGTATATTCTTCAGGGACTCAGTGAGCGCTCTGTTTTCAGGAACTTGCGATACGCCTTTCAACTAAGTCTTTGTGACTAAAGTACCGATTCGATCAGATTGTGATAATAATAATAATAGTAATGATAATAATAATAATAATAATAATAATAATAATAACAATAATAATAATAATAATAATAATAATAATAATAATAATAATAATAATAATAATAATAATAATAATAATAATAATAATAATAATAATAATAATAATAATAATAATAATAATAATAATAATAATAATAATAATAATAATAATGATATTGAAAATAATAATAATAATAATAATAATGATTATAATAATAGAAATATTGAAAATAATAATAACAATATTAATAATAATAATAATAATAATAAGCGTATATTTCCAAAAGGTTAATACCCAATTTCAGGAAAATACATAACGAATAAATATGCTGACTAAAAACATCATTAACAACACAGATATTCAATATTAAAACCTAATAATAATAATAAAAAACATTGTCAAACTATAATGTCAATATCTAAATATTCAATCGTAATAATAATCAAGAAAATGAACACTCAGAACTCAAACCGAAAGAAATTGAGACAACTGGTAACGATTCAAAAACACATTAATTTTAAAATCAATTGAGTCCCATTGCAAATCCCAGCAGCTTGATACCTGCTTTGCTGTAGAACATGCGAAGCTAAGCGGCGATTGCGAGGGAAGATTGTTTCTGAGGATTTAAGAGTGAAATGTCTGGTTTATTTTGGTTCAACTCTGAGAAATGAAGAAATTAAATTTATCCAGAAGATCAGGACAGTCGAGATTAGCATTGAGCAAATTGAATGAAAATTTGAATTCATTCAAACTTCTCCTGGCGTGGAGGCTCCTTGTGTCAAACCTCGGCAGCAAACAAGCGTTATCACAACCCCTAGGTGGTGAGAATCCTCTCGAGAAATCCTCTCGCAATGAGAGTCATTTCAGGAGACAGTGTCTTTTGAACATTTCTGCAGTGCCTCCAGACGGTTCATGTGTCTATTATATATTGGTCGCCAAACAAGACAGCCATTCTGAAGTTTGCTTCTCAATAAGGCATTAAATAAATGAACCAGTTTTGAGCAATTCGAAAACAATCTAGCATTGCGGACGATGAAATCATAAACTTTGCTACATGTTGAAATCAATTGCTTGATATCAGGTATGAATGAGAATTTTTGATCCAATGCTAGGCCCAAATCCTCAACCTCCAGAACTCGTGTCAGATTAACACCTTTAATGTTGTAATCAAAAGTTATCACATTTCTCTTTCTACTAAAACTCATCACATAACATTTCATGACATTCAAGTGTAAACAATTATTATTACACCACAGACTGATTGATATCATTCAGGTCAGTTTGTAGCCTCAAACAATCATGCATAAATGATCGCTCTTATAAATTTAAATATCGTCTGCATAAGCCACCATCATGCAGTCCAACATTTCTAAGAGATGAGATCGTTAACAAATAGGACAAATAGTAGTGGTCCAAGATTTAATCCCCGCGGTACTCCCGAAGTTACTAAAAATTCTCTCGAATTGCAATTCACAATTTGTACGAGTTGACTGCGATTTCTCAAGTAGGGGTCCATGAGAAGTGATAAATTATTCGCAAATCCAAAAAACTTCCTAGTTTTAACTATAAGTAGTCCATGATTTATCTTATCAGAAGCCTTCTGGATATCTGTATATATAACGTCGACCTGCGGTGCTCCTTCCAACTTTCCTCATATGAATTGAGAAAATTCAACTAAAATTGTAGAGCCAGATCTCCTTGTCATAAACCCATGCTGTTCATTTGCCACACTGTTTCTGATCTTACTATTAAAAAGTATAATTTCAAACAATTTAGAAAAATTGGTGTATAAATTGGCATGTAGGAATACATGAAGAAAAATCTTACAGTGCGCCATGTTCTGAAACAGTCACCCATCCATGTAATGACTGCACCCAAAGCTTTTTGACTTCAGAAATTGCACGAGAAATGATGATGATTATATATCATACGAATTATCATCTGCCTGTATGGTTTTAACGATAAATGTCAAATATA
Source organism: Henosepilachna vigintioctopunctata (assembly GCA_030704895.1). Classification (NCBI taxonomy): domain Eukaryota; kingdom Metazoa; phylum Arthropoda; class Insecta; order Coleoptera; family Coccinellidae; genus Henosepilachna; species Henosepilachna vigintioctopunctata. The sequence continues at coordinate 2,380,318 of JARQZJ010000091.1, forward strand.
GTCCCAAAGCTTTCTCGAAGTGCATCATGGATACAAAGGATTTTCGAAAAATTATCAATCGAAAAATAGTCTAAAAAACAAGGCATTGCAGTTTTGTCGCATGAATTTCACATCCTGTACAACAAATTGCAATCGCTGCTTTTGTGTAATGTTAGTCGTGATTAAAAGCAAAGTTGAAATGCTTGAGGACCTTTAAATCTGAGGCCCCATAAAGAGTCGTTTCAGTTTTCATCCCAAAAACCATCCTCCATAATATAAATTATAATAATAACAGGTAGATTCGTGTTTTCAATTTCCCAAGAAAGTTTCATTCCCGTTTATGAGGCAGGACTTGATCCATAACATAAATTCTTCAGGAGAAGCGCCTGCTCTTATCGGGATTTTCCTTCTCTTCCAGCGGCACAGTGCACTGAATTTAAATGCTACAGTTCAGTACAATAACACTATATGACGCCAACTTTAATCTGCAATTTCCATTTAATAATATTCTGCTCTCGCGGTAGCGCAAACTGAATTCTAGGAGGATTACTCAATGTACGTGATTACCTTGAATTATATATTATTACGAATTGATTCCTAGAAAGCCATTGTCACGTATTATCTGCCCGCAGAAGCAACCCGGCGTTACATGAGCAGTCTTGTTGGAAATTCCCGAGAGGACTATATTTGCTTGATGGTTGTAAGCTTCAATGTCATAATCAAGTACACTAAGAATGTAACTAAGCATTGTGTTGGACAAAATTGGCTTCAGTATAGGGCAAATAATGGTTCCTCAGCAGCACGGATTTATGAGGAGGAAATCAAGCTTAACCAATCTGGTGAATATGTTCAGTTTATTTTTGACGAATTTGAGGGAGGCCGTCAGGTGTATAGTTGTTATACTGACATATTTAAAGCTTTTGACCAAGTGAACCCTGCTACCTTGGACCTTGATGAATAGGTGGGTTTTACAGGTAGTTTTTTGAAATGGATAAAGAGCTATTACAAAAATAGAACTCAGGTTGTAGAAATTAAAAACCTCAGGTTCTGGTTACGTCAGGTGTTCCACAATGTAGTCATCTCGGTCCGTTTTCATTTTCTCTCTTTATTAATTATATCACTTTGATTGTTAAGCATTCTAAAGTTTTGTTGTTTGCCGATGATTTGAAAATCTATAAGTCCATCTCTTCAGTTGGTGATGGTGCTGATCTTCAATCCGACTTGCTAGCTGCAGTGGGATGGCTTTCGAGTCGTCAGCTAAATGACAATTTTGTTAAATGTACATGTATTACCTTCCATAGAGCCAATGATCCAATATTGTATCCGTATTCAATTGGTGCTGTAAGGCTTGATTGTACTAATCTCATTAATGATCTTGGAATAAACGTGGACTATCAATTCGAGTTCAAGGAACATATTTGAATAATTACCAACCGTGCATTGAGAATGATTGGTTTCATTCGTCGGAGCTCTGCTGAATTTTCTGACGAATCAACTATAAAATTACTCTATTTTGCTTTTTGTAGACCTATTGTTGAATATGGGTCAATTATTTGGTCACCTCAAATTGAGGTGGACTCGAAGTATATTGAACGAGTGCAGAATAAATTTCTTTCATATATATCTTTCAGGAGGTCAATACCTCGTATGAATTTTTCGGCAACTTTTATTCGCACTCAATTAGGTATACAAACCTTGGCTTCAAGAAGAATTGTATTTGATTTGGTTTTTTGTTCAAATATTTGAACAATTTTATAGATTCTATTGAATTGCTTGGTCAAATTGACTTTAACGTTCCTTTCAGAAGAACTAGAACTGACAATGTATTTGCGTACTCCAGCTGTCGTACTAATTATTTGACCAATGCACCAATTAATAGAATGTTATACTATGGTAATCGAGATGTATATGCTGACCTATGTTTTTGAACATCACTTAGGCAGTTTCGCTGTATAATTAAGAACTTACTTTACTAAATTTGGGTATTATGTGTATTTTCTTATTTTTAGTAAATGAGTTTTCCGTATGTAAATAAATTAATAAAATACACTTTTCATTCTTGAGGTAGGCTTGTAGCAACGAAAATATCAGAAGAAAAATGATTGAATATTAAGGTTCAATAATTTCTTTTTGATGTGCAAATGATTTTTCAAGTCACTTGAACGTTTTAATATAAATAATTCCGGTTACACAACTTTAGTCGACCATCAAATGAAAATCAGACATGAGGCAAAGTTCTCAGGTTAGGCACAAAATTGGGAAAATTTACAAAACGTTCGAAGATGTGTTATTCCAGATTGCAATATATTTTGGCGACATCGATGGAACAAAATATGGTGAACTATTTGTGTCAGAAGACACTATCTTTCTTCACAGTTATGAAACACATACCCTTACTCATAATTGCAGAATTGCGACGCGGTCTCATTAAATATGTCTCTTGGTTGAAATTTCAATCAAATTTTCTGTGTAGACACACATTCTTCATTAGGTTTGCTCTATTAACCACCCATTACAAAATTCATAGGATTTCCAAACGGTAATTATCCTCAGTTCCTAAAGAACTGAAAATTTAAAAACACCCTCAAACCTCAAAACATAATGTTTGTAATGAGTTTGAAAGCGAAGCGACCGTTCTGACAATAACACAAAAAAGGTTATTCTCGTTAATCAAACCAAAACTGGACATGTATATGTTACCGGAAATGTATGAAATCAAGGAATTGTATACAAATCCTAGGAAATGTGTAGAATTCCGATACCATTCAGGAAATGTATAAAATATTGTTTGAAAAACTATTTAATGCATAGATATCCTAGCAAATGTATAAATTTCCTCGGAATTGTATATAATTCCAATGTCGTATTAGGAAATGTAGAAAGTAAATGCTTTCTGTAATAAAGACACGTTGTTAATAATATATTTTTATTATAGCACTTATTGAGACAATCGGGTAACATTCATACCGTAAAATGATAATATATTCATAATATCTTACTAATCAAAACTTCTAAAATCAACTATCTATTAACTTTTAACATATCACAAAATCAACTTATATTTATTCTTATAAAATCGAATTTTCATTTGGCAAGTAACCAGTCTAATAATTCAGTAATTATAAATGTTACAGTATAAAATTAACAATTACAAGGTGACAGTTTACAAGGCACTCCGCGATTTTAATTTATTAGGTATTATTATTTTGGTTCAACCGATAGAAAAATTTATAAAATTGAATGAATATAACTAATTCAAATTTTCCTTTCCTGAACAGACTAACCATTTTTCTATAGTTCAATTTATTATTATTTTGGTTCAATCGATGGAAAAATTAATAAAAATTAATGAATATAACTAATTCCAATTTTACTTTCTTGAACAGACTGACCGATTTCCGATAGTTCTTAAACATAACAAGAAAAATATAAAATTATCCTGCCGCAAAAAAAATAAGCGGAGCATACAAATTGAAAAAATATAAGTATTTCAGCAGGCTATGAGCTCCAGTTACGTCAACATTATGTAGCAAGCATAAATTTTAATTCCATTCGTGTTTGTTCGCCAAATATTCAACAATTCATACTGTCACTTACAGTTCTTCTAGCGTTCATATTGAAGCATCTGCAGATGATTTGTCTGATGCATTTTCATGCTACAATTTTAAAATCGATAATGAATGTTGTGAACAATATAGCCCGAAATAATTCGCATCATATTTAAGACCTGTCGATAAAAAATGAAGGATAGATCTGATAATATACTTGTATCCATAAATATTTACAAAATACATGCTAGGTTTGAAAAACTATGACTCTATTTAAGTGGCAGTATAATATTGGCAAGCAAAGCGAAATGTGGCAATGAAGAAGTACAACAGGCCGCCCAATATGTAATCCATTTCAATTCTCACTGGAATTAAGGTCAAAAAGAATTCCTGAACAAAGTGAATAGTCTCAGTTATTCACAAACTATTTGTCATCAACCAAGTAGTCACAACAACGTTATGCCATCTGGTGTTAATTCTCGAAATCAGCATAATTCGACTTTAGAATACATCATTCAATTTGAGTGAGTAAAATATTGTCCAGATATTGTTTCCAAAGTCATAAGGTATCTCAAATGCTCCGAAAAGTAACTCTCAGCTTTGAACACGCCAATCAAAAATTTCTTTAAATTTTCTAAATCTGGAGACGTCTCCTCAATAGATATTGAATATGATTTTGTCCAAATTGTATCGGTAAATCAAGTGATTCCCTTCTTGTAGAAATACAATCAATTGAAACAAGAACGTATCAAGAAATTTTCGATCAAGCAAATAAGGGGTGTTTTTTTTTAGAGGTATAGAACTTTAAATTGCAATAAAACAACGATTGATCTTTCGATTGACAAGAATTTTTTTTATTCGAAAGATAATCTTGTGGCATTACATTTTGAATATGCTTTCAGGCAAATGACCGTCACGGCTGTCTCAGATGTAGTCCAATCTGGACGTCTAATTTTCGATGACTTTTTCCAACATGGCCGTATATCGGCAATAACACGGCGAATATTGTCTTCCAAATGGTCAAGCGTTTGTGGCTTATCCGCATAGACCAATGGCTTTACATAGCCCCACAGAAAGTAGTCTAGCGGTGTTAAATCACAAGATCTTGGAGGCCAATTCACAGATCCAAAACGTCAAATGAAGCGGTCACCAAACGTGTCTTTCAATGAATCGATTGTGGCACGAGCTGTGTGACATGTTACGCCATCTTGTTGAAACCACAGGTCCTGGACATCAAGGTAGTTCAATTCAGGAATGGAAAAGTTAGTAATCATGGCTCTATACCGATCACCATTGACTGTAACTTTCTGGCCATCATCGTTTTTGAAGAAGTACGGACCAATGATTCCACCAGCCCATAAAGCGCACCAAACAGTCAGTTTTTTTGGATGTAACGGTGTTTTGACATACACTTGAGGATTATCTTCACTCCAAATGCAGCAGTTTTGTTTGTTGACGTAGCCATTCAACCAGAAGTGCGCTTCATCGCTAAACAAAATTCACTTATGAAAATCGGGAACAACGGCAATCTCGTTTTGGGCCCATTCGCAAGCGTTGTTCAGGCGTGAGTCTATTCACGATGAATTGCCAAACCAAACTGAGAATAAATCACTTCTCAGCTGTGAAATCGGTCGCCATCTTCAACAGTTATGCCAACTTAAAGTTCTGAACCTCTAAAAAAACACCCGTTATAATTTTCGAAGTTATAAACCTGACCTTATTCTATGAAATTTTCAATAAAAATTGAATCAAAACGCATCTCATGGTTGATATTCCATTATTCTTCCAAACCACATCCAAAATAAATATTTATTTTTCAAACTCTCGAAGTATACTCGACGAAAAGTTGATATATTAAGGGACTTAATATTCATCCCGAAAAGTTAAATGAGAAAGTTAAAGCACTTCATTGTACTCTTTCAATGGAAAATTTATTTTAGGATGAATTTCTTCTCTTCATAGTGATATCTTGCCGCATAGAATCCGTCATTTCAGATGCTTTCCAACTCATTACTTTAAACGCCTCTTGAGAAGTTGGAAATGTCGACTGAATCGTTCTGAATTTTATCACACTGTCGCACTCTTTTCTACTTTACCGAATGATACTGATTTCAACGGACGGACCTATCGAACTTGAAGTTCGTCGACAGAAATTTCTGGCTCCCCTGAAAATGCGTAATGAGTTGAGTTTTCTCTGAGGTATCTTTGACAACGAGGATTCCTCAGCTCAATTTTATTTTGGATGAAATATGCGATCGAACATGACTTTGAAGACGATTGAACTTTATTGAACTTGTGTATCCGACTTTATATGGAAGAGTATTAAAAGGAAATGTCTACGATTATGAAAAAAATGAAGAATTCAATCCTAGATTTTTCAGTTCATTGCAAATCAATTTTGACTGAAAGTTACAAATTCCGTATATATTATATGATAAATTCAAGGGTAAAATTTTTTGAAATAACTCCGATTCTACTTTAGATTGGTGTTCTGCAATTTTTCATTTGTAATGGAGTATTATAGAGTGGTTAAATTTTTAATTGAATTCAGTCAATGATATGTTGAATAGGCTGGGTGTTAAAAAGTTCATTACCTGCTTATTATTATTATTATTATATCAATAATAAAGAAGTACTGGAGGATTCAAAAAAAACATTTTCTGAACCAAGAGAGGTTCAATTTTCTGAAAGAGAAAAATTTGATTTTCAGAATTATTATTGTCAAAAATAATCTGATGTACTTTAGCAAGGAAAGACAAATTTTTATATCTTTTTGAGAAATATATTTGATCTTCCTTTTACACATATGAAATAGATAACCTTTCAATTAACTATCTGGTTTCTTCTACCTGAATTACCTGAATTTCAAAATATTCAGGAATACTGAATTATTGAATATTGCTGAAAAGAAATTATAATTGGTAGCTATTGTTCGAACAGGGCTAAGTTCTTTTCTACATGCTTCAGCTTCGAGAGGTCAACATTCTATGAATCATAAACGAAGTGGCGCTAATCTGTCTTTGATGGGATGGAACGAGTTATAATCGATAATTGAGCCTGTGAAAGAGGATTTTTGAAATAGTTTTGTAAGCTCAACTGCCAAGCGGTTTCATTTCTTATGACCTCCATTTTATTCAGAGATCTATTTTGTTCTATTTTAACCAAGAATTTCATTCTAATCCGCAGAGAATCAATATATGATATATAATAATTGATTTGTCATCTATCAAACGGCTGATTCTATTATTTCAGTTTCGAAATGTATCCCGAAATTATTCGCCATCAATGTGTTCAATATGATCATTGAGTTAATTTAGAATTGAAGTTAACCTGAAACATTCCATAAATCCTGTTATCATTATAATAATTCAAACAAAACTGAGTAGTTCTCTGATTTTAACTTGAATTGATTTCAAACATGACAATATTGTTTCGCCAACACAGTGGCTTCATCAGATGTTGATGATGAACTGAGCTATTATATTGTGGACTGCATGCCTTTATCCTGAATTGTGTGGAATGACCTTAGACGATTGTTCTTTCGAAGTAGGAGAATGATCTATGGTCATTTCCACACACTTCAGGATAAAGGTAAGCAGTTCAAAATGTATAAGCCCAGTTTATCTTCAACATCTGATGAAGCCACTGTGTTGTCGAAACAATATTGTCATGTTTGAAATTACTTATAGTGAAAATCAAAAAACTATTAAGTTTTTTTTACATTATGTATTCAGATTTTCATCGGCCCAATCAATAAATTAACTGTTATTATTACCCTGATCGTTGATTTCTGTGAAATGGAATAATATTTTCTGGATATAGGCTGTAAACAGCTTCGTGAAATTTTCTATTCTTATCCATAATTTTCGTCAACACTATCACGAACTGCTTATTTATTGACAATTGAATGGAGTTAATGGGGAGGCACCCAGTGTCTCAAATTGATTCAGACTCCCTTAATTTTCAAACTAATTTTCCCTCTCACTGTTGACGAAATGATGAGACGATTTGAATCCTATTTTGTGTGAAACTGTATTCAAACTGTAATAGCTAAAGTTTCTAGTAATTTGAAGATATTGTTCTACAAGTTTTTGTATAGTGTAACGCTCCATATTTACTGATCCTAAACTCTGTCAGTTGTCATGTTCAAACTTTCAGGTTTACCAACAATTTACTGCACAAATGTCGACAAATTCGAAACTTTCCGTATTTTTGGGACATCATTCATTTTTAAAATGTTTCCAATACCAAAAGGAACGCTAAAAGTTCAGTTTGAATTTTTTCCACTTCCTCTGGAGCAACTGGCGTTCGATTTCTCAAATGGTAATCGTAACAGTTGTGATTTTACCTGAAGTGTTCTTCCCTAGAACGTGATAAAAATTGGAGTAAGAAGTATTTAAATATTCACAAACTTGTCTAATTCATTTCGAAAATAACACATTATAGGTGCGGTTTTTTATAAGTACACTTTATTTAATCTTTTTTTATTTTCATGAAATACTTGATTGTTAGGTCATTTTATTATAATGATAATAATAAGGACTTTATTCACTTTTATACACAAATTGTGTTACAACAGTGTGAGGCAAAGTTTAGCATAGCTATTCTGACTCAACCTCTTAAAACAAAAAATAAAGGGAAAAAACAATAATAATCATAATAAAAATAACATTAATAATAGAATATGAAAAAATATAATAATAATAATAATAATATTTATTTTAGCATTAGCTATTACAAAATCATACATACATTCAGGTTCAAACTATATTATTTACAATTTTATGTTTAAAACGAACTTAGCTAATTTACGCTTGAATACCTTAAGGACTCTAATTGTTTTTATGTAGCTAGGCAATTTATTAAATGCGTTAAATCCTTCATAAAATATACTATTCCTATGTTTAGAATGTTTAGAAACTTGCATGTAGAAATTGTCAGCATTTCTTGTATTATGACTGTGCACATCACTGACACATGTTACATTTTCCATTACTTTATGGGAACAATTTGTTTTTAACTTTAAATATAAATATATATGTAGCAAAAAGTATTCTTTGTTTGACTGACATCAATTCTAAACAATTTAGCATGCTTTGGATTGGGGTATATCTATTACATTTCAAAATTGTTCGCATAGCTCTATTTTGTAACTTTTGTAACTGTTGAGTTTTTTCTTTACTCAATCCCAATAACAGAGTGGAACAATATTCAAAGTATTATGGCATAATTATGGACTTAAAGAGCAATAACGTCATATATGTGGTCAGATTTTTCCCAATTCTTTTGAGAAAATTGATTTTCTTGGAGATTTTAGACGATATCAAGTCGACATGATCATTGAAACTCAATTTCTCATCTAACATAACGCCTAAGTATTTAACAAGTTTTACCCTCTCAATGTTCTGGTTTTCAATTTTAATACTTATATTTTCATTACTAACTACCTTAAGAATTCTACTTGTACCTAAAACTATAAATTTAGACTTTTTAACATTCAGCGATAAACTGTTATCGCTTAGCCATTCATTTATTGCTGCCAAGTCTCTATTGATCCATTCTGTCATGGTCTGGATATTTTACCACTAATAAAAATCATAGTATCATCTGCGAACAATCGTATAGAGCATTTTTTCACATGCAAAACAATATCATTGATGTATAAGGAGAATAGTAGTGGACCTAAGACCGTACCCTGAGGTACGCCAAAATCAACTCCAATGCTGTCCGAAATAACACCATTGAATTTATCTTTTTGAGATATATATATATAAATCATTCAACAATAATTCAATAAAATGCATATGACAACCATTGTCAAATTAAACTTTATATAATGAAAAACAAAATGAGGGAAAAAAAGAAAACAAAAAAAAGAGTTGCAAAGTGTGTTGAATGAAGTCTATTAAATGAATTCATCCAGTTTTACTGGGCAGATAAGAGCTGGTATTTGATCTTTTTTCTGAATCCGGACAGCGAAAGATTTTTCATGTCACTATATTATATATTATAGGTCGCATTATATGCGACAGATCTTTTAAAAATATTTAGGCTAAACCGAGGTAAATGAAAGGTATCAACTTGTCTAATATTAACCGAATGTGCATGTCGTCTAAAATTTAGTCTAGGATGGAAGTAAATGTTATAAATTTTATACTAGTAGTAATTCTGAAATTTCAATGTTTCCATTGAAAAAATGAACCTTCTAAATGAGGATATGCTGGCAAATATTTACGATGAACTTTCAAATGGCAATTTTCGAAATTTTGTTACTTCTCTATTTGAATGAAATGCATTAAGGTACTGAGAGAATAATTGTATTCCAATTATTCCTACTAAAACATTTATACTGGTAGAAATATCCATGAAATTCTCAGTCTGAAATACGGCTGAAATGTTCATTCCTAATGCTTTCCTCGACATCCTCTGTAATATGTATTCCTCGCACTGAAAATTATGCTTTTAATCTCTTCGAAGCTTTTCACTGTAACATTCAAATTCCAAATGAAATATTTTCCAACTAAATGCAAGTCCAACATATGCCGTTTTAGTTCGAATGTCGCATGCATTAAAATAATCCAATGGAAGCCGGAAGGTAAACCAATACGAAGAATTTCCAGAAGAGCTAATAAAAAGATGCCTATGTATTTACGAGGCTATTAGCAGATGTTAGTTATGGAATAGAACGGAAAATCCCGAAAGCTTTTCAAGTCAATACACTCACTTGTTATTATAAACTGTGTTTTATTCAATTTTCAATTTCATTATTAATTTATTGGGTTTTTTAAATATTTAGAATAATTTTGCTTAAACTCAAAATTTAAGAAATGAGACTTATAAGAAAACTTTTAAAAAGTTTTGAGAAAGTTGTGATATACAACGAAACGCCGACGAAAACTAAGTTTTTCACATCAAAATGAGCCTGTTATTGCTAAAAAGATCGAATATATATATATATATATATATATATATATATATATATATATATATATATATATATATATATATATATATATACTTATACAGTTCAGAACTTCATTGAACATGCTCATATAGAGCGCTTTTAGACCAAGTTTCTCAAGAGGTCGTCTTCGGACCCCCAGGGGCCAGCAAGCTGTGCCAGAGGGGTCCGAGATGCTTTTAGAATGAAAAATATATGTCACATGATAAGAGATTATTTTAGCCGCTCTCTGCATGAGCGGTGGGTTAGAGAACGCTAACTTTTGCGTCTAACATCTGCCTACAGCCAACTGTCGCTAGCACAATCTAGCGCAAAACTATAATTAGACAGATTTTTTAAAGTACTCGTTGTTTGTTATACCAAACACCCAAATTTGAAGACAAGGATATTGAGCAATAATCAACAATTAAACAATAACAATGAGAATAAGCTTTGAGGGAACATATCAATGTTTTTTATTGAGAACCAAAAATCAAAATCGTATTAAAAGACTCTTGATTAAGGCTTTTTAGGTATTTGATACAATGATATGAATACACTTGAGATATGACAAGGTATCATTCGTTCTACATTAGCAGCCATGCATAACTTATCTATTGAAGTTAAGGGGGAGCTGGCAGGGGGTCACTTTTTGATTTTAGGATAAGGAATTGATGGTGATCCTTATTACAAAAGCGGCTCGATGAGGGGATCCTCGAGAAATTTTTGTTGGGAACCACTGTCTCAGGCAGACTATGACAGAACAAGTGTTTAATGCGTGAGGAAGTATAAACGAAAAAAATTTCCAATTACGGGCTTTACGGTTAAATTCTTCTCTTATTTGTACTTCCTCCGTAATAATACTTTGTTTATAAGTTTATAAATTGTTTGAATCCTCGGTCGGAGATTCTGTGAAGGATAAATAGTCCCGGCAAAAGCTGATTGATCAAGTCTAACCACCCGGAGAATTTACGCAGATACCGTGAACCGTTTTAAATCAAACTTTGTTTGATTTAAAACGTTCATTTTGTGACTGTGATATTTATTATCGTATTGTATGAAATTTTAAGAGAATGTAACACTATGATGTGCAGAGAAGAGCTGTTATAAGAAAAATTTTCTTAAGAAGACAACATTAGTTTGTCGAAACGTAAACTATATGTGAATAAAACATAGAGTAACCAACAGTTACTAATAGACTTAATAACCCAAGAACTCCGTTCAATAAAATATATATGTATATAAGTCCAAGAAACAAAGGAAGAAATAAGCAATTAGTAGCAGCCGTTGACAAGTGTTTCGAGCTTATTGCCTCTCCTCAGAACAGCGTAGCCAAGTTCAAGTTGTACGAACCTGGAGATGGAAAACCAAGAAAGAAATAGACTCTCCACTAAAGGAAGTCGACACATTCAATGCTACTGCGTTTTTACTCTCTGGTTGGGAGATTTGAAAAAACTACTTCGCCCGGGAGGCGACTATTTATCCTTCAAGGATGCCTCTAGCCGAAAAAATCGTGCTACTAATTGCGGGATATGCCGACAGTGTCTACTTTCGATTGAAATTTTCCGTCGCGTTGAACATTACTCATACATATATATATATATATATATATATATATATATATATATATATATATATATATATATATATATATATATATAGATATATATATATATATAGATATTTATATATATATATATATATATATATATATATATATATATAAATATATATTTCTTGAAATTGATTTATTACCTGTTTGAGGTATTTATTTTGAAAGTTTTTAGCATTAACAGGCTTTTTTTAATATGAAAAAGTTTATTTCTGTTGACGTTTGTTATATTACAATTATATTAGATTAGTTTTGACAAAGTTGTAATATAACAACGAAACGTCAACAGAAATAAACTTTTTCATATTAAAAAAGCCTGTTAATATAAAAACTTTCAAAATTAAAAAAATATATAAATATATATATATATATATATATATATATTTATATAGATATTTATATATATATATATATACAACGGTAGATAAAAAATTGAAAAGATGAAGAGCTTCGATTATTCTAGAGTGGAACGCATTTCATCATTTTGTCGTATCAAAAGATTTTCTATGAAATACTATTACTTGTCAATAGGGATGATCTGCCAGAAAATTTCTCTTTTGTGTTTCGTTTTGTTCACTATATTTGCTTTATATTTCGGTCTCAGTAATAATCCATAACAACAATGAAAGAAAGAACCCATTTTTGATACAATACATTATTCAAAAAATAATTGGGCAATAAATCGCAGAAATGAAGATTATATCAGGTCGATTCGAACCGAATGAGCTTAAGTTCTCATCGAAATAGAAACTGCCTACTTATAATCTATAATAAGAAATTCACCAATTCAACTAAATTAGCAATACTTAAAACACACAGTACTCATCGGGATTAGTTAAAAACAAAACTCATCTTATTTTGCACTGTAAACCATATTCAGGTATCGGATTATTGATTATTTATTATTATTACAACGATTTTTACGGTTGGGGAGAGCGGTTGAATTTGAATTCGTAATTATTAGGACTTTTGCTTCATCTTTTTCGCCTCCCAAAACGCTAGGAATGCTCTCTCTTCCTTTCATCTGTTCTTTTCATTTCAGGTTGGCGGTTTAATTTTTGCTCAAACTTCACCTGTGCGATTTTATAGAGACAATCTCTGCGATATCCGAGATTTTTTACATTGATTTGTTATGGTTCTTTTTGGACCTCTTTTAGCCACTTTGTTCCGCATTTACCCCTCATACCTTATATCGAGTAGTTTCTTCGGTATTCTGGACTGTTTCATTCTGTAGACTTGTGCATAGAACTTTGCTTGTCGTTTTCTGATTTCTTCGATTATTGTATTTGTCTTTTGATAAAGTTCATTTTGAGGTGTTTTTATCCAAATGCCGTTTCTATTGATTGGCTCGTAAATCTTTCAGAGAATTTTCCGTTCTTATTTTTCTATTTCTCTAATTCTCGAATGACCGTTAATAACCATTGTTTCAGATGGTAATTCAGATTTCAGATTGGTAATTCTCTGTTCATTATGGATTCGGTTTAAACCTAAGGACTGTATAACATCTTAGAAATATTTAAAACGGCCGACTTGCAGAATTTCACCATGTTTTGTGATAAGAGAAGATTTATCTGCTGGTGTTCTTTCCATGTATTTGATTTTATCATAAGACATTTGTATACCAGTTTTCTGCGCAATTTTATGTTGTTTTTCGGCGAGAATGGCTTCAGTTCTGTTGTTTGTGATGATAGCAATATATTATTTATATATATATATATATATATATATATATATATATATATATATATATATATATATATATATATATATATATATATATATATATATATATATATATATATATATATATATATATATATATATATATATATATATATATATATATATATATATATATATATATATATATATATATATATATATATATATATATTAATAAGTGTAAAGGTTTCTTGGGAATGAGCACAGTTTGAAATTGATGGAATAATTGTTTATTCTACATATGTTTATTCTACATAATTTCACAAATATTTCGTAAAACTGATTAGTGCGAGAATTATGGTCTATGGGTAACATCTGTAGATTCGTTTGTTTAGGACATGCGCATCTTCCGATTAATTCTTATCTTTGGTTTGATGAGCGTGCATTTCTTGGATTTTAAATTTTATTTTATGAGATTAAAGTATATTTTAGATAAACTATTTGTATCTGTTTTATCGTTTATAGCATTTTTTTCTTTCTTAATATGAATCATTTCCAATTTAGTTCTAGATTTATAGTTATTTTCTTTGTTCAATAGTTTATAATTTTGAAAGTCAAATGTATGATATTTTTCTTGTTCGTGTTTTTTTAAAGCCTTGTTGTTTTTGGAGTATTTATGACCGTTTATTCTTTCTTTTATATATTGTGATGTTTGACCGATGTATACTTTAGGGCAATTTGAACAGTTGATTTGGTATATGCAATTTGATGTTTTGTTTGTGGGAATTTTTATTTTGAGTTTTTTGTATATGTGTTGTAAATTATTTTAATTTTTTTGGGCTTTTTTAATGTTGAATTTTTTTAAGTTATTGTTCAATTTTTCTGATAAGTGTTGAACATATGGCATAACTATGTAATTCGATTTATTTTTTTCGGTTTTTGTTTTGTTTATTGTGTTGTACATAATGTGAATATCCTTGAATATTTTCTCTATCATTTCTGTAGGGTAATTATTTCCTTTAAGTTTTTTTTCCGCTTTTTTTATAGTAACACTTATCACACTTATTTTTATATATCACACTTTTATAGTCATACTTTGTTAATTAATTATTAATCATACGTTATTTAATTAATTAGTTTCATTTAATGACAGTAAAATTTAGTTCTGAACTACTCACTTACTAAAAGAGTTATTTCTCATTATCTTTCGTTTAGAATTCAAAAAGAGACTATAGTTCGCAGTAAATAATTTTTTACCCTGTTTGGGGTCGAAAATACTCAGACAAATTGTCTGAAAATCTCCATCCGGTTAATTTCATTATTCTCCACCCTAAACTTTCTCAAGCTAAGTAAAATATATGTCTTTTCATAAGATAAAACATAAATCACCGAAAGAATAAATAAATTATTCTGTCAAAAGGGAATTGATTGATGATCAAGTTTAAATGTCCTTTGTTATTTCTTAGTCGTAGGCGAGAAAATAATTTCCATAACGAAATGGAAAATTGATGTAGCATGAAATGATTCAGAGATATCGACAAAAATACACGCGTATGAAGAGCTTAGCCCATTAAATGTAAAAAGTGAAATATACGATACATATGACGCAAATAGAATACTGAGGCATAATCTTCTTACAAAAACCCCAGACAGGAAATGAGAAAAATGTTCCGCCATTGTAACGTTAGATGAAAAGTTGCTTCGATTATGCCATATTGGAACGCGTCTCATCATTTCGTCGTATTAAAAGATTTTTCATACAATATTGCTTGTCAATAGGGATCATCTGCCAGAAAATTTCGCTTTTGTGTTTCGTTTTGTTCATTATATTGGCTTTATATTTCGGTTCCAGTAATGATGTATTACCTCCATAGTAACAATGCAAGAGCTAGAACTCATTTTTGATACAATATATTATTGGAAAAGATATTCTGAAAACGAAATTCGTATCACCTCGACCAGAATTGAATACGCTTAAGCTTTTTGTGGAATGGAAAATTACGAGTTATTATTACTAAGTTATAAGCGAGAACAAAGCCCTTGAAATCCACTGTATTCATCAAGTTTCTCTCTTAAAAAATCTTATATTATTTTGGAGTGCTTATAGACAGTATAACAAAAATTTACACATAACTTGTAGTACATATATAATGCAGTGTTAAGGTTTCAAATTGTTAATTTTTATTGTATCATGAATTATATAATATATGGACATTTGTCGGAATAATACATCAGTCACTAAAGCTTTGTAGAAACAAAGGCATTTTTCAATAAAATTTTTCAATGGTTATTGTGCATGAATACGGCTGAATTCCATTGGTGCAGCATTAAATTTCTTCCTGTAATGCACAGTGACTCTGAACTTGTCGACATGATTGTTTGACTTGGAACACATTGAAAATAAGTCCAATGGTCTTGGATCCTGCTATCTAGCTGGACAAATTCTATTATGTGATGCAATTCGTACTGTCACTTTGACAGCACAGTGACCACGTGAAATTCAGTTTAAATACCAGCTCTGAAAAAAGTATTGGTAGAATGAAACACCCTGCTTAAAAATGTACAAAGTAGTGTAGTCCATTCATTTTCTCCTTAACAATCACATATAGGTTCTACGAACTCTACAGACTCTCCATTGGGCGATAGGAATGACATCAAGGTGAAGAAGTACTTCATTCGCAGTACATTTCGCGTTACAGTAGTACATTCCACATCCGGTCAGCATACTTTCACAAATTTCTCCTTTTGGACATCGGCGAAAGGCAGTCGCATAATGCAGAGGCAGCTAGATGCCTACAGTGCGTGTTCACAAAACTTGTTCATAGAAAATGCAGTGTTTAGGTTTCAAATTGTTATTTTGTATTGTGTCATAAATTATATAATATAGTAATTTTTGGAAATAATACATTTGGCAAAAAATCACTAATGCTTTTTTGGAACATAAGAATTCTTCAATAAAATTTTTTATTGTTTATTGTGCATGAATACGGCTGAATTTCTTTGGTGGAGCATTAAATTTCTTTTTAAATTCAATGGACGATGAATCAACTCTGTGATAGTTCATATTTAAATGAGAGGTAATAATAAATACTTGTCTAAAAATCACTGACTGAACAATTATTTATTCGACTAGTTTCGCCTTTTATGGCATTATCAAGAACGAATACATATTACAAAGGCAACCTTTAAATATTTGCAGATCTGTTCGGACCACAGAATACACCTTAAATTAGGTCATAGAGGTGTGGATTTCCAAACTATCAGAGATAGTTTATTATCCGTATTACAGTAGTACATTCCGCATATGGTCAACATACTTTCACAAATTTCTTTTTTTGCAGACGACACGGGCATTTGGACTCTGCCAAGGACATCAGCAAAAAGCACTCGCATAATGCAGAGGCAGATAGATTCCTACAGTGCCTGGGCGAACAAATGGCGAATCACACACAACCCTGTAAAATCCAATCAGTACTCTTCCACCATTTCAATTACTCCAAATTTTCTAAAGAGAATGTTCACTTATCGCTTTGGGGTGAAAATTCCAGACGACAGGAAGAAATCATTCACTTGGGCGTAAGATTTTCGATGTACAACTCCTGGAATGTCGACTTCGCCAAAACTTTCAAGACAATCCGTAATCGAGCAAGCCTATTGTACGCACTTTGAGGTAGAACTCGAGGATGCGATCCCCTGGAGTCTCCTCACCACACAAGGCATATATTCGCCCTGTGATCGCGTACAGATGTCTGCTAGACTAGACCCTTCAAAAACGGTTAATAAGGTCTATCGAGAGCTGCGAACGGGCAATCGGCCGCAGCTTCATCAAACTTCGCCGTCAATATCCGTCTATTCTTGTCCACGAAATAACTAAAAGGCCCCCAATTTTCACTCGCATCGAAAAACTCCAGCTCGATATGCCAAACGCACTCTCAACGTCCCCAATCTAGGGGCTCGATCTACGCTGATAAACAAATGGTACAGACCCCGACTTGTTCTACGCAGAAAACCCTGAATAAAACTCCCCTTTCTGCCAGCACAGATCCTGCATATGCTTCAGAAGCTTCCAGACGATATCTTTGATCACCTGCAGGACATACCTCTCCGCATCCGTTAGCGTGCGATAAGTGTCGCAGTGCGAGGTAAAAATGAGTGCCCGATGTCAATAGTGCGCGAGTGAGAAAGCGGGTTATTCTTCCAGCGTGATGTTCCTCTAATTGTATCAATACTATAAATATAATTGTAAACAAACATGTGTTCTAAATTACGAGGGTAAAGTTTTCTGTGGTTTCCTTAACCATCGAATGTCAGATGAATTGAAAGTCTGACATCCTACCGAATGGGACGTAAGGGTGAGTGGGCCACCTTTGAAATATGATGAAAATATATAAAAAAAATTTTTTTTTGGTAACAATATAATTGAGTAGCACAGGATTCAAGAAACTTGCAAGATCTTATAATCTTCTGCCTTTTAATTGTAAAATAAGAATGAACTGTAATGTGAACAAATAACTCAATTAAACGTCTTTTAATTCATTCATTCTTTCAGTACTTCATCTCTTGGAACAATTCAGCTCTAAAAATGAGCATTCATTTCTTGATGTTCTTTAAAAGCAATCCTTTCAATGAATGTTCTTCATTATGCATGGTTATTAGGTTGCATTTATTGTTGATTGAATTGTGACAAAAACACGATGAGTGGAGCTTCTGGAAATTTGTATCTTGCAATAGGCAAGGAATTGAAGTGATGAAAATGTTCAGTTATTTTGTTTCCGTTGAAATTGACAATTGAACATCTTCATCTAGGACAAGCACTGTATTTAGCATCTCAACTGGTCCATTTCAACGAAATTTATAATAAATCCGTTTGCAATTGGCGAAGTAACAACAATGTTCTGATCATATTTTGTATCAAATATTCCAACTAACTCACCTAACTTTCAATACCTAATAATTTATTCTCAATAATGAAGTCTGTTACACTTCAGTTTTGCCAATTCTCAAATCTTAGCTGCCAAAGTGTGAGTCTTTCAGAATTGCCAACAATTACCTTTAGAAAAAACCTGGCAAAAATTCGAAATTGTGGTACTGAGTGCTGATTTTAATAACAATAGCATCAACAAATGAATCAGGAAAACCTCTAGGAAAACCGATAAGGAATCTGTACCGTTAAGAATTCCTTTCCATTCACTAAACTAGATAACTCATGTTTATTTCAATATGCCACAAGAAATTTCAAACGTGGCATCCTCGTCACTCATATCAATTTCTCCAAAATGTTATGGCAAATCTGAAGCTCCAACCAGATCAAAATTCCAACAAAGCCCGTCGTCTCAATTCCTCGCCCTATATCTCTCGCTATTTCCATTTTACCTCCCTACATAATTTCCAAAATATTTCCTACTTCAAACGTTCCCATATACTATGTAATCACTTAAAGCGCCCAATTCGAAATAGATTACATCGTACTTCTTCCTGCCTCACGTTCATTAAACATACGTTCGTAAGAGTTAGGCATCCTTAAGAGCAATTATGATGCAAACGTAATTTTCCACTTAAGAACACCTACGGTAGTGAAACATTTCCTGCAGAATTGTGGCCAAACTGTTCATATTAATTAGGTAGAGAAGAACAGATGGAATTAGCTTAATTGTTAGCAGAAATTAGGGACGGATAGAACATGTTTATGTGCGAGAAGATTTAGGGACCTTTAGGGTACATATTGAATGTTCTAATCTCAGACTTTGTTGTGTTTATTTCGGTTTAATTTCGAGGTGTTTAGATATAAATGCGGATTTGTAAATTGGTCACGTTATCGTCAGGTAAAAGAGAATCATTGAAAACAGCTTTTTCCGGAAAATTTTCAGTATTCAAAGCGGTATCTTAATAAAAAATAATGATGTTTCATCCAGACTATCACCACTTGATGAATAAATTTAATTCATTTCATGAATTTAGACATTCATAAGTGAAGAAATAGCAACAGCAATAAGCGATTTGATTTCTTAAGTGATGAAATTTATTCGAAATTTATAATGATTGATTGATAATTGGCTTGATTCTGGGCTTACAAATTTTCGCTTAGATTCAGTCGTAGTATCGCAAATTTCCTCCGCTAGCAAAATTCTTCATAACAATTGTTAGAGAAAAATTCTCATGAAAATGAAACACCACCTCACCTGTTTGGACGAATCTGAGTCATTTTAAATATCGGTAAATAACAGACAATTGTCGAACTCCAAAGGGCCTACAAGCTAACATTGGCGTACTATAACAAAAAGTGCATTTCGAGAGGCGCAAAATTGAGGCATTATAACGCAACGACTCTTCCAAAAGCAATCTACTCAGCTGAAATAATGGTTATTTACGGTCAATCAAGAATTGGAGAAATAAGAAAACAACAACGGAAAATTCTCAGAAAGATTTACGGGTCAATCAATAGAAACAGAATTTCAATAAAAAGACCTCAGAATGAACCTTATCAAAAGAAAAACGCAATAACCGAAGAAATCAGAAAACGAAATGTTGTACGATCATATCTACAGAATGAAACAGTCCAGAAAACCGAAGAAACTACTCGATATAATCATAGGTGTAAATGTGGAACAGAGTGGCTAATAAAAGAGGTCAAATACAACCTGGAATAAAATGGACAGATGAGCGGAAGAAAGAGCATTCACCGAGGATGAAGCGTTTTGGGGGGGCGAAAATGATGAATCAAAAAACCTAAGAATTGCGAATTCAAGTTTAGTCGCTCTCCTCATAGGAAACAATAGTTATAATAATGATGAATAATAATAGTGAACGCAGAGCTATATATTGATTCAATTGACTATAATTCTCGATTTTTGTTTAGTCGAAAATATTTAAAAGAGAGCTTTAAAATATTCTTCGAGTTATTATTCTTATTCTTCTTATATTAATATTGACTATTATATATATATATATATATATATATATATATATATATATATATATATATATATATACATAAGAAAAATAACACATATTCATACACTTCATAATACAGCATGAACTGATTGCAGAAATTTAAAGAACGTATTAGAATGCACAAATATGCAAAAACCAAAATCACGGGCCTGCATAAATACGAAATAACAGAAAAACAAAGTTTTAATTACGATTTGGTGAAGATTTCATCAACTGTGTAAGACAAAATATTCAGAGAAATTTCAGAAACGTTACACCTTCGTCAAAATTTAGAAAATGCTATGATTGAAAGAACATATATCGGACATTCAATCTATAACAAGGTGATGATAGTATCGAATAACTTTCACTGAATATTAAAGAGACAAAAAAGTCAGGTTTGACAAAGTTTGTACGGAAACGTCAAGTAAAAGTAAAAGAAAAAAGTCTATCGATGTATATCTACTTGAGAGAAAAACCAGGCGCATGTCCAAAAGTAAATTATTGGATAGTAGAAACTTCGAAAACTCTTGCAAAATTCAAAACTCAATTTTGGTGAAATGACATCTGGCCACCAAGTTACTAAACACAATAAGTACATTTGTTTCCATACTTGAGCTATCATCATAAGTTTGTATAAAATTTGATCTATGTATCTAAGACGTGTTATAACTTGTCATAAAGTTATGTTCACGTACCTACCACAAGCGTTGAATTATCTACAGAAGTTTCCTGAACACGTCTAACACGTGTTCTCTATTATTCTGGCGCCAAACTCTTGATGCACTGTGATATAATCCTCAAGTGCCGAGTATTCTATGAATCTTACTAACGATGTGATGAATTCGCCGCAAGATGGCGTCAGTTCGTCGAAGACGATTAAACGAGGCTGTCAATCAAATACTTTACTCTTGAAAGGATCACAAAGATAAAGTGTTTTTTCATCCAAGCCTAAAAAATCATGCTCGTATTTGACATTTATATTGTCCTTCAGATAAAACCAGTACATAGGCAATTTTTTTATGAAAATGAGAGTTCACTTGTCAAAGCGATATTTTGGAAATATTTCTATATTTCCATGAATAATTTCCATGTTTAGGTATATCTTTATATAAATGTAAAATAATAAGATTCATATAATATTATATTATTGTTATTTTATTTTGATATAAGTCAACCTGTATATTTCCTTGTATATTTAGATCAGAATTTTGAATTATCACAAAGTCCATCTCTAATTTAAAGGCATTTTATCACAAATTGATGCAATTTATTTCTGAATTTTCCATAATTACCACAACTCGTGATCATCACAGCTAATTCATCGTACATTTTTGGCCCTCTTCATTAAATGAAATTAAGAGCTTTTTCGTCGTGAAAATCATTAACTCCTCATTCATATGTATTTCACTGAAAAATCTCAATTAATTGCAGACTTACGCATCTTGAAATGCTTCATTTCATAGATTAAATCAACTGTTTCATGTCTTATCTGCTGTTTCCTTTCCCAAAGATCCCCTTCTTTCTTTTTGTCATATATTCTTCTTAAAATATTCCTTTTGAATTTTTCTAGTGCCTGTCTATCTTTCAAATTGAAATTCCATGTTACACCCCCGCAAATAATCACGTCTTATTGTTGATTAGTATACACTTTTCTTCATATTTCTCGAGATACTTTACTCTTTCTCGTATTTCATCTTCCAACTAAATAATAAATTTAATCTATCACAATCTATTTCCTTTTATTTGCTGTAATCACAGAAAGTGTTCACTTTCAATAATTGAAGAATATAATTATAATATATAGAAGAATATAATTGTTGTACGAAGGATAAAATCATTGAGCTGAGAAGTTTTTGTCCAACATTTTGTCCAATTGACAAGTAAATTTTTTCGACTCTTTCAGCAGTTCTTAGTTTTTTACACATTTTCTCATTACTTTCTCATTCACGTTTTTTATTTTGTATAATATTGCTGTTGCTATTCTCCCACACCTCTAAATGCATATAAAAGGTCAATGAGAATGAATAAATTTCTATTCTATTCCCATTTCTGTGTGTTTATTTTTTTATATATTTAATAGAGTTGGCGTTTATTTGATGTCAATCCATTGTAATTGAATTTAAACTTAAATTCAAACACTTGAACTTATGATTTACACTTTATTGACTACATAGCATGACGCGTTTCGTCGTTACAAACGAATTCTTCAGATGCTAACAGAATAATTCCACTATTCTGTTATAATTTTTTCAGAACTCATTCGTTCTGAATAATTCATTATTCTGTAAGCATCTGAAGAATTCGTTTGTAACGACGAAACACGTCTTGCTGCGTGGCCAATAAAGTGTAAATCATAAGTTCAAGTGTTTGAATTTAAGTTTATAATCAACCTATGTGTTCAATTGAGAGAATATAGGTTTAACGCATTTATGTACTTTGTATCCCGTATGTTGTGTTATCTCTCTCACAAGAAAAAAAGATTGAATTAAGTGTGATTATAGCGTCGGTGGTCAGGTTCTTTCTCGTTCTGATAAGGTGATAAATATTGGTATACACTTCAATCAGAAAGATTCCTTCATTCCACACAGCACCCAACTTATTTCATCTGCCTCGGAAATATATGGATTCATAATTAAAACTAAGAACATAAATTCAAAATAAAACTAAGTAGTTTTTCGATTTTCATTATAATTAATTAAGAAACATGACAATATCGTGTCGCCAATACAGTGGTTTCATCAGATGTTGATGATAAACTGATTGACTATTTTTGTTGACTATATCATGTTGATGATTAAACTGATGACTCAGTTTATCATCAACATCTGATGAAGTCACTATGTTGGCGAAACGATATTGTCATGTTTTTGAATTAATTATAAAGAAAATCGAAAAAATACTTAGTTTTATTCAAATTATCTATTTAAATTTTCATCAAGTAACGGCCCAATCGATTAATGATATAGGGATTCGTTGCAATGGCAAATATTTCTTCAATTCCTCAACATTTATAGGACTATTTAATGCTCTAATCCGTAGCAATTTCGAGTATGGCAGTATGAGCTGGCATCCCATCTATACTTGCCATCAATACCATCTTGAGGCCATTCAGAGAAAGTTATTGGAATTCTTAGTTTGGAGGGAGGATAAAGTTTATCCACAGAAAGGAGACAATCATAACTAATTATTAAGTCGATTTAATTTGATCTTATTGCAGGCAGTAGAGAGAAACTTCACTTAAATTTTCATACAAATTACTTCACAACAGTATTGATTGTCCTCCTCATTTGTCCGCTTTGAAATTTCGAGTTCCTATCCAAAAATATCGTACTACAGAATTATTCTACCTAAAGACTCCAAAGACCAACTCGCTAATACGATCCTCCATTTGATTTATGGAGTCTACATTCTATACAGTTGCTAATAAATGTGACATTCACTTTGAGTCTTTAGCAGTTATTATTAAGAGTTATGTGTATAAGGGAAATTGACTAAAATTAATTGAATTAGATTGAGTTCTTTGTAATATTTCATTTCTATTTTTAGATTAGATTGAACTCTTTTTTTGTATTTCTTTTCATCTTTATATTCAATAGTGTTGGCGTTTACTTGATATAAGTTGATTATAATTGAAAATAAACTTAAATTCAAACACTTGAACTTTTGATTTACATTTTATTGACAATATAACACGACGCGTTTTGTCGTTACAAACGACATCTTCCGATCCTAACAGAATAATGCAAACATCTGGCACTGTAATCAGTCATCGAAAATTGGACGTCCAGATTGGACTACATCCGAGCCAACCGTGGCGGTCATATGCCAGAAAACATATTCAAAATGTAATGCCACAAGAATAACTTTCGAATAAAAAAAAAATTCTTGTCAATCGAATGATCCATCGTTGTTTTATTGCAATTCAAAGTTCTATACCTCTTAAAAAACACCCGTTACATACCAACGCTAACATTCGTGTATAATACTTAATTTATTGTTAGAATTAGAAAAAATGGTAGAACACGAGACGCGTTACGAATAATGTGATTAAATATGTAACACTAGACTAAAATGATGCAAACATCGTTTGCTGAGTTAACAGAAAGGTATACAATTTCAGTCTAGTACGTCATTAGTGCCAAGTGCGCGAAGAAGAGTGCCATTAAATATTCAGAGTGAAATAATATTATCCGGCTTTGCCAGCCATTTTGTGAGGGATGGAAAACCACTTCAAAGAAAATCTCGAACGGGATTTATGATATTTGTTTGTTTCCCATTATAACGAAGACATGGCATTTGCACAGGACTTTCCGTTGAGATCGTTCTATTCAATTGGTTAAACACTCCACTAGTTTTCCAGACAATCGAGTCGTAACATGTTACAATGGTTGTCAGCAGAAAAACGAGGATCATCGAATTTCTGTTATGAGATAACTACAATGCCAATGGATAGGGAGATGATAATCTATTCTGTTCAATTTCAACAACTGCCAGAAATAAAGGAATGAAGAAAGTTGACGCCGTCTTATCTTACGGCGTGGATTATTTGGATATTTTCTACCCTTTCGTTTCGAAAACATCCGATAGAAAATCTTATGAAATATCGATTTTGTCTGGAAGTAGGGAACGTGGTAAATTAGAAATTCCCGAAATTAGGGTTTTGTGCAATCACTTGAAATAATCGACAGAAGAATAATTTTCAGAAAAACCTTAATTCTAATATTTTGTATTCAATATTCAATAGTGTTGGCGTTTACTTGATGTAAATCCATTATAATTGAATATAAACTTAAATTCAAACACTTGAACTTATGATTTACACTTTATTCACTACATAGCATGACGCGTTTCGTCGTTACTAACGACTTCTTCAGATGCTTACAGAATAATAACAACATTTTGAAAAACACAGGTATGAATATCAGGGAATTTTGGGATTCTATGACTTTGGTTTTACTTGAGATATTCCATTCTGAAAAATAATTTCTATCACCTGAAAAGGTTTAACAAGGGTGAATTGTTTAATTCTATTTGTTCATTGAGCAAGTTTCCAGAATTTTTGAGCCGATTTATTTCCACTCTCTATATTGTGTAAAATTTTGAAATTCATATCAAAAGTATGGTTTTCTGTTAATAAATGGTTAACAGAAAACTATACATACCATTTCCAATGGATATTCTATTAGAAAATGGAATATCCATTGTAAAATGGATATTCCATATTCGCCTGTATTAACTTGTTCAAATTTTTTTACGGTGATTTTCAATTCCTTCATTTTGATTTCCGAAAATCTGCCAAAAATGTCATGCTTCTCCACATTTCTGAGAATATTTTCCACGTCTGTTTCACTCGGTATTCTATCCACTAACTTGTCAATACTTGTAACAAAATATTCATTAAAATTCTCCGCAATCAACATTTCATTTCTCATTCTTTTATTTCCAAAAATTGTTCAACGATTGTTAGATTCTGAAGATAATCAACAAATTTTTGATTCACTTTTTTCCATTCATATTTTAGTTACCACAAAAGTCCTGTTTATGTTTACAGTACTTTAATTTAAATACCCAGCACCACAGTGTCATTCTTTTATGAATATATAGATGTAAAAATGTTGTATTTCCTCTAATCAACGTTGTTGAAGTTTACACTTTTGTCAGACAATCGTAAGCACACATCATTAATGAAGTGATATTTCAAAATTTTTCTATTTTTGAAACTCGTTAGCGATATGATTCCACGTACGTTATACATACTCAACAGAATTCGAAATTATTAGGAAATTCAACAAACGTAGCTCGTGCGAACGTTGTCTATATCGAAACGAAATAATTACACCCCTTCCACTTAATTGGATGTTTGCATAAACGATCTATTATGGTGTCGTTTATTAAATATATCGTTTCATTTTAACGAGTAATATTGTGAGTTCGTCGAGCGGGAAATTGAAAATTAGTTCAACAATCTGGGGAAAATTCTAAAGTGGAAAATATGAGGTTAACAAGAAGTTTCGCTGTAAAACTGATGACGTGTAATTTCAACCCGTTTATCATGCATTGCTTTCATTAAGGCTGTCTCAGAAATCCGTTTCTATAGTCTGTAACTTGAAATAATGCAGCTGAAAAGCGCCTTATATATAGGGTAAATGAGGCGATGTTTCTGCTCGAAGCCTTGAGCTAGCTTTCAGACGAGTCCATGAAATTGAAATGACTCTAAAAGATAGCGCATTTTGTGGAAACATTAAATTCACGATTAAATCTATGCTGAAAAAAACCTTGCAGAGAATAAACATTTTAATTTTCCTACCAAATTTCGTTTTATTATAAAGAAATATATATTCTCTCTCAGAAGTATTTGTAAATTTTAATATTCTTGAGGTAAAATTAACTTTATTCTCTCCAGAATACCATTTCGTCTTGTATAGTCGAAGTCAATTAAATCGAGCATTAATCAAGGTAAAATATGCCGCAAAATATCAAAGAGTTATTTCTTGAAATGTTTCATGTATATTTGGTATCTTGATGGGTTTTGAAAAACTCATTCATTTCAAGCAAACGAAATTTGAGACAATTTTTTTTTTGATTGATTATTATTTATCATGCATTTAATTGTATCTCGATATTTGTTCGTTTGTTTTGTTGCATTTGTTTTGCAGTTGTTACTCATTTTTGCAGTTGCAATTCATACAATTCAAGCAAACGAAATTTGACACAAATTCATTCGATATTTTGTATTGTTGCATTTGTTTGGACAGCGCCTTATAACGGGTGTTTTTTTAGGGGTATAGAATTTTAAATAGCAATTAAACAACGATGGAACATTCGATTGACAAGAATTCTTTTCATTCGAAAGATAATCTTGTGGCATTATATTTTGAATATGATTTCTGGCATACGACCGCCACGGCTGGCTCGGATGTAGTCCAATCTGAAACGATATCAATTATATCGTTTCTTATTGGATATTTATTGTTTTTAATAAATAACAATTATCTATAAATATAGGTATTATAATGTCATTTTCATTGAAGATAGGTTTAGAGGATTATCGTCGATGAACATAGAATAACAAACGAACTATCCGCTAATGTGTAATAAAACCCCTATTCATTTCTATAGAGCAGCCCCACAACAGAATATTATAATTTAGATGTCTATATACAAGACTGTTATACACGTTGATAACACAATTCCTAGGTTCAATGTTCTAAATTCTAGGGATTGCAAAACATTAGTTACTGAATTTTTGACATGAAACATAAATGTGGGTTGTCCATTCCAAATTTCTGTCTGCATATATTCCAAGAAACTTAGTTTACTCAGATGATGAGATAGTGTAGTCTCCATATTTAATATTCAAGGTATTGATTTCATTCCCTTTAGACAAAAATGAACACATACAGTTTCATCAACGTTCACCATCAAATTGTTCAATCGATACCAATTTACAAACTCTCTCATAATGACATTCACATGCCTCCAGAAGTTCCTCAAACGTTTTGCCACCATCGATGCGCCATTGGCAAGTGATACTATACAGCCCCCCATACATTAGTTTTCTGGCTTTCGTGGCTTAGTCGGAAAAACGCCCGACTATGGTGCGGTAGGATTCGGGTTCCGGAAGGAGGTCTGGATGTGTGTGATTGTCTTTGATTCAATTAAGCCGATAGCAATAAAGAATTCTTATGACAACC
Source organism: Henosepilachna vigintioctopunctata (assembly GCA_030704895.1). Taxonomy (NCBI): domain Eukaryota; kingdom Metazoa; phylum Arthropoda; class Insecta; order Coleoptera; family Coccinellidae; genus Henosepilachna; species Henosepilachna vigintioctopunctata. Next base: position 2,408,686 of record JARQZJ010000091.1, read on the forward strand.
ATCATATCCTGTATTAATTCACGTTGAATCTTCCAGATTATAAGTGAGGGCGACTCTCCAATGGGATCGACATTTTTACCATATAGACATAGTGGTGAAATGTGTCGCAACTTTTTAAAATGAATGGGTATGCTTCTTGGCTTTATGGAGGATTAACATGCTGACCAAGAAATTTAATGAGGTGCATCACATGCTTTAGCTTCGTTGATCCTGATGTTTTCAGAAACAATTACATATTCTCTGAATTGATCGCTAAGCTGCATACTAATGACCTTCTCTCTACCCAGACTTAAACTTCCTAGTTTATTCATTCAGGTAAACTCTGAAATCATTGGTTCAAACTACCCTTATGCTAAGTTTGGAAGATGGTGTGTTCCAAGGTTTCGGAAGTCAATACGAGTTATGAGATATTATTTGTATCTATGCTGCAAGCGGATATACATTATAAATAAGATATCTTTCTTAGTATTTTAGAAAATAATATGTGTTTATGTCGTAAATTCTGTTCGTTTAGTATCTTCGAAACGAAGTAGTTTAGAAGCAAGATTATACCTTGCGGATTTTCGATGTATCCGGATTTATTCTATGACCTGTTTTAACTGGCATTTTCAATGAATATATCGACAGAATATCAGAAAAATTTCCTATTATATATCACCAAGTAGGCAGGTGTTTTTTAGTTCATTATGTTATGTAAGTCAAAGAGAGAATCCATTCAATTGTCATAAAATTGTTGAAAATAATGCTCATTACTTTCTTGAGAGCAACTGAAATTGCATAACATAAATCAAATCTTTACAACCTTTTAGACCACGTGCGCTATAATCACAGAAACAGAACAGAGCACGCTAGGTCTTATTGGTTGTATGTCGGTGACCTCATTATATGAGTTTACCCATCCAAAAGATTTAAGGAACTATTATTAATTTTTATAACTCAATAACGTTTAGTGAATATTATTTGCAACTGCATAATTTAAATCGGTGCAAATACAGTTGACATCACGATACGTTATACGCGCACTGCTTTACGGAAATGTCAAAAATTAATCACTGCAACTTGCTGCATGTTTCAGACCGATTAGATGCTCCAATAATTGTTTGTGTTCGGGTTCCGTGTCACCTGGCAAATATCCATGTCATGTACACGCGTATGGACGTGCAGATAGCATCCGCATATCGCCCGCAACAATTGGCGCACGCATTTCGGACAATTGTCTGAAGTTCAAAGAATGCCCATTACGGTAGAATGGACAAATCATTTGCCCGTGATTTATTGAATAAACATTTAATTGGAATTTAGATCAATAAAGTGAAGCGAATACAGAATAGTGAATATACACTTCAATTTGGAAGGCCATCAATAATTTATACGTGATTATCAAGCGTATTTTAAAATAATGGTCGATTTTTTAAGAGTAGTTTTTGTTTTAAATCAAATAAAACACTTAATTTGCATCATATATTCGAAATTTTTATTGAAATTGATAACTTGGATTTTGCCATTTACATTTCGAAGATAACTTTATGTAAATGTCCGCATCAAATGGTCTATTCGGAAGGTCAAATTTTGCGTCACTTTTTCGAGCATTTCAGTCTGTATCCCACAAATTACACGTGTTATGTTATCCTGTAAGGATTCAATCGTGTTCGCTTGTCCACATACACTAACGACTTTACATAACCCCACAATAAATAATCCAGAGGCGTCAATTCGCATGATCTTGGCGGCCAATTCACAGGGCTATTTCGAGAGATGAGCTGGTCATCAAATTCATCCTTCAACATGTCTATTGTTTCACGAGCTCTGTGGTATGTCTTCACGGCACTGTCTTGATGAAACTACATGTCAACCAAGTTCAACTCGGCCAACTGGGGCAAAAAAAAGTTGCGTATCATGGCTCGATATCGTTCGGCGTTGACGGTAACGTTTCTTCCACGGTCGTCTTTGAGGAAAATGGATCGGTGATGCCACCAGTCAAAACCAGTGAATCATTTCTCAATTCGTGACCAAAATTTCTTGAATCAAAATATTTTGAATTGACGTTTTAAACATGAGTATCCAGTTTCAGTGTCTAAATGCATAAAAGGGTCTTCAGTGCATAAATCAGGTGAATTCATATATGTATCCCAAAACTCAAGAGCTAGCCGTTGCAATCACCAACATAAGGGAGTACGTTATAATATATTTCTTTGATTTGATTTTTTGCAGTATGAGCTATTATTGAATCATAACGTCCTAATATTCTTGCAATGTGTGTACTTAATTTTGGAATCTCTACTCCACTAATCTGTAAATTAGTAGGTCGATACAGAAATGTATTGTAATCTATAGTAGATAAGTATAAACATCAAATTCTCAATTTCCTAAGCTCTTCCAAAATTCTGAAATCGAGTAGGCCCAATTGAGATTTAAAATTACAATGTAGACATGTAATTTTAACATTTGACATTTTTTAATTTAACATTTGTAGACATGTAGACATATAGATGTAAACATTTTGTATAATCAATAATATAAAGTACTAGCTGACATGGCGACCTTTGTACGCCCATTTATTTTTATCTGAGTATTTTTCTACTATTTATTCAGTGTAGAGCCAGGGACTTACTCACCTACGAAGGAACTGCAATATGTACTTGCTGTTACTTTGAATCAGTCGAATTATCACAAAATTCCTATATTAACACGTTTGAGGTATTGAAAGATATTAACCGGTTCTATAGTTGAACGGCATGTTCCTAATTTCGTATCAAGTACTTGTCCTATATATCTCATCATTAATTTTATGAGATATTTGCTGGATATAAGTCACATAATGTTCAAAATTTAGTCCACTCTCGGAAACCAATGAATATAATGGCTCTGGTGGCTGTACCAATAGCATCTATTTGAATTGACTCTTTGCGCAATATTTTGTCGCATCATTGGTAGTATTTTCTTATCAATATCAATTAAACTTTGCCTTGCAATATTGACACACAAGGTTCATTGGCGCAATAGCAACGATTTGCTGTGAACTGTAATCTATTTCAAGTTAAAATTTGATGCAGGTCGATAGAAGTTAGAGGCATCCTTCTCATATTGTTAATTTCATTCCATCGATTCCGTTCAACTTCCTTCCGAGCATCGTGTTGCTCATCAGTTTCACTTGCTCTTTCAGATCTTTGAGTTGCTGCATTGCGAGTTCTGCGACTATAGTTTATACACCTAATAACTATCATTTCTTAAAACGAAATTTCAACAGTAAATTAAAGAAAACTATGTATTCTTCTTTATAATCAAATATACCACATTCTATGTTAGTAACGTGTTAGTCTATTCAATCTCACCAAAATTTGATATTAAATTGAACTTTCAATAATAGTCATGATAGCTCTGAACTAACCGAGATGTGTGATAAGATATTCAGTTTTTTTACATCCTCTTTTGAGAATTAATAATTATTTCTTACTTATATTATTAATAAAGTATTTTTAAATTTTCTAATTGTACACGCAATTTTTTCATTTTTTTTCCTGACAATAACAAACAAGACAAAAAAAAATAGTGAAATCGGTCCAGACGTTGACTCGACATTTTAGTTAGAAACCGTTTAATGAGAAATAGAAATGGGCTGTTTTCAGGATTTTCCCGGCAATTATTGGAATTCTTCTCGCCGTAAAAACCGCCCTTGGACTTTTAGCGAACTTCAGCGAGCATTTAAAAAAAAATAATTGGCGAAATTGGCCAATCGTTGTTGAGTTATACGGTTACCAACACATTTTGCGATTCATTTTTATATTATGAGAATTTAACTGGCGCATTCGCCATTCTGCATACCAACCAGTAATACCAACCTATTTGAAATGCTTTGAAACTTTTCGAATAGGAATCAACAAAAAAGATCCCATTAAGCTAAATTTTTGTAAACACCTTCTTATAACACCTTGTGTTGTAATGAAGATGTGAAAATCGACATAGTTGTTCCAGTCCGAAAAGTCGTTCCAGCTGAAGAAGTTAGAAATGTCAAAAGGTCACGAAAATCAGTTTTTCGCAAATACCTCGCGACCTAAGTTCGGAGGCCAATGAAGGTCATTATAAAAATTATTCGCCGTGCCATTGGAATTGTTCTGTTTCTGTAGAATATACAGAAACTGCGAATAGAATGCACTGATATACGTGACTGCATAACGTAAAAAAATTTTACTTAGGCAAGTTGTGAAAAATAAACTTATATTGGCCGTTTTCTCAACAACTGTTAATGATATAGAAATTGAAGATATCGACAATGACTGGCAAGAAAAATTATAAACTAAAGTTAATTTTTATGTATTTTTCAGTATTCAAATGAAACATTATTCCCTCTTGAATGAAAATTACGTATCATGGATTATGTCTGGCGGAGAAACCATATTAAAAAAGAGCGCATTGCATTCTACCACGATTGTGGTGAGGCGAAAAGTGCATCGTCATAATGTAGTCCCTTTCTCAGCGTTCTACTCCGAAAACGGTGGATTTTACAGAAAAATGTAAGAAGCATTTTGTGTAGATAATATCACGACAAACAACAACGTGACTTTTGACCTTCTTAAGTTCTTTAGCTGGCACGATATCAATGTCGAGTTTCACTTCTTCATAACAACACCTTAACAAAGGTGTGTACAAAATTACAGCTCACGATGAATTTGTTGCAGATAAAACATTGAATAACTGTACTAATATTCATTTCATCTCAAAATAGATCTAAAAAGTATAATAGTAATGGAATGATTTCATTGCCAACTAAAATGTGTGTGATATATTTTTGAAACAATGAATTTCTTGAATTTCTCGAGACAACTTAATTTCTTGACATTTTTTCAGAGAAAAATCGAGCGTTCTTCGCACTTTCCTTCTGCTATAATGACACTAGTCATGAAACTTAACGAAGGTGTTGAACATACAGTGGGTTGCAACGAAATATATGGAGAGATTGCATGGTTTGTGTTCGTTTCCTTCCTATCAAACAGCAAGGTCCTCTTACACAATACTGTTACAATTTCGAAGCTCAAAAACATAATATAGATTCAAAAATAAAATGATCTATAATACTCGCCCCATATAACATGATGAAACAACCCTTGTACAGGATCCCGAATACTGGGAAATATGATATCTTTGAATCCTTAAAATTCATCACAATTTTTCTTGTGATGTTAAAGTTGAATATTCTGCAAAATATTCCTCTTGATTTGCAAACATTCGATAGTTCACACAGTACATATATATTTTTCTTGGTATACTAAAGAAAATGTTCATTTTCAATCTTTTTTTATATCGTAAAAGCACTAGAAGCATTTCATTAGCTCAAAGTGATAGTGTGGACCGCGATTTCAGAGCGAGAATGAATAAGGAGCTATCATTTCTTCATGAATTGAAGGAGTTGTGCGGTTACTTTAATAATGTTTGACATGGGCTTGTTGGCAGAACTGCAAAACGTAGCTAGCAAATAATATAGTACATTGTTTTAAAACAGATAAAAAACCTCAAACAGGCCCAAAAAGCGTCTGCTTCGAAAACGTGAAACTTTCCTTGCAAATTAATCTTCAGAAAAAGTAACAAGAACTGGTCTTCATTCAGTCCTGATTCAATTCCTATCGTTTTCACACTGTGAGGTCATTTCAAGTCTTGAGTAATTGGCAATGAAAAGATTGCAGTGTTCTAATCCTTGGACGATTTTCGTTGCGAATAAGGAGATAAATTGCATGATTTCTGTTTGCTTCCTATCAGACAGAAATATCCTCTTACGCAATAGTGCTATCACTCTAGTAGTCTTGACCTCTACGTCAATTTGTCATATAATTATATGTTTTGTATTTCGAAATTCAATTTCGAAGCTCATAAAACATAATATAGATTCGAAAATAAAACGATCTTTAATACTCGCCCCAGATAACATTTCATCAGAAGCTGAGGGCCTCTTCTTATGTCAATTTCACGATATGAGCACCCTTTGTTTCGATCTCCAATTCTATCATCAACACGACAATGGAGAAACAGATAACGGTCATTCTGGTTCCCCATAAATCGATGTTCCAATAGTTCTGAAGATACGCAGCGACGCTCTTACCAAACTTTGTCGATTCGCCGGCCCGATACTTCAATTCGCAAGAGCACTCTGCCCGCGAATTTGCAAACGCGAACATTCCAAACTAATTCAATTAGCGTGAGATTTAGCCGGTAGATCTCGGTGGCAATCTACGCAAATTGTGCATCTTTAATTGAGATAATTTCGGCGTTGCCTCTCCCGTAGCTTTAATGAGGTGCTTGCGCCTTTGTCAAAGCACCGCCCGTTCATTTATAATTTACGATGGTTGATGAGTAGGATCATAGAGGGCGTATGAAATTTGCATGATCGCGTATAGAGCGTCGTTAATGCAACTAACGTTCAATATCTATATCGGTTACAAATACGCCTGTTTATTACCGGATTTACGTAAACGTGTCCAATTTATGTTATTAGGATGCACGGGTGGCTATTCTGATATGAAATATTGTCCACTCAGAACCATAACTAATACTCATTACATCGCAACTTTTTTTAATTAAATTTTAGGAGGATTGCTATTATTGGACACACACACAGCGATTACTATTTTCTGAACTTGTTTAGAAAACGAAAACCGACTTAGCGAAAATGGAAAACAACTTGGTACAAGAAGTTTTTGCGGAGATCAGAGCCGGATTAGCAGCCCTGGCAAAGCATGGGTACCCGGCTATAGAGATCCTGAAACTTATTGCTCAAGGAGATCCCGATGCTGAAAACGCGTTGATCGACGAACAAAGCCCCGCCCCGCGGAGCTTGTACACCGATAACGGCCAATATAATGGGCACGGAGAAGCGAAAGAAGATTCCGAAAAGGCGGAGAAGCCTCGGAAACCAGGTGAGAACTGTGTGGAACACAGTAAAACTAATATTGAAAATTCTTTACATAGAAACGATTTCAAGGAACCAAGAAGAACGACGAAGTATGGAAAACTAGAAACGGTAACGCAGACGTCAACAAGGAATCAGTACGAGGCCCTGTGCGACGGAAGTGATGAAGAACAGAGGGAAAACGAGAACCAACAAACGACAGAGAATGAAGAAAAAAGCGAAAACAGAAAAGAAGAAACCAAAATTCAAGAAAGAAGAAAGAATACTGAGAAAATACCTCCATTGATCATCCGAGAAGAAACAAAATGGAGCCAATGGAGAAAGAAAAATCTGAAAATTGTCATAAAAGGAATAAAAACAGAAAAGAATGAAGATGAAATAAAAGAAGACCTACAAAATCAGGGATACCAAGTCCTAAAAATAACGAGGATGAAGGGTAAAAAGGGCTACCCTATTTCACTTGTACTAATCGAGATATCGAAGGAATGCAGATCGATATTCAATAAACTCAAAAAATGCTGTGGACTTTCTGTAAAAGTGGAAAGTATCCGAACAAAATCAGAAGTGATCCAGTGCCACCGCTGTCAACTTTTCGGCCATGTTCAGAGAAATTGCAATGCAATGCCGAAATGTATAGAATGTGGAGAAGAGCACAGCACCCACGAATGTAAAAAGCCGAGAACAACGGCAACGAAATGCGCTAATTGCCAGGGAGAGCACCTCTCCACAAACATAAGATGCACAAAAAATCCAAACAATCCGAGAAACAGACAAACTAGGAAACGAAAGCTGATCGATGCCCCACCACCTCCAGAAAACTACTGGAGAAAAAGATGGGAGAAAAATAAACGAACAGAAGAAAAACCGAAAGAAATAAACGCAAAAAACAACGACCTAGATGAACTTGACATGATACTTGGAAGAATGACAAGAAATTTCGACAGCACAAATGCAACGATCGAGCAGAAAATAAAATTGATAGAGGAACAAGGAAAAATCCTTGAAATTTTCAAGAGACGTTGAAAAGAAACATGTGAAACAGAGAAGGCAGAGCTCTTCGGAGATCTCAACTTTAGCTGAATCCTCAGGAGAGGCTGGCGTTTCCGAGTCAGTAGTAGGCTAAGGTTAAAACTTCTCTCAAAAGCAGTAGAAAAAAGGTGGAAACGAGATGAAGAGGCGTATGGAAGAAATTCCGGTCCTCATTGCTATTATTGGTTATATTATGGATATACAACTACCACATTATTTTGTTAAACTAATTCATTCATACTTAACTGAACGCATCATCAGAATTAAAGTAGGCAGAAGTTATTCTGAACCCCTCTTTCCTCAGGCTGGCATTCCTCAAGGATCAATCATATCACCACTCCTATATATTATATACACACACGATACCCCTCTACCGAACAATATACATACACATATTTCTCTTTTTGCAGACGACACGGCCCTATGGACCACAGGCAGAACATCAGCAGTGTGCAGCCGTGGACTGCAGAGGCAACTGGATGCGTTCAGTGCGTGGGCGAGCAAATGGAGAATTACACCGAACCCAAGTAAAACACAATCGATTCTTTTCCACCATTATAACCTTAGTAAATCGCGTTAATTCTCAAAAAATCACGTTCAACTGACGATGTGGGGTGACCTACAACTTCAGTATGAAATCACTTACTTGGGTATCACTTTTTCAAAATTTATTTCATGGAAATCGGACATAGAAAAGGTGTTTAGGAAGGTTCGCAATAGGGAAAACTTACTGTACGCACTCAGAGGCAGAATTCGGGGATGTAATCCCCAAACTCTGCTCAACACTTATAAAACATTCATAAGGCCTGTTGCTGCGTACAGGTGTTTGTTATATGCGACACTTCAAAAACACTTAATGAAGAGAATGGAGAGCTGCGAAAGAGCAATCATTCGTAGCATATTCCAAATTGAAAGATTCTATCCTTCGATACATGTCCATGAATTCGCGAATATCGAACCAATTTTTAATTTCATGAAAAAACTCCAAGCTCGCTACGCATTACGCACACTACAAGGACCCAACCAGGATTCCAAGAATACTCTGATAACACCTGTAATTCAATGGGGAACTCCGTAAAAACCTAAAATCAAAGCCGCTTTCCCGCCAGCTCGAATACTCCGTTCCTTAGAGGATCCGACAGAAGAAGTCCTCGACCACCTAGAGGACATTCCCTTAATACTACGGTAACGCGAAGTTCAATGAAACTGTTAATCGATACCCGTTAGGATAAAACGTGAGTTAGTTCGCGGAAACATCGTACTGCGCGAAAAAGTCACTTGTGCGCGAGTTAAGTGCGCGAATCGAAAAATATTAAATTAAATTCCATTAGCATTGTACCAATGTCAAATGATAACAATAATAATAATGTAAAATAATATGAAATAATTAAGAAACACTGTACATTACGTGAGTAAAGTTTTCTGTGGTTTCCTTTACCATCAAATGTCATATGAATTGAAAGTCGGACATTTGACCGAATGGAACGCAATTAAATTATAAACAACAAAAATAACGACCACAGCCGTTAAACCCTCGAAAGTAAATATATAATGATAGTTTTTTTTCTGTCCTAATATTTTGCAAAGTTAAAAGGAAAAGTAAAGTCACACGGGTTGAAGAAGGTTGCAAAACCTTATAGCCTCCCGCCCTTTAAATATATATTTACTCAAAAATGTATCCCAAACCAAAGTACAAAATAAACGTTTTTGATTAGATTTGATTTGATTTGATATTATTGGTTTCGAGGTATCGGAATTCTAGTTGTTGACAATGCTACTTTTCAAAGCAAAATATGAATCCCATATGGAACAAGCCTTGCAAAGGATCCCGAGAACTGTGAAATAACTATGAATTTTTTAAATTCATCGAATTATTACAATTTCTCTCAATATATAGATACTGTGTGGTACTATCTAAAAATGAATATTCTGCAGAATATGTTTCTTGATTTGCAAACATTCGATTGGCCACGGAGTACATATCTATTTTTCTTGATGTGGCAAAGCAAAAGTGAATTTTCGATACATTTTATGTCGGTAAAAAACGAGAAGGCACTTCTTATCTGAAAGTGAGAGTTTGGGCAGCGATTTCAGAGTGGTGAGGAATGATGAATCTTAATTTCTTCTCGAATGGAAGGAAATGTGCGGTTACTGTAAAGATGTAATAGAGTTGTTTGTTGACAGAACTGCAAAACGTAGCTAGCAATAATTATAATACATCAATCTAGAACGAATTAAAACGCCCACACACACAAACCCAGAAAGAGTCTGCTTTAAAAACGTAAACCTTTGCCTGCAAATGGATCTTCAGGAGGAGTGAGAAGAACTGGCCTTCATTCAGTCCTGATTCAACTCCTATTGATTTTTCCTGTGAGGTTACTTCATTTCTTGAGTAATTGGCAATAAAAAGATAGCAGTTTTTGCAAACCGAGGGCAATGTTCGTTGCGAAATCTCATTGCGGAAACAACATACTGATTTGTCATCGTTTTTTATTCCAATCGGCAGTTGTCAGACTAGGAATTATTTAACCAACAATTCGAACAGTCTTTGGACTTATAATCTGGTGTATTACCCATCAATTACATCTGTTTTCAATTATTGAACCACTAAATCCATTGACTGAAAAGTTTATACGTAATCCGGGATTCGAACCTAGTACATCTGCCTCACAAAGCGTTGAATCCAGAGTTTTGAAGTTCGCCTGAATGATGTTACTTCGATCTTCATCCAATCGTGAAATGAATACTTTTTTTCGAATTTAGAAGACATCAACAGTTCGATATCAGTTATAACAATATCCCCACGGGATTTGAACCTACATGTTCGACCTATTAACCTGTATAGGACGACTTCATATATTACTTGAGAAAGTATACTTTATGGAAAAAATTCCGCAATATAAGTATATGAAATATACAAAAATAATACCAAATAACGAAGTCTTATGATACAGTTCTGTCGTCTTTGTCTACATGAAACTTCGAATGATATCACCTCAAATCAGAAACTGTTTTCGTACACAATAGATCATTGAAGGCGTATCTAACGACATGAGCAAACAGTAGATTCCAGACATTAATTAAGGAGACAATTTAACTATCGAAAGCCCAAATTGTGGAGTAGGCTGCTTGCGTTTGAAGTTCCTGCATCTAGAAAGCTTTGAATCAATCCATTAGAGGAGCTCAATCATGTGTATGAGTATGCTGCTTGATATTTGTGAAACTGTTTTCATTAGGATTGATAGGAATATTCATCGCTTGAATAAATATACGGATACTACTGCCATTATAACGAATTTCTAATAACTTGAAATTGTTGGAAATATTCTACTTAAAAGAAAACTTGCTAGTTTCAATATGTAGACAACGCTTTTCGATCTTTTCGTTCACCATCAGTGTCTAGGATAAATACAATCAAAAATTGTAGGGTTCAAATGGAATGTGTTGATTTTATTCTAAGCATTTATATGAAAATGAATGATGAGTGTTGTTCTGCTTTTTCAATGTATATTTTCATTGTGATTGAGTGATTCTTCATGTTTTTGGATGATTCAATGAGATAGAGGAATAGTTAGAGGTAAAGACAGAAGCAGAGGGAGAAGTGGGAGAAGTTAATATAGAGGGAGAGCTGCAAGTAGAGGTAGAAGTACAGGTAGACTCAAAGGAAGACGTAGAGGTAAAGGTAAAGGTAGAGTTAGAGTCTACGACCTCCGCTGTTTGAAAAAAAAATAATGTTGATTATTTCACTTGAATTTCACCTATCTCTGAAAAAATAAATTTTTCAATTGTATTACCATATGAAAACGTTTGCCGACATTCCATAAAATTCTTCGATTCATTCAACATATGTTTCGGGTTACTAACCTACTATCAAGAGTGTATAGCAACTTATATGTTCAATTGCATAATACATTTCACAATATATCACCATGTGTTATGAGAGAAATCGTTCAACATTTTTTAATTAAAACTATGAAACGATGTGAATTTCATGTACAATACCAAACACCTTAATTATGTCAAGATATTTCATGAATATGTATGAATATATTTCTAAGACGAGAACACTACTTGAAGGCGGTGAAAATTATGTCATCAAATTCCAATATCTGATCAACAAATGTACAAAAATTATACATTGAGTTTATAATTCATTTCATATATTATATTTAAATAACTATAATATTTCAATTTTTCATTCAATCTTGAAACTCATCAACTTATATGTTTGAAGAAGGCGAAGTATTCGAATTATGCCATTAAAATTCGAAAACAGCCAGTATGTAACCAAATGGTACTTCGAATCATTAAGATAAAAGTGTCATATTTAAAATACATCGAATTTTTTCCACTTGGTCATTTTCTTCATTACATATCCTCAACGCTATTATATAATTACGAAATTCCAACGTTACTTTCATAGAAAGCCGAAATTACCGACGTATATACATTGGCGCATAGCTTTTAATTACTCGGCGAACTCAAACAATACATGTAGAAAACAAAAACGAAGAGATGCGCGCATTCCACTTTGGAAAAATAAAAGGAAATGCAGAAAAAAACTTCGGTTGCTCCAGTGCATAAAAGAATTAATATTAAAATGTGTGAAGGTGAATTTTCAGACTCGAATACAAGTATCTCGACTATGCAAATACAAACAAAAATGCATACATTTAACCCTCGTCGTGTTTTGTGAAATTCATTAAGAATATCCTCCTAAAGCAGCAAAGTTCTTGCATCTAGAAAAAACGTATTAAATGAAGCATTTTCATATACAAATCGCCTGGTTTGAATTGACTTTTGAAAGATGCCAGGTCTTTCTATTTAATGCAAGATAGAATCGTAAGCTAGATCTAGATAGCTCATAACATATTGTTGGATATCAACGCAATATCACCCAAAATAAAATTTATTGGTATTTTGAATTGTTTGTCTGTGCGTTTGTACACGTTTTTCCCAGAAACAGTTTATCCGATTCAAATTTGGTTTACCCTAGTATATTTTGGACACCTTCGCTTAAGATTAAACTATTTGGTTAAATTACAGTGTCAACTATACTGTGGAACAATTTGTAACAGAATTTCTGTTTTTTTTATAATGTCAAGTTTTTGTCTACAGTTGTTGCTCATACTATTACGCTTCGTGAAACTAAACCTCAAAACGTAGCTCCTGAAGTGTGTTCTCCACAACGGAAATATGGTTCAGTCCCAATTGGTCATTCAGTTTCTTTATAAGAAGAATACGAAGGTCATTGACTTGTTGGAATAAAACTTACATCAATGGATCATCTATGTTGATCTCAAAATGATTAGTTTCCTTCTTGGTCAGCAATGCGGATATACCAAGTATCCCTGTTTCCTATGAATGTGGCACAGCAAAGCTCGTGAGAAGCATTGGGTGCAGTCAAAGTGGCCACCAAGATCTGACGTGAACCCTGGTGATCCACACATTCTAAGTCAGCGCCTTGTCGACAGAAAAAACATTATAGGCGAAAAACTTTGCATATAAAAGTAGGTCTCGTGAAGCAATTTTTTGAAGATGTCAACTGAAGGGGACTGTTTTAAATATATCATTCCGGCATTTCCTAGCTTGTCATATGAGAAGATGAAGTCTGGTGTGTTTGACAGATTCGCCAAATTATTAAAGATGAACGTTTGAAGATGACCGAACTTGAAAAGAATGCTTGGTTGGCATTTAAAAGTATAGTCAAGGACTTTCCTGGAAACACACGAGCCCAGAATTGCGTCGAAATTGTTCAACAACTCTTAGAAAGCTTTAAAAAACTTGGCTGTAACATGAGTATCAAAATGCATTTCTTGCCATCTTGCCAACTTTCCAGAAAATCTTGGCGCTGTGAGTGATGTACAGGGTAAGTGATTCCACCAAACTTTGAAGGTCATGAAGGCAAGATAGGATGTAAGTATGATGGCTGACTACTGATGGAGTATCAAGCGAAAATATCCCCAGATTGAACATTCTAAGAAAAGTTATAAGCGAAAATTTTTATCCTAATATCTTTTTAATGTTTTGTATAAACTCAATTTACTTTTAATATTATAATAACCTTTGTATGAATAAAATATTCTAATATGTTTGATTAGTACCCTCTTTTTTCTCTTCTTTATGCCCATTCTGTATGACTTTTAAGGTAAAGAGAGGGTATCTTGTAGTTTGAAAACTTGACGCGATAGAAAAAAAATGATACATTTTCTAATTCAGAAAACAATATTTAGTCAATAAAAAGTCACAGATCTAAGAAAAGGAAATTGCTGTTCCCGGCGCTTTCTATATTTATCTCTTCCTTCTCCTTCTGCAGCATCGTCTGGAAATTTGCTGAACTTCATAAAAACAGTCTGTATAAGATCATATAGCTCTATATACTAACGAGTGTTTTTTTTAGAGGTATAGAAATTTAAGTTGACATTACCGTTGGAGATGGCCACCAATTCAACAGCTGAGGAGTGATTTATTCTCAGTTTGGTTTGGCAATTAATCATGAATAGAATAGACTCACGCCTGAACAACGCTTGCAAATAGTACAATGTTATTTCGAAAATAATGGTTCTGTGCGGAATACGTATCGCGCGAATTTTGTTTAGCAATGAATCGCACTTCTGGTTGAATGGCTACGTCAACAGAAAAAAATGCTGCATTTTGAGAGAAGATAATCCTCAAGTGTACCTATGTCAAAACACCGTTACATACAGAAAAACTGACTGTTTGGTGCGCTTTATGGGCTGGTGGAATCATTCGTCCGTACTTCTTCAAAAACGATGATGGCCAGAACGTTACAGTCAATGGTGAGCGGTATAGAGCCATGAATACTAACTTTTTCATTCCTGCATTGAACAACCATGATGTCCAGGAGCTGTGGTTTCAACAAGACGGCGCAACATGTTACACAGCTCGTGCCACAATCGATTTATTGAAAGACACGTTTGGTGACCGCCTAATTTCACGTTTTGGACCTGTGAATTGGCCTCCAAGATCTTGTGATTTAACACCGCTAGACTACTTTCTGTGGGGCTATGTTGAGTCATTGGTCTATGCGGATAAGCCACAAACGCTTGACCATTTGGAAAGCAATATTAGCCGTGTTATTGCCGATATACGGCCACAAATGTTGGAAAAAGTCATCGAAAATTGGACGTCCAAATTGGACTATATCCCAGCCAGCCGTGGCGGTCATATGCCAGAAGTCATATTTAAAATATAATGCCATAAGATTATCTTCCGAATAAAAAAAAATTCTTGTCAATCGATTTAAACTTCTATACCTCTAAAAAAAACACCCTATACTAGACCTATATAGACCTATGTACTCGAAGAAGCTCTGATATAAAGCGGTGAAGTGAAGAACAATATGTTTTTTCTAAAGATGCTACCCGGTATCACAGATGAAAGACTGTTTTGACTGCAGATTGAAGTGGAGTGATCACTGATTGTTGTGACCGGGCAAGCTCGGTAATCTTTTCTTATTCGAATTATATCTGAATATTGGAAACAAAGCCGTGTTTTCATACCAAGGATACGATTATAAGATTCTTATTATTTCATTACGGTAATTTAAATCATCAATTAAGTTCAGTTAAAAGGTATCACTGCATTCATTAACTTTGAATCACATTTCTTCAATGTGATTTGGAGCGACTTTGTTAGTAAAAGATTATACGGTTTCAATATTCCGCAATATTTGCTGCGAACGAAATAAAATGAATGAAAGTTAATTTATATTGTATCAATGAAATTTATATGAATCACTCAATTTACGCCGTACCTGATTGAACGTATGTACTTGAACGTAATTGAATTCAGTCAGTTAACATAAATGATTGATTGATAAACTTGGAAATTGGTAATTTTTCACATAAAATACATTTAGATGTCAAGAAAAATTACACAAGAAATTACATATTCCTGAAAAATATAATATATTCGCTCGAGAAAATAGTTTTATATCGGTGAAAACTGATGTGAAACTTACAGCTGTTTTACAAACAACAACTTGTAAACTGTCAGGAAATATATGGATTGCGTTCGTTTGTTTTCAACAAATAAAATCGTATTTCAGCTTCCCACATACACAATTCATTTCACAAATTACCAACTGCGTACAGATCTAATGAGGTACTGCAGTTTTATCTGATGTGCATTTAGAAACCATATTCTAAGAGATTATTTTAAAAGACGGAAAAGAAAACAACTATTTGAAGTTGATTTGATGCTGGCTGATTTATTGGTCAACATTGTTTAACATTTTGAATGAAAAACACTTAGTTTCATAAAATTATATCAATTGCTTGACAATTTCTTCGGCATTTTCAAAAACAACACTAAGTTTAGCTGAGTTAAGCTGTCGAAAATGTCAAGTAATTGTCAAAACCATTGTCAAGTAATTGATATTATTTTTATTAAACCAAACTGAGTGTTTGTTATTCAATATAAAAACAGTTATTGCTTATTTTTACAAGTTTTCATCGAAAAGTCAAAGCTAAATCGACGTATAAATATTTCATTTTTACCAAGCTTTCTTCTGTTATTATGACATAGTTTTTTTGACATGTGTACTTCATGTAGTTAAGTAAATTTCAAATTTTAAATATCATATTATAGTATTAAATTAAATTAAACTCTTGGCTTAATGTTTCACGATTTATTTACCAATATGAATAGTCAACATATTTCGAGCGTTAGCTCATTTCCAAGACTCAAACAAGACGTGAAACATTAAGACAAGAGTTTAATTTAATTTAATATTCAATATGTTTCACCAAGAGTTAAGCGAGAATTCAATCTCAGTCATTATATTATAGGTCTATTCTAGGCCATGCTGGACGGACCCTTTTCGAATACAACAACACTTATACAATTAATAAATTCACTAAAGAGTGAAGAGCATATTGCATTTTGGATGTATGGTTTGGTTTCACATTTAAAATTTTCATGAAAGACATAAATGTCATTTTATAGTCAAAACAACGGGAATTACTCAAATTTCTGGTGTTGAGAAAAGACAACATGTTTCAAGCCAGAGAATGTACCCATGCTGATCTTTTGAACAGATTTGGAGCTATATCACTTGGAATTTGTTCAAACTTGTTGTATCTGGAAGTTTCGTATAATTCCTTGCATGGTTATATCGATAGCTCCGACCTTCATCGTTCTAGAGACTTTATGTGCCTAAACAGAATTAACAATGAAACCAATTTTTTCCATTGAGTGTTAGAAAAACCAATTCACTCATAGATAAGATATAATATGTTCCTTATTTGAAGAAGTCTCGATATTGAGTGTGTTATATTGGCTATAAGATTTGTAAGGCGTTAATAACTACGTATAAGTCAGTGTACTATGATTAACTATTATTAATTTGATACACTGCATTTTGTGGTTGGAATTGGACTCTTCTTTTTAGAAATATTTTACAGTGGTGTCTGGTCCACATCAGATGATAATAATTCAAGTGTTTCGAAATACTGAAGGGCTAAAACGACCCTTCATATTAAGTCGAGACTACCTACCTAGAAACGGACAAAAAGTGAAACTGATACATTCTGTGGAGTGGCAAAAAACAGATGTGCACCAGACACCACTGCAAACTTTGTGTAAAATATTTCTAGAGAGAAGAGTCGAATTCCAAGCACCAAAGCGCCAACATCTGCGTAAACCAAAAAAATAACTCAAAATACGTGTGACTCAGTATTATTTCATTATCTTCAACCAAAGTAAGTGGCGTCTCATATTAATTTAAGAGACAAGTTGAAATTAATATAATATTAAGTTAACAAAAGTTGAACGTAGTACACTGCCTTCACGTTATTCTATCAAAAAAAAACAACTGATTGACTTCAGTTTAACTTTTCACGAAACAATTGTCAAGTATTTATTATAAGTTTTGTGAAACCAAGCCAAGTGTTTTCATTTAATATATTAAACAATGTTTCACCAAGAGATCAGCAACCATTCAATCAAATTTATACTTTATTATTAAGGCCTTAAAAATCCAATAACAAATTCAACAAAGTGTGAAACATTTGCTTTCATATGTCGGATTCACTTAAAGCATTTTGATGTAGGTATAGTGAATTATTGAATGAATTTTATATATTCTAATATAAATTCAATGGACGATGAATCTACTCTGTGATAGTTCATATTTAAATGAGAGGTAGTAATAAAAACTTGTCTAAAAATCACTGAGTGAACAATTCTTTATTCGACTAGTTTCGCCTTTTACAGCATTATCAAGAATGAATACATATTACAAAGACAACCTTTTTGACAACCAAAAACCAACCATACAACCAAAAAGGTTGTCTTTGTAATATGTATGCATTCTTGATAATGCAGTAAAAGGCGAAACTAGTCAAATAAAGAATTGTTCAGTCAGTGATTTTTTGACAAGTTTTTATTATTACCTCTCACATTCTAATATGTTTCATTGCTTTTTTTTGTTAATTCAATTATTTTATTTCAACATCTGTATTATATTATCAGGTGTTAATTCCAATCTATATTTTGAAACATTTCCTTCAAATGGGTGTTTTCACGTGTAGAAAAATAAAACTTGATAATTATGTTATAAACTCAAAATAGAACAAATTTCATGATAGTGTCCAATATATTAAACAACTATGGATATATCACAGAATTATATCTCCAAGTATATTTTTATCGTAAATACCAAAAGAACAGTTCTTCGGATAAGAAATATACAAACTATTAAGAAGTACAACTAATTGAACACTTAAAGCAATGTAAAATGAAAAACACAGTCACATAATATCAAATGGGTAACAAAGAACACGAATTCAACTAGAATTATTTCGTTTAAAGAAATATTGACAATTATGACGAAATTCCTATCAAAAATTCAACTAGGATTTGCCTCATTGTATGAAATGAATAGCTCAGTTTCATTGAGATATTAAGATCTCAGTGATTGTTGAGCCGAATACTAAATTTATTAGTAGTCTCAGTGCTGCACTCTCTATATTCGATAATTATGAATCTATGGTGCTCGTTGATTTAAAGCATAATGAAAATCTATGTTATTACTGTCAAAAGTAAAGCTATAATCTAAATCAGAAATTCCTGAAACTTCTTCTAATGCAAAGTTTATCACAGCTAACACAATCAGTTTCCCACAATTCCATCATCGAACCGTGTGTTAGAAATAGTATTTCTTAAATTTTCAAAAACTTTGAGAAATAATTATTGAAACAAAGTAAATATTGCAAATATTTACGGTCGTATATTGTAGGTCTGGCAACGTGCCTGCAATAGGTACAATTACATCCGTGATACCAAACATGTGTGCCTTTATGCTTTGCACTAACTAAAAACATCACACTATTGCATATTCTGGCTGTTATTTTGGCAATGTTGCCAGTTACTGTGTTGGAGCTATAAATTAAAGTAAAAATATTCCTCGTTTAGAAGTTCTTTTAATGTAACTGATCAAGAATAGTAAACCAACTAACCCAGATGGTGCTTTATTAAATTTTCGAAACTTTAGAATCGGTACCACTTAATCCCATAACTTCAGTGATAACACCCTTTTTGAGAATTATTAATTCCAATTCAAGATTGGATGAAGATGAATGCTTTGTGTAATTCCAAAAATTTTTATGATTCCGGAACCAACCTCAATATTCATCAGCAGGTTTATTGAAATGAATTTTACTGCAACAGCCAGAATTTTATTCATAAACTGCTGATTTTTGAGATTTGTCTACCTCATTTATGTTGTTTTTTCAATAATTATATAATTGTTTGACTGTTTGATTGTTTTCAAGTTAGCAAATACCAAACTAACAGGTGTTTTTTTTGCCAACTTTGAATTGGCATTACTGTTGGAGATGGCGACCGATTTGACAACTGAGAAGTGATTTATTCTGGGTTTGGTTTGGCAATTCATCATAAATAGACTCACACCTGAACAACGCTTGCAAATAGTGCAATTTTATTTCGAAAATAATAGTTCTGTGCGAAATACGTATCGCGCACTACGTCCATTTCATCGTCGACAAAATCGTTCATCAGAGCAGTTAATTTGATTAACCATGAAACGTTTTTGCACCATGTTTACTCTTATTGATAACACACATCCCCAGACACGCCGTGCGGTGCACAGGAATTGGATATGTGTCCATCCACTTTATGGCAGATTTTGCGGAAGGATCTTGGTTTGCGTGCTTACAAAATCCAACTCGTGCAAGAAATGAAGCCAAACGATCATCAAGCAAGGCGTAGAATCGTCGAATGGGCCCAAAACGAGATTGCCGTTGTTCCCGATTTTCATAATCGAATTTTGTTTAGCGATGAAGCGCACTTCTGGTTGAATGGCTACCTCAACAAACAAAACTGCCGCATTTGAAAAACATCCAGAAAAACGTACTGTTTGGTGCGCTTTATGGGCTGGTGAAATCATTGCTCCGTACTTCTTCAACTATGATGATTGCCAGAACGTTACAGTCAATGGTGATCGGTATAGAGCCATGAATACTAACTTTTGCATTCCTGTATTGAACAACCATGATGTCCAGGAGCTGTGGTTTCAACAAGACGGCGCAACATGTCACACAACTCGTGCCACAATCGATTGATTGACAGACACGTTTGGTGACCGCCTAATTTCACGTTTTGGACCTGTGAATTGGCCTCCAAGATCTTGTGATTTATCACCGCTAGACTACTTTCTGTGGGGCTATGTAAAGTCATTGATCTATGCGGATAGCCACAAACGCTTGACCTTTTGGAAAACAATATTCGCCGTGTTATTGCCGATATACGGCCACAAATGTTGAAAAAAGTCATCGAAAATTGGACGTCCAAATTGGACTACATCTGAGCCAGCCGTGGCGGTCATATGCCAGAAATCATATTTAAAATGTAATGTCACAAGATCATCTTTCGAATAGAAAAAATTCTTGTCCATCCAATGATCCGTCGTTGTTTTATTGCAATTTAAAGTTCTATACCTCTGAAACAAACACCCTTTATATTCATTTCTTAAATTATATCATGTCATTTTTAAACTATCACATGGAATTTGAAATATTTCAGTCACTTATATGTCGCAGATATCTCTCAGAAGTCAATCCCCGATTCTTGTATTTGAGGAATGCAAACATCTGGCACTAATCTGGGAAGGTAATATTAAGTTACCTTCTTAGAGTTATATCTCCATTTTCTTAGTTTCCAAGTACGAAGTAGATAAAAGGATCCAGGACTTTCTCAGGTCTCTAATCTCTATAATTCGAATTCTGATCTGAATTCTATTCAGTAAAGTTGTCTCTGTAGCACCGAAACTTTCTGCTGTTCATCTCGTGTTTTACAACAAACAATTCTTCGAGTCTTGGTATTCCGAAGTTGACTCATCTGGGTGTTAGTTACAATAGTTCTCATTTCTTTCTCATTAACTGAAATGAGTTGTTTTATTGTTAGGATGTAAGCTGTCCACGTAAAAACTCTGCGAAACTTTTGTTGGTGTAGTCTTCGGACCTATTTATGTTTCTCAGATGTAAATCATGAAAATATAGAAAAATAGATATAGAAATCTTTCACACGAACAAATGTTGCGTGAGTTCAAATACTGATTCATAAAAGGTGATAATACCTCATTTAATTTTGGTTTCACTTTTATTTATTTATATTCGTATAATTAATTTGTGTTCCTCTCAAGTTTCAGGCTCAATATTCAAAAAATTGTCTGACTTTCCATCATCATTTCAATTCTTTTATGATTTCATTTTGTTACTGCTTCAATTCAAAGAAAATATTCTAATAGCACTCCATTAAAATTACTCTCCTGCTATCTAAATTTTTATATGTGTTTTTGGTTCTATTTCTCAACGACAAATTCTCTCTGATTTCGAATTCTAAAATTCTATATGATGGATATCCTACAGTCCATTGGAGAACGCTCAGTGAACAAATAAATTCAAATTATTAAACACCTTCTATCACTTATGTTTAAATTCTATGCAATTCACTAAAGATTAATCAACTTTATTCTTGATTTTCACATAAAACCCCCTGTTTTTTGTTAGTATTACCTGAGTATCTAGTTATAAGTACCTGAAGAGTGTTTTTTAGAGGTATAGAACTTTAAATTGCAATAAAACAACGATGGATCATTCGATTGACAAAAATTTTTTTATTTGAAAGATAATCCTCTGGCATTACAACATTTGTAATGCCACATTACAATATTTACATTACAATATTTTTCCAACATTTGTGGCCGTATATCGTCAATAACACGGCGAATATTGTCTTTCAAATTTGTTTATTTGTTTACAAACAGCGTGTGTGGCATATCCGCATAGACCAATGACATCACATATCCCACAGAAAGTAGTCTAGGGGTGTTAAATCACAAGATCTTGGAGGCCAATTCACAGATCCAAAACGTGAAATTAGGTGGTCACCAAACGTGTCTTTCAATAAATCGATTGTAGCACGAGCTGTGTGACATGTTGCGCCGTCTTGTTGAAACCACAGCTCCTGGACTTCATGGTTATTCAATTCAGGAATGAAAAAGTTAGTATTTATGGCTCTATACCGATCACCATTGACTGTAACGGTCTGGCCATCATCGTTTTCGAAGAAGTACGGACCAATGATTCCACCAGCCCATAAAGCGCACCAAACAGTCAGTTTTTCTGGATGTAACGGTGTTTTGACATACACTTGAGGATTATCTTTTGTTTGTTGACGTAGACATTCAACCAGAAGTGCGCTTCATGGCTAAGCCAAATTCGCTTTTGACAATCGGTAACAACAGCAATCTTGTTTTGGAATAAAATTGCACTATTTGCAAGCGTTGTTCAGACGTGAGTCTATTCGTGATGAATGGCCAAACCAAACTGAGAATAAATCACTTCTCAGCTGTTAAATCGGTCCCAATCTTCAACAGTAATGCCAACTTAAAGTTCTATACCTTCAAAAAAACACCCGTTATATCGATTTGTTTTACTATTGTCAATATAGATAAAGCCACTGTGCTCGTTTTTTCTTCAATGTGTGATCATGAAGTTTCGTTAATTTTCTAAAATTAGTTTTAATTTCAATTAAAAAAATTTATTCTGATTCTTTCATTTCACAGGGTTCCGATATTGTTTGATAAAATCGTGTAGACTTTCACGAACGGTGTCCATTGTGAAACATAGTGAAATAATCTTCCGGGTTGATTGGTCATGTGGTCAAGTGGAACACCTCCTCTTCCAGACGTTTAGTCTCTAACTGCGAGAGACTCAGTAGCTCCAGAGTAGTCTTTCGCTATACAGTTACGTCGAAGCACTCGCCGCCACTGAAAATGTTTCTCGCAGTTAGAGGCGAAACGTTCGGACGAGAAGGAGTTCCAGTTGATCACGGCCAATCAAAAGCAGCAATTAGGTTAGGTCAGTATTTATATCAGATCTAATAACTATATCTAGAAAGCTATGAAGAATTCGGTGAAACCCTATTTGAACACACAGGAAAAATTCTTTAGTTAAAAGGTAAAGAATATTATGACATTATGAAAAATTTATTAAAAGATATAAAACATCAACGTGTACATAAAATGTTGAAACAGCATAAGAGAGGAACAGTTTCCTCCTATAAAGTAACTCGTGTTGTACGAAAAATTTCCAGTGGTTGTAAAATAATGCATCTGTGAGAGAAAATTCACATGTGACAATAATTTCACCGGAAATATTGTGAAATGCCCGACATAATTTTCCTGGAATTCCCTTGGATGTAAAGTTTTAAACTAACTGTATTGTGTTATTAAAACGAAAAGCTACGAATAAAACTCAATTTAAATTTTCCCATGCCTCGTTGTCTTCAGTTCCCACTGGAACGGTTAAGCCCATGTGCGAGGCTCAGAATGGCATTTCAGAACTGGGTAAAGACAATTTGGTTGCTTGTCTTTCTCACTTTATTTTGGGATATTATTATCGCATTACAGCTAAAACATGAGTTTCAAATCTGACTCGAGAGTCGTTTCGAAATAGTATAAGTGTAGAAACCTGTTCCTGGAACATTCTCAGAATATACTTGAGTGTTGTAGGCAATTTAATGAATAAAAGATGAGTTTTCAGTTTCTTTTCTTTATTGCACGGTTTTAGGTTGAAGTTTCCATAGGTTCTATGGAGAGAAATAATTTGATTGCATAGCTATGTTAAGGAATCATAGAATGCCGAAATGCGGGGTTTTCGAGGATATAATCCACCATTAAGTATAGAATTGTATATCATCTCACTTCTTTTAGAAGAGATTATGCAAAGCAGTAACAGGAGCAAAAATCTGACTGGATTGGCAACTCCAGTAAGCTGGCTATCTAGTTCCTTTTCCTATATGTGACTTAAGACCTTTGCATCATCATTTTCATTGCTTTGATAGATTTCTAGATAGATCTTTTTGCCAAAAATTTTTTGAGAACGTTAATCTTATGCTTCGAATAAGGTGACTCATATTCGGCAATTATGTTTGCTTTGCGTTCTGCGGGTTACCAACCGTTTTCCCTTTCTTACCATAATCTCCATATTCGTACAAGAAAGATGAAGAAACTATCATGAACACAAAAAAGTCTCAATGTAAATCCAAATATTCGAGAACTCATATGAAGTTACCACATATAGCTGATATTATATTGATATTGATATTGAGTATATTGATTCACAAAAAATCAACATACAAAAACGACTAGTGGGCAGAAAGTGTTGAATCATGAAAAAATAGCCTATATCTTCTACTACATTCTATGTAAAACATAAAATGAAGCTTCATGTCTTAGATCCATATCGATATTTGCATTTTTGTAGACAATAAGAAGCAAGATGAAAATCCAAACATAACACGTTAAAGAATTGAAAGTATTTGAAGCTCATTAATTCTGGAGGCTCTGTAACCGAGCTGTATATTGACGCTAGACGATGTCGACTTATAGGTGCTGGTTGGTTCGAATCCCGCCGTGTTCTTA
Organism: Henosepilachna vigintioctopunctata; assembly: GCA_030704895.1. Lineage (NCBI taxonomy): Eukaryota > Metazoa > Arthropoda > Insecta > Coleoptera > Coccinellidae > Henosepilachna > Henosepilachna vigintioctopunctata. Next base: position 2,433,585 of record JARQZJ010000091.1, read on the forward strand.
AGCCGTTTGGATCGTCATTAAACTGTAGGTGCAATAAGATCTATATAGGTTATATGGCAGAGATCTATCTGATCTCCGCCATTTTAACACTGATAATAATAATTCTCCTTTTAAGTTACTTTTTCTTCAAATTGATAGTCGAAGGACTGGGACTTAGAGTTCAATGCTTGTTCCGAATGTCCTTTTTGAATGTGTTACACTCATTCAAATCAAGAAAAATCGAGAAAAAATTCTTATCACACTCATTGTATCAAAAAAAAATGGAATAAATGTCAAAGGCTATCATCACAGACAACAGAACTAGAGCTATTCTCGCCGTAGAAAAACTACACGAGATTGCCCAGAAAGCCGGGTCACAAATTTCTTCTGATAGAACCAAATACATGGAAACAAAACCAAAAAATAAATCTTCACTTATCGCATAACATGGGAATATTCCGCTGGTCGGCCATTTTAAATACCTCGGAAAAGTTATACAGTCCTCAGGTTCAAACCGAATCGCTAATGAACAGAGAACTGCCAAGCTCCAAAGGGCCTACAAGCTAACATGGGCGTACTATAACGAAAAGTGCTTTTCAAGAAGAGCCAAATTAAGGCATTATAACACAACGATTATTACTGAGGAAATGAGGATAATGAGAGAAATAAAATAACCAGAACACAAATTCCTCAGAAAACTTCATGGGTCAATCAATAGAAACGGCATTTGGATGAAAAGACCTCAGAATGAACTTTATCAAAAGACAAATACGATAACGGAAGAAATCAGAAAACGACGAACAAAATTTTTTGTACATGTCTATAGAATGAAACATACCGAAATACCGAATAATCTACTCGATATAATTATGAAGAGTTAATTCTTAACATAGTGGCTAAAAAAAATCCAAAAAGATCTACAAGTGATCAATTTAAAAATCTGGAAAATCGCACTGGAGTGTCGCTATAAAATCGCACATGTGAAGTTTGAGCAAAAATCAATCGCCAACCTGGAATAAAATAAACAGATGAACGGAAGAAAGAGCATTCAGAGGGGATGAAGCGTTTCTGGGAATTCAATAATTGCGAATTCAAGTTCAATCGCTCTCCTCATGGGGAACAATCGTTATAATATAATAATAATTATAATATATATATAAATATATATATATATATATATATATATATATATATATATATATATATATATATATATATATATATATATATATATATATATATATATATATATATATATATATATATATATATATATATGTTTGAACGTAGAGATTCACGGATGGAACAATATAATGGTATATTGTTCCGGGAATACATCCGTTGGTTTGTTGAGTGCCTGTTGGGAACTGGCAGACGTTCCGTCAAGGTCTCACTTGACATTATCAATCACCAGACTGTATATCCTTTGACCAGAATATCCATTCAGTCACCAGACTCCGAGCAATCGATAACCATCATTTGAAGCATTGATAGTGTCAAGTGAGACCTTGACGAAACGTCTGCCAGTTCCCAACAGGCACTCAACAAACCAACGGATGTATTCCCGGAACAATATACCAAATATATATATATATATATATATATATATATATATATATATATATATATATATATATATATATATATTTAAGAAAATGAACACTAGAACATTCATTCGAAAAATTCGAAAAATTGATCAAGAGAATGTTATAATAAAGCTAGATATGTGAACTAAAATATATTTGAATTTTTCGAATGAGTGTTCATATAAAACTAGTGTTCATTTTCTTAAATATTTCATTCAGTGCCATAAGCACACAAAAAAAAAAAATATATATATATATATATATATATATATATATATATATATATATATATATATAATAAAATATATATATATATATATATATATATATATATATATATATATATATATATATATATATATATATATATATATATATATATATATAATATATATATATATATATATATATATATATATATATATATATATAATATCTAGAATATCACATTATATTATTTCAAATGAGTGAGCCGTTGAATTGCCAGATTGTCAAAACTCTCCCATAATTTTCCTATAAATCGATTTCTTTCCCGGTTGGACATCCTGTATATCACATTAGGTTGTAACCCATACCTAATAAAACTTTCCTATTGCTCATTTGCCTTATATAATACTTCAAATCGGTTTCAAGTGAAACGTGTCCTCGAAAATTTGTCTAATGATTCGAGAAAACCGTTAAACTTGTTTCATTATAAGTTTTCCTAGGTAACTCAAGAGTTTCGCCAAAAGCAATTTTCTATTCCTTCAAACTACGATGATTGATAATAGGTACAGTCATCTTCGAAACTTTCGAAAACTTGGAACGTTACTCTTTATATTTGTATCCATAATCACGTTGTCGAAATTCAAATGAGATAGATCATGAACGTAAATATTTCAATTATTCTGGAGAAGAATTATCTAGCTATATCAAATTATAATAATAATATTTATTTAGATGAAGCTATACAAAAAATCTACATATTTTGAACCGTCAATTTTTAATCACATACCGATCTCATTATTTAAAATATACCTTCTTAGATCACGCTTAAATATCTTCATACTAGTACTAGTCCCCTCTGTCATATTCTTAATATATTTGCCACATATATAGAGCATAGTATCATCAGCGAATGAACGTATAGAACATTTTTTCACATGAGAGACAATATCGTTTAGATATAAAGAGAACATTTACGGACCTAAGACAGTTCCTTGAGGTACACCTACATCCACTTTCGTGCTATCCGACAGCATGCCATTAAACTTAACTTTTTGTGTTCGTGAATCCAAGATAGATGCGAACCAATCATTTACTACTCCCTCAAAGCCAAGTTTATTCAGTTTTTTCAATAATAATGATCTACATAACGTTTCGAAAGCTCTTTTAAAATCCAATAATACTTCTATAAGTTTCTTCTTTATCTATAGCACTATACCACTCCTCACATATGCTCAATATTGCTGTCTCACAACAACAATTTCTTTTGAATCCTGATTGAAACTGAGAAATTACAGAAAACTTTTCACATAATTTTAATACTTGGTTTTTTACTACTAATTCCAAAATTTTCTAATAAGGATTTAGTAAATTTATAGGTCGAAATTGTTCTATTTTAACAGTATTCCAAATTTTTGACAAAAGTATTATTAAATTAGAAACAATCCATTTTTCGTTTTTGTTTTGTCTCTTTTGACTTTTATTCCTTCATTTTCACCTTCAAAAAGATGCCGGTCAGAATTTTGATTTAATACAAACGCGAAACCTTTTCATAGAATATAACTTCCTTAACCGTATCAGAACTAATTTGTAAGATTTAGAAGCACCACATTATACTTTTTTTCTCAGATATTGATTAAAATGGAGTTTTTTACTGCTTTGCTTGATAAAATTCTCTCCACGGTCACAATTTTCTTCCGCGATAAACGCCCGCTGTTACTTCCACTATTCTGTCAGGAATAAACCGTCTGAAACTAACAACTTCCAATAAGTCCGAAACAGTGCACGGAAGCGAAACTAGATCACATGAATGGGGATGTCACGAATACCGCGCACAAAGAGCAAGGAGTTCTTCGAGGTTGCCAGCTAATGGACATTTAAGGATAGAATCTAAAATAACGGTTAACCGTAAATGGATCTGCTAATAGAAATGGCTCTAGGATCATCATTTTCCGGTAAGGTGTATTCGTTTCGTATTGTAATTACTGAGCATATTAATTGAACGTCATATTTATGATGAGAAGAATACTTTTAATCTACCTTGGTGAATTTTGTCTTTCAGAAATGAAGAAAATGTGAAAGGTGTTCTTTATGAGGCGATTTATCATTTATAATCATAAACGATTGACATAAAAGATACCTATTCTTATAATGCTCCTCAAAAAAATTCAAATCGTAATGAAACAAACTTGTATGAAAGTTTTTCTTCATATTTTTTGACGTAATAAATATCAAACAATGGAATGTGGTTCGTCAATACATATCTTGGAAGTTATGTATCGACAAAAGCAGATATTGCTAGACTCAGTTGCATCTATAGTTATCTACTCTTGAGAAAAATTCCATAAGCCCTGCTACAATTCCTGAGCTCTGATTGACGTTTTATGATTTATCATAGAAGGAAAGGGTCGAAACCTGTCAAACGTCCTTACGCAATAAAGTATCATGTCCTGGCAAAAAGATCAACCTCTCATTTCCACTATCATTCTAAGAGTATTTCTAACCTTGCCTGATAATTTTTGATTCAACATTTAGAAGACCTTATCAATATCAACAAAATCTCACTACTGAAAAACTAATGCAAAATTTCTGAACTTTCATTCCTCTTTCTTCAATCCTAGCAAAAATCAGTGACATTGAGGTCATGACTGATATGGCAAATGCTTTTCCTCAAATCGTTGATATTGAGTTTCAGCGTTTTTCACCTTGCTAACTGGTGTAGTAGAAACAATAATATGAAGACCAATACTAGATAATACATGGTAATTGAATATAAACTCAAATTCAAACACTTGAACTTATGATTTACACTTTATTGGCTGCAAAGCATGACGAGATTCGTCGTTACAAACGACTTCTTCAGATACAAACAGAATAATGACAACAAATTTGAAAAAAGAGGTATAAATATGAAGGCAATTTGAGATTCTATGAATTTGGGTTTTACCTATGATATTCCATTCTGAATCCTAATTTTTATTACCTGAAAAGGTTTGACAAGAGTGAATTGTTCAATTCTATCTGTTCATTGAGCAAATTTCCAGAATTTTTATGCCGATTTATTTCCACTATTTCCCAAAAATCTAATTGACTACTTTTCTGTATACTCGTATTATGTTAAATTTTAAAATTCTTATCAAAAGGATGGTTTTCGGTTAATAAATGGTTAGCATTATTCGAATCACTTTTGTTATGCGCGAAACTATATTTATGTTCCTGGATTCTAGTACCAAAATTTCTATAGTATAGTATATTAATAAATATAGTTTCGAGTATAACAAAAGCAATTCGAATTATGCTAACCATTTATTAACAGAAAACGATATTTTCAACGAATTCAAAATTTTACATAATATAAAGAAAAGTAGTCAATTAGATTTTTGGGAAATAGTGGAAATGAATCGGCATAAAAATTCTGAAAATTTCCTCAAAGAACAGATAGAATTAAATAATTCATCCTTTTTAAACCTTTGCGGGTAATAAAAATTTTATTTCAGAATGGAATATGTTACGTAAAACCCAAATTCATAGAATCTCAAATTGCCTTAATGTTTATACCTCTTTTTTCAAATTTGTTGTCATTATTCTGTTTGCATCTGAAAAAGTCGTTTGTATCGACGAAACGCGTCATGCTATGTAGCCAATAAAGTGTAAATCATAAGTTCAAGGCTTTGAATTTAAGTTTATATTCAGTTATAATGGATTTACATCAACTAAACGCCAACACCATTATATACCATAAAGCAGGCCATTTATGAATAATCCAGAAAATGTTGAATTCCTTCAATAGTGGGACCCATTGTCAATGGTACATTCTCCAAGAATAAACATTTTCTTTCAAACAATATGAATACTTTTGCCTAGCAGCTTGTCTTGGTGAAAAAAACCTTTTCTTACGAAGAAAAAGGTCTCTCAAACAAATTAGAAAATGATCCCAAGCATTTTTAGCACATTCATAATGGTATTCTTGATAAGGAAGAAAACGTCTTTCACATTGAAAAAAAAATGTTTGAAAATAATAAATTAAAATTAACACACTTGGCTTAAGTTTCACTGAATACATTAATAACTCTACATTTGTTTCGGGAAGTTAACTCATTATCAAGAGTATACAAAGCTACGGGGTTTATATGGGTTATACTGGGGTATACAATGTTAATGGGTCAGGTATCCGAAACATATGTAGAGTTTTTAAAATATTCCGTGAAACTTAAAGCAAATGTGTTATTTTAATTTAGTGTTTTTGACATAATGTTTCACTAAGGGATAAGCGAAACCTCCGTGTTATTTATTAAAAAATTGTTTCCTCCGCAGAAATTGAATTAATAAGTATAAAGAATGAATTTCGATCTTCATATGCAAACAGTCTGAAAGCATACAAAAAGGTGCCTATTTTCTTTCATATTGTCATCAAAGTTTCCTTTTAATATTCAATTTGAACACCATCGTGTTCTAAATTAATTTCAATTTCAGGAATATTGCAAACTAACTGCACAAAGAACTGAGTTCCACTGGATATGACACTTCTAATGGAAACTGAGAATAGAATCTGAAATTGAATTATAACTGCACCCGATCTATAAAATAAGATGAACTCAAGCAGAGTATTCTGACTATCCCCTGTGAGACAATATATTCAATCTATTCGAAAGATTCTTCTTCATGCAGATTTCCTTCAAGTTCTCGATATCCACGACTATAAATGTCAATCAAACGTGTGACTTACTTCAAATATAAAGTTTATTACCTGAAAATTTGCTTATCTAAATTACAATATTCCCAATTATGTTGAAGAATATACAATAAGACCTCAAAGTTCAACTGCATTCAGTGAAATTGATTTCTGAATATACAAGGGTAATTCAAATATTCCTTAAACTTCGAGTTAAAATTCATTTCGAGTGAAAAAAATGTAGGAATTAACACAGCGCATTATATTACAAAATGATTATTTCCATTTTCATTTCATCAACTGAAAATTAATATTCTTAGAAATAACAGACGTCAAAATGAAACCAAAAATTCAATTCTTTTAATGACTTTTCGTTAAAAATATTATCTTTGTCAAAACTTCGAAATTCATAATTTCCATAGTTTTCAACAAATTCGTCCTTCAAGATTTGGCTATTTAGCTTTTTCCAAATATTCATCAGAGGAAAATACCAGCGCAACATTCGATTCGGAAGTATATTACTTTCAACTAGAAACAAAATTTTCTGTGATTTTATTGCTATAAATATCAATTTTCAGTTGAAATATAAACAGAGAAGAAAACTTCTTAGAAAGTAAACTATATAGATAACCACGAATTATTTATGGATTACCAATTATCAATTATGAATTCATATGCATCAGCTTTGGAACTGTTCTGAGATCCACTGAATTTCAATGGGGTCCGGAATTATCTGCCATATGCCTCTTCGTCGTCGATTTGTACTTTGTTCTACTTTTTACAATTTTACCCCCATTATCCTTCTTGGGATAATTGTTAAGGGCAAGGCGTCGGCAATTTCTGCTTGGCTGATCACGTTCACACAGCGTCCGGCAGATCATGCCGATGTGATGGATGGCTTTGGAACTTTTCTGAGATCCACTGAATTTTAATGAGGACCGGAATTAACTTTCATATGCCTCTTTGTCGTCGATTTGTACCGTTCTTCTACATATGACAATTTTGCCCCCATTATCCTTCTAGGGATAATTGTTAAAGGCAAGGCATCGGCATTTTCTGCTTGGCTGATAAAGTTCACACAGCGTCCGGCAGATCATGCCGATGCTGGCTTTGGAACTAGTTACATTGCCTACTTGGGCGCGAAGTGATAGGTTGTTTACAGTAAAGGTCTACAAGGCCTGCCATCTTTGTGAGGAAGTATACATTCAAATCCTGTCACGAAAGCACTCTACAATATTCGAGAGAGGTCATCTTATTTCTTCGAAAAAGAACGTGGGTATGTCACTTTTGGCCTGTTTTCTGAAGATAAAGAGTCTTGATGTCTTTGAAAAAAAAATCGAATCTTAATTGTTTGGACGCATGCCACTGATCACTTCCATAATACAATGAAACAGCGTTGTATGGTATTCGCAACGAGTTCTATGTTCTTCGTAAAGCGCTCAATATTCACTCTCGAAAGTTTATTATCTGTGTTTCTTCGACAACATTTGTGTAGACAGCTCCCTAAGAGTAACATTCGACTTATTTCCATTTGTCGATTAGAAATTTGATAATAGATTTTTTTTTCAACTAGTACCTCCAGATGCTCCTTATGTTATCTCCATTACAGAACAATATTTAAAATTTACTCATAATTTGATAAAAATACTCAGGACGCGTTTTAAAGTACTATTTCTTCATCAAATGCTGAATAAAAATTGGTATAATTTTACAAACTCAATACTTATAGCTATACTCACAGAATATACCAAATATGTTCTATGGCTAGCCTAGAGTAACGATCAAATAATACACTGAAGTTATACAAAGAACGAAAGAATCGTATACCTGAAATTGAACAAGGAAAATCAGTTTATGAGTCAGGTTTACCAGCTGAAAATGTAATAAAAGGTACAAAACAATTTTACAAAATAAGATTTCTAAACGGATAAAGGAAAATTAAAATTTTGAAGATCGAAAAATATAAAATTGAAAGTAAATTAACTAAAAATAGGTAATCAATCTAATCTGCTGCCTGGAATATTATAATTGAACAAATTAAGTAAAGGGCTAGTATTAACCTCTAATTGGCTATTGAAGTCCCAACAGTGTATTCTGTGGTCCTCACTCTAGGTTAGTCATGGAACATGCATACCTGGTATAATCTATGAGTTTAGCTATAAGTATTGAGTTTGTAATATTACCTCCATTGTTGATTCAGCATTCGATAAAAAAGTAGTACTTCGAAACGCGTCATGCGCGTTTTTATTAAATTGTGAGAAAACTCTAAATATTGTTTCATTATGGATATCAATTTTTTCCAAGTATCGGCCTCATCAATAATCTATCTCAATCATCATGATGAAATTCCCATTTCAAAATGGGTATACAGAACTTTTATACTGAACTAAATACATAACTTTTTTTGAAAAACATTGAATACAATCAGCTTATACTTATATATAGAGGTATCTTTTGAAACCTTCACTCAACAATTTTACTTCATCAACAGAAAAATTCGTATTCGACAGATTAGTGAAACGTTCAAAAAATTGATGATCTGAAAACTTTTTATTACTTTTATTTGCGTTAATTATGTTTCGATTCTGTGGTTTATTGTGGATAAGTGAATTAAATTTTCGTTGCTGTACTCTAAATTCCTATTTATTACTATCAATTATTATACTAACGGATGATCTAGTTTCAGAGTCAAAAATATCAAATTCTATATTATGAAGTCTATGTAGCAGTTCAAAATTGATTACCTTAATGTATATATTGTAGACATCCTTTCGTTTGAACAAGATCTTCTCTTCTTCTTTCAACCATTTAAGTTGTCCAAAAACGATGGCTTTCACTGCAGAAACACTTCTATTATCGGTCTTCAGGGACATATACTTCGGGAAAACATTATTCTTCCGGCACGTTGTGAAAAAGTACTAGTTTTGGTTTGTAGTTTTGCATCTTAGAAGTAATAAAAAATACCACAAGGCCAAAAAACTAGTTTTAGCTTTTTTCAAATTGATGATTGATGAGGCCGATACTTGGAGAAAATTAATATCCATAACGAAACAATATTTAGAATTTTCTCATAATTCAATACAAATACGAATGACGACGTTTCGAAGTACTACTTCTTTATCAATTGCTGGATTAATACTGAACTCAGTATCTTCAGATTCAGTACTTCGAAACGTCGTCATGCATATTTGTATTAAATTATGAGAAAATATTAAATATTGTTTCAATATGAGGTATCTTTTCATTGACATGAAGAAATTGAAGCAAAACACAATTTTAATCAAACTTTTACAATGATCCCAAGGTTTCTCTTCATAGCGAAAATTATAAATAATTATATACCGGTTGAATTATCCAAATCAAAATGAATTCAGAGTTATTATAGTTTGAAATATTCCTCAAAATAGAAATTACGAAGATTTATCTTCAGGTACTCAAATTCATAGTAACGTTCTGATTCAGTTTTTTCGTGGATTTCGCAATTTAACAATCATCAACATCATAACAATGTCCGAATATGTAAGATTGATATCGAACGATATTCACAGAATACACAATACACATACCTAAATTTGAGGTTCAGTAATGAACACCATAATTCGAGCATAAAAACATTCTAACCATTCAAACTCTCAAATGCACAGTTATTGAATTTACTTGGTCAACATCGTTTACACGGGTATCTTTCAATTATGTCTGTCAATTACAATATGGATATTACCTTCCATCATGAATACCACAGAGCTTGAACAGGCATCATAGATATCAGATTCCTAATACGTCCACAACAATATTACATCTCGTTCAATAGCTCTCATCCTCTATGGTTAAACATCGGAAGCTCGGAGAATAATGAAAACTGAAATTTCTATGTCTAATATTGACGTTTAGTAATTTAGCTACTACATTTCGCTCCTCAGATTTCCGTTGTTGGGACCAAACAAACAGGCTTTTCCTAATCAAAATTTCATTGTGGAATCGACAAAACAGAGTTAAGTGGAGGTGAATCCACTTTTGGTTTTTCATTTCCCCATACTTTCGGTTATATTTCCGCCGTAAACAATTAGTGTCAGTTATTTTCGTTTTTTCCCAACATTTGGCCGAGGTTGCGGATATGCTCTTGCGTTTGACATCGAGCATTGTTATAATTCTTAATGAGAGAAAGCCAGCCATATTGAAATTGAAAATGTGTTTTGTTCAGTTTGCTGCTGGCAGTCGAAAGCGAGTATATACATTCAAATAAAAATGTGAGTATTTTAATATCCTAATCAAAACTTGACAATAACCCTTACGTTTCCGTATTCTGGTTTTAATCACTTTCCGTGTGGTTTGTTTTGCATATCTAGCCTACATATTAAACAGCGAAATTATATATCTTCAATCTTTTGGCCATAAAAACGCGAGCTTAAATTTACGTTTTTATTTCGGCAGTAATACGCTGAAATAAAACTGAAGAATATATTCGCGTCAAAAATTACTTGGATACATTTGCTGGGTTGCTAAATGTTCAACAATTCCAAAATTTCTGTTATTATCTGGCCTCCTAATGATGTTTTGACTTCAACAGACAGCGACATTTTCATTGCAGAGTTACAATTTGAAAAAAAATATATTATAGCTGGGCTATCACCTTATTTCATCTCTTCATCTAGTCCAAAGCATCAAACCTGAAGACAATTTTCACAATGGCTAATGAAAAGAAATTTAGTAGAAGAAGTTATACCTTAGTCACTGCATTAACTGGAAGTTCGGCCATTCTAAAGTTTTTCTTGGCTGAGAAAGAGATTCAGCACGATATGACGTTAGAATTTTTCCTAGTGAAATACTCACGTAGGCTCCCTCTATCGGAGAAGAGAGGTGTAAACTCTCCCTAGCGTTCAAGATTCCTACTCATGACAACAGTAGCGCGAGTGAAAGGCTTTGTAGAAATTTCATTCGAAAACTACAAAAAATTGTCCGCAATATGTACGAATAGTCCCATGTCTAATCGCTTCAGATCACGCCGGGGCGGGCAAAAGTATAGCTAGATTCAAGATTCACAAATCATTCAATACTAGTAAATACTGAGACTCTCAATCGAAATATCGAAATATTTCAAATAAAACTCTCAAGGAGCTGTCTACACCGTCTTCGTTCTCGTTGACAACATTTGTGTAAATGTTGTGAAAAAATTAGATAAACTTTACAATTAGATTCGAGAAATGCCGACGCACTTTCCGTAATCTTCGGGAAGTTCATTTTGAAGGTCCTTTCGAACCAGCGTCATAAAGTCATTAAATCACCGCATAAAATATTTGGGCATCTCATAAATCGTACATAACGAGAAAACTAATTCGCTCGAATGACTACAAACTTGTTATGCTATAGATTATAATCGTAAAGTTTTTCTATTTATATTGAAATCTTTCAACTTCGAAATGTTTCGGCGCGGCTTTCATTTGAAGGATCAAATCCTTACGCGAAACTGAATTTATGTGATAAAATGAAAAATACGTTGTAGAAAGAAAATATAATATCCTCCGATAAAACTTCGCCAATATTACCGGTCCATATTGGGATTTCTGAGTTTTAATCCTACAGTTTCATATTGTACTAAAGGGTGGCGCTGCCATCTACAAATCGCAGTGCTTCCATAAATAACAAGAATATGAGCGTGATAATCAATATTCCTGATATCAATGTTGTCTATTTTCGAGAAAATTATTATTCATGGATTTTTTATATTTATAACTACATTAAAAGAAATTGAACTCATTTCATATAATTATTATTGTGCGGATAGTTTTCACGAAATTTTCAAGAACGTTGACACACGATGCAATAAAAACAAAACCCATGTAGATGAATGGTTTTACTGTTCAATGGGAAACAGGAAGATTATTTATTTTGCATTGATTCAACACATTTATGTTGAAAATATTTTTGTTCAAGAAACTCTCATAAATCCAACTTCCCTTCATGATCGAAGTGTTTTTCTGTTCGTTCATGCATATATTTTTTAATTTTATGTGTAAAATAAAAAATAGTGGGGTTGATAAGTTAACGTTCACAATATACAGTTAAAAATAATTTGAATAATTTTTTGGTGAAGATGGCAACATTGAGCGGTATGAGAATTATTCAGAAAAATACTTCACTTTGCAGAGTTAGTTATTTTGAATATATTATAATATATATATATATATATATATATATATATATATATATATATATATATATATATATATATACTTATATATATTTCCAATAGGCACTGCCCAAGCATCTCTTGATGCAAAAATTAGAGTCTTTCAACATATTCCCCAATAATTCCTTTTTTTTTCATAAGGGTGGTCGATAATTCGTACTATTCCCTCAAAAAATTAATTGAACGATTTTCATCTACGTCGAATTTGAATTTAAATTTGGCTGAATATTCGAAAATGCTCACATTAACTCCGTCGTTCCTGTTCATGTCCCGTAAAGCCTCATAACCTTATCCAGATGGAAAGATATGGGGGAACAATGATTTTGTATTTCATTTTAATTTGCTCAACTGCTAACGAACGCTGAGATTAGACAGATAATCAAATCCAGCTTTCAGGATTATTATTTCATTATACTTTCGAATTTGTGTATTTGAGAATTATTTTTTCGGTCAAGGAAACTCAATACGATGATCCTCGAGGCCATCGATTAACAAGCGCATCAATTAGGCAGTTGTTTTTTTCTTTTCTTGTTAGCGTCTGAGTTAGCGATCATCAATTAGTACAGAATTTGCGATAACATGATTGTTGATAACATGCTGAGAGCAGTCGCTGATGGCATTTTGAAGGTTTTCCAACGCTGAATATTCCAATTTTATTCAACATACTTGGTAATTATGGAAATATGGAAATTAAATTCCCTATGCTCAGTTCTATGATAAAAAATTGAAGGTGACTTGTAGTTCGTCATAGATAAGACGTTAATTTAGGGCAGTTTTCAGTATTTTCATTATCTATTTGACGGATTGATGTTTCCGACGTTTCGGCAAGATTTTGCCTACCGTTATCAGAGTGGTGGCCCTAAGAAGTACCGGTTTAGTTCTAAGGAGAACCAGTTTTTGCCAAACATTGTCCTTCTGGTAATTTTTGCACCATACTTTCTTCCGAATATATCTTGGTACGGTATCGAAATTCGTATATTAGGTTTTTCGGTTAGTAGTCCAAGAAATTTTCGGAAAAAAACCTCATGTCCTTTTACACCAATAATGGTGTAAAAGGGGTCTGGCTGACAAAGTTTAGCAAAAACGAATTTTCCTGAGAAACAAACAGGTACTTCTCAGAAGCCTGAAGGCGACGAGAGATTGCTTGCCGAAACGTCGTTAACATAAAGAAACCAAATTTAAAAAGGGTAATTGAAATAGCTAAACCCCGTACTAAAAATTAATAATTATCAAGAATATCACGTTTACAATAAGACGTAAATCCCAGCTTAGTTGAACATAATTTATTGACAGAATTAATATTTATTCACCTAATTCATCAACATGAATAGATTGATTGTTTTTAACCATCTCAATCAATCTGCATTTATTTTTCACTAAGCCGAAAATTATTAACCGCTCGACAATGTTGAGTGAATTGAACAATTTATGTTTTTTTATATCATTTTGCTTTGTGAGAAGTGTAGCTGTCCTACTCTTCTCTTTATATTGGTGCTCTCATTCCTACAGTTTTGAGTAAATATTTCAATTATAGAATCACTATCCACACATTTTTATTGAACCACATTCTATCGATTATATAGAAACTCCCAAAAGTTTCTTCCAAATTTTTCATAGTTTTTATACATTATGGTAAGCATATTAAGCAATTGATTATTGATAAGGAATTATATTGAAATATTTCGAAAAATTTCTCGATGTTGCAAGTCAAATTCCTCTAAATATTAAATCAAAAATTTTCTTAATAACCTCGCCTTCTTATCAGTTTGTCGGCAAAAAAATATCAGGGCGTCCAAGTTTATTCAGTGTTTGGGAAGTCATTTCAAAAGAACTACAGAGCAATTTGAATTAATAATAATAATATTTATTCACCAATAGCTATTAGAAAATTACATATACATTTAAGTTCAAAATATATTATTTACAATTAAATGTTCAAAACGAATTTGGCTAATTTTCGCTTGAATGCCTTAAGGCCACTAATTGTTTTTATGGTGCTAGGCAATTTTTTGAATGCGTTTATCCTCAATAAAATATAATATTCCTATGTTTAGAAAACTTAAAAATTTGCATGTAGAAATTGTCAGCATTTCTTGTATTACAAGTTGTAATTTACAACTGTGCACATCACTCACACATGATAAATTTGTTATTATTCTATATGGGATCAATTTGTGTTTAACTTCAAATATAAATATATATGTAGCAAAAAGTATTCTCTATTCAACTGATATTAGTTCTTAACAATTTAGCATGCTTTTAATTGGAGTATATCTATTATATTTCAAAATTGTTCGCATAGCTCTACTCTAAAACTGTTGAGTTTTTTCTTTACTCAATCCCAATAACACAGTGGAACAATATTCGAAGTGTGGCATTATTATTGACTTAAAGAGCAACAACTTAATATATGTCGTCAGATTTTTTCCAATTCTTTTGAATAAGTCATTTTCTTGGAGATTTTAGACGATATGAAGTCAACTTGGTCATTGAAACTCAATTTTTCATCTAACATAATTCCTAAGTATTTAACAAGTTTTACCCTTTCAATGTGCTGGTTTCCAATTATAATACTTATATTTTCGTTACTCTTTACCTTAAGAATTGTACTTTATCAAAAACTATAAATTTATACTTTGTTACATTCAGCGATAAACTGTTTATCACTGATATACCACTAACATATTTTTATCACTAACATAAATCATTCTATCATCTGCAAACAATTGTATAGAGCATTTTTTTCCATGCAAAACAATATCATTATTGTATAAGAATAGCAGTGGGCCTAAGACCTTACCCTGAGGTACGCCAAAATCAACTCCAATGCTGTCCGAAATGAGACCATTGAACTTAACTTGTTGAGATCGTGAATATAAAAAAGAGTTGAACCATTTGTTTACTAAACCTTCAAAACCAATTTTATTCAGTTTTTACAACAGTATCTATATAAAGTTTCGAATGCTCTTTTGAAGTGCAATAATACTACAATCACTATCTCTCCTTTATATCTCTATAACATTCCTCACACATGCTCAACAGTGCTGTCTCGCAGGAGGAATTTCTCTTGAAACCTGATTGTAAGACAGAAATAACTGAATGTTTTCCGTATAATTCTAGAACCTGATTTTCAACAACTAGTTCTAGAATTTTTTCATATGGAGGAAGAAGATTTATAGGTCGAAATTCCTCCGATTTGAGAGTAATACAAAATTCAAACCCCAGCATTATCAATGAGCATTTCCATTCATTTGGAAAGATTCCATGAATCAGTGATGTGTTTAACAAATCTAAGAATCTATTTCCAGAAATGTCAGAAGCATTTTTCAATATCTGAACAGTTATATCATCTCCACAACTATCTGTGTTTTTCACAATAGTTTTCAAACCTGCCATATCTATTTTTTCGAAAGTATCAATTTTCAATAATTTTGGTATAAATTTTATCACATAGTCCTGGTTATGTTTCGGAACTATAGACACAATTATTCACTTTATACTTTCAACAAAGTAAAGATTGAAACAGCGAGCAATATGGTGATCATTGCGATGATTATTATGAACAGCTGAATCCTTGAGTAGAATTTCCACAAATGTTACGTCGATTTGTTGAGTATCCTTGTTGACAGAGCTGATAATTATATTTCATTATCAAATTTGATCTCTACTCTATGTCATTGGCAATCTTTCAAAGACGAACAAGTTTCTAAATCCTGTTTTCAAAATTGGAACACGATAAAATTACTCGAACATCATTTTTATACAAATGACTGGATAAACGCTGATCAAAGTGGCATGTAACTATGTATGAAATATGTTGATAAACATAATAAAATGACAAAATTAAAGTTTGAACAGAAAATCAAACACTTGATTTAAATGAGGCGAACTCCATATTGCCAACGATAAATATTGATAAATACAAAATGCTCATCAAAAAGGTCATTGCTATTATGTGAAATCAAATTGCTTTTTTATACAAAATTTTCGACAATCTAAAATTTAATTCAATATTTACTACGTCAAACTGAATACGTGAGTTAGATTAATACTAGATATTTAAATGAGATGACCATTATGTTCATCTCATATATGAGATATAAATTATGTAATTAAGTTACGATATATGTATATGCTACGTAATATTTATGATTATACTCATATATGTTGATATTTGAATTAACATGAATCAGAAAACAATACGTACCTCACTCTGATTTACAAAACAGGCTATATATTGAACAATTGTTTGATTATTTAAGTGGTCATTAAAGCATTAACCCAATTGGAATAGGAAAATATATTTGAAAAGTAGGAATTTGAAATTGAATTAAATAAACGAGACAATAGAAAAAGGGGGCTGAAAAATATTTTGAAGGAATTAATGAATCAATTCCAAAATGAGAACTGAAACTGAATCGATAAATATAATGGGTTTAAAAAAGGATTTCGAAACATATCGGAGGATAATATGTAAAAGAGTTTGGATAAAAAATATTTTGAAGGAAATGTTCAATCTCAAATAACATTTGATTTGGGATTAAATTCAGGTTGTTTTCTTTTATTTACATTCATTTTAAGTATTTTAGTAAGTTCTTTTTTATTACCATACATTCATTAAGTTCCACAATTTTTTTCACAATTTCATTTTTCAAGAATTCAACAATTTCATTTCAATTCAACAATTTTCAGTAAGTAAATGAAAAACTTTTTCTGAAAAAGTGAAGCCTAACGAACATAATTAAAATGCGATGAATATTTTTCTCTCCTATAAATAGCACAAAAGCCTTCTAACAATAACACAACAAACTGAATTAAAACTGGCCCTGTTCAAATATACAGGAAATAGAAATGTCGTCGTTGAGGTGAGAAGAATACCAAATTGATATAACCTCTAGAAAAAAGCATTGTTTCAGAACAAAACATATCAGTGGGCAGAAGATTAAATAGCACAATTCCATCCATTATTTGAAAAAGGTACCATTTCTGCTGTAAGCTTCCTATATGTAATTGTCAATTCCAATAAATTCGAAAATTTTGTGTGATGTAATGAAAATGTTGTTAAATTAGGTGTCGGGTACAGAATTTCGGTATATTTACCAATTAAATTTGTTGAATCAATCAAACTGTTCATAAAAATCAATGAATATGGCCAATTTCAGTTTGGGTATCTCGAACAGACTAAACGCTATACAATCATAAATATAACAAGAAAAATAAAAAGAACTACTGCCCAAAACAATATTGAAAATTGAATGCTAACGAGCTTTATTCAAATAAAGTAAATATTTTTTCACGTCGATAATCCGCAGAAAAAAAACAGAAAACAATCAAAGAACACGTGTATAAACAAGAAACTTAAAAGAAGAATTTCAAGATTCAAAATAAAAAGAATAATAAAATATGTCAATATGAATTGAAAATTCGAGAGTATATAAATATATATATACATATATAGGAGATGTGAAATATTCTTTGCTGATGAATTATTGAATGAAAAAATTTATTTTGAGATATGCAGCAATTATTATTATTGGTGAGAACTAGATGTTGGTATCTATTTTATTCTTCACCATGCTGTCGAAGGTGTTTACTTCTTTCTCAAGGTTTGAATATTAAGATTTATAAGTTGGAAGGAAAATTAATGATTATATCATTAAGTATTTATTATTCACTATTATGATTAACGTTTTTCCGAAGCTAAAGCAAAATGTGTTGTAGTAAACACAACCTTGTTATATTTTGCTTTAGCTTCGGAATAACGCGAATCATCGTTACATAGTTGATAATATAATCATCAATTTTCCTCCCTAACTAGAAATCTTAATATTCAAACCTTGTGGAAGAAGTAAACACGAAAGCTTGGTGAAGAATTAAATATATACCAACATCTAGACCTCATTAATAATTATTAATTTACCACAATTAATTTCTTCATATATATCACGACTGTAGAATGAGGTTAGCTGCTTCAGTACTTTTTCAAACTTTCGACAATGTTTATTCTCTTCTTCAGGGCTAAAATTGTACAATATCAACAGTGTATGTAACAAGGCATTATTGAAATTGATTCTTACCATTACTGTCAAATTAGTCCGAAGTACATTTTTACCTTGAATTTTGATACTAAGTATTTTCAAATGCATAAGGTTTTAATATTATTGAATTCCACATGTATGTTGGTTGGAGGAACAACAACAATACATGAATAATGTTCAACGCGGTGGAAAATTTCAATCAAAAGTAGACACTATCAGCATATCCCGCAATCAGTAGCAGCCGTTGACACGTGTTTCGAGTTTATTGGCTCTCCTCAGATCGGCGTAGTCAAGTTCAAGTTGTTCGAACCTGGAGATGGAAAAACAAAAAAGAAACAGACATTCTACTGAAGGCAGACGGGTAGTAAAAACATAGTAGCCTAAAATGTGTCGACATCCTTGAGTGTAGTGTTTGTTTTTTACTTGTTTTCCATATCCAGGTTCGAACAACTTGAACTTGGCTACGCCGTTCTAAGGAGAGCCAATAAGCTCGAAACACGTGTCAACGGCTGCTAATTATTGCATGATATGCCGAAATAATTAGCAGCCACATTAAGTGAAACATTAAGCCACTCTTGGCTTAATGTTTTACGATCTATTTAACAATATGTATAGTCAACATATTTCGAGCGTTAGCTCATTTTCAAGACTAAGAGTCTTTAGTCGCTCGAAACATGTTGACTATACATATTGTTAAATAAATCGTGAAACATTAAGCCAAGAGTTTAATTTATTTTAATATTCAATTATGTTTCACCAAGAGTTAAGCGAGAATTCAATCTCATTAATATACATATATGTCTATATATCTTTAAAATTGATTTATCACCTGTTTAAGATAGTTTATTTGACTGTTTTTAGCAATAACAGGATTCTTTCAATATGAAAAACTTCTCGTGAAAAAAAACAAAAATATTTTCAATCAACGAAAAAAGAGTTCTTCATATTGAAAGAAGCCTGTTATTGCTAAAAACATTCAAAAAATATATATAAATACATATATTAAAATAAATTAAACTCTTGGCTTAATGTTTCACGTTTTATTTAACAATATGTATACCCAACATGTTTCGAGCGTTAGCTCATTTTCAAGACTAAACTACTATAAGAAACGTACAACAAATTTATATCTACAAAATGGATGTAAGTAGGGAGGATAGTTGAAAATATACTTGTTCATTTACAATTTCTCCTTTTCTCTTCCAAGAACTGCTAATTTCAATTGCCTCCAGAAGGTCTAAACGTTTACCTTTATTACCTGAGTGTAGGCATTTAGTTTTATCAAAATCTATGAAGTGATTAGAGCTAATACAATGATCTGAGAATCCAGTTTTATTAACATTGTACAAAATCGACCTTTTATGTTCATCAACCCGAGTTTTTATTTTTCTAACTGTTTGGCCGATATAAAATGCTGGACATTCATTACAAAAAATCTTATAAATACCGCTTTTGTCTTCAACAGGTAGGAAAATGAAAACTCGAGTTGATGAACATAAAAGGTCGATTTTGTACAATGTTAATAAAACTGGATTCTCAGATCATTGTATTAGCTGTAATCACTTCATAGATTTTGATAAAACTAAATGCCTACACTCAGGTAATAAAGGTAAACGTTTAGACCTTCTGAAGGCAATTGAAATTAGCAGTTCTTGGAAGAGAAAAGAAGAAATTGTAAATGAATAAGTAGATTTTCAACTATCCTCCCTACTCACATCCATTTTGTAGATATAAATTTGTTGTACGTTTCTTATAGTAGTTTAGTGTTGAAAATAAGCTAACGCTCGAAACATGTTGACTATACATATTGTTAAATAAATCGTGAAATATTAAGCCAAGAGTTTAATTTATTTTAATATATATAAATATATATATATATATATATATATATATATATATATATATATGTATATTTATATATATGTATATAAATATATATATATATATATATATATATATATATATATATATATATATATATATATATATATATATATATATATATAAATATATATATATATATATATATATATATATATATATATATATATATATATATAAAAATTATATCTTCATAATAAATATATTATGAATATTAAAATAAAAATAGTCACAATGAAGTAAAACAATTTCGCAATCGCGAATATTTCTAACTTGTTCCAAAGTTCCTCAAACTCAATTGTGTCGTAATAATTTGAAACTTTCCAACATATGCCAATAGCTCATTCATTATCTTTCAGACGTTCATGAAATTGTTCAATTTGTACTCACATTTTTAATCGTCGAGCGCTAGATGCTCAAGTATACTCTCTAATTAATGCTCTATTTATACTCTCGAAAAGTACACGGGCGACGTTGAATGTCAAGCTTTAAAAATATCATCGTCAAAATTGTCGTCTTGATTAATTCGTCGCAAAAAGTTTACGGTATCGCAACTCTACGCACAATCCAAGCCAACTCTTGATTCAGAGGATAACGCGCGAATACTGAGTCGCGTTCCCGTTTTGTTACGGCATGATCCCCTTGGATAACGTTCCTACTTGAACGTAGGGATGCGCGCATCCCACGTCCACGATTTCCAAGTTCGAAACGTCGGATTTGGCGGAGAGCATCCCCGACGCAGCTGTGATCGAAAGATTTCGACGTGATTATTGACTGAAGCTAATTGGTAGATTAGCGGAGATGTTTGGACATATTTGGGATTCTGTTTTTGCTCTCGATATTGCAAAATAAGAATTAGAGCAATTATGATCATACTATAACTTGAAGTATTATGTGATACAAAATACATATTTAAAGCTCTCTATTCGAGGAATTATGTATTTATTCAATGAACATGATGCAAATGCAGAATATAATAGTCACTGAAGTGAATAAGGACTTTCTTCACTGTACACATGACTCTGTGGCTAAAGTATGAGTAAAAACTTGAATAAAAATAAATTTATGATGCGCAAGGCTTGAAATGTTCAATTTAAAATATGATAACACATATTGAAGCATAAAATATCAAAAAAAAATATCAGAACATATATATAGTTGAAGATATACTAAAATTCAAACACTTGAACTTTTGATTTACACTTTATTGAAAACATATCATGACGCGTTTCGTCGTTATAAATGGCTTCAAAACTTCAAGTGTTTGAATATTAATTTATATTCAATTATATTAAATATTAAATTAAACTTTTGGCTCAATGTTTCACGATTTATTTAACAATATGAATTTGTCAACATGTTTCGAGCGTTAGTTCATTTTCTAGACTGAGCTAACTTCAAGAATGAGCTAACGCTTCTAACTTCAAGAATGAGCTAACGCTTCTAACTTCAAGAATGAGCTAACGCTTCTAACTTCAAGAATGAGCTAACGCTCGAAACATGTTGACTAATTCATTTGGTTGAATAAATCGTGAAACATTAAGACAAGAGTTTACTTTAATTTAATATTCAATTATGTTTCACCAAGAGTTAAGCTAGAATTCAATCTCAATCATTATATTCAATTAAAATGGACTTCACCAAGTAATCACCAACACTATTAAATTGAATATAAATATTTGGGTCTAATCTTAGATAAACACCACGAGTACGAAGCAAAATGAAAATACATTACACATAAAATTTCTAGGAATTTTTTTTCTAGCAGAATATACAAAATATGGATTCCCCAATTATGTATTCACGAAAAATAAAATATTGCTCAATTGAACAGTCCCATTTCGAATATTTCTCTAAACTTTTGTTCATCTCATTTCAAACTAAGTTAAGTGAGTTTTCTTTTGCTCAAAATTTAACAATTTCGAAACAAATTTCGCTATCACACATTTCATGTTGAAAACATCCAAGAAAATTGCATGGCTTGACCGGTTGATATGCCAACATCCTCTTCACCTTCCCTAATAGTGATTCGACGATTTTCCAAAATCATTTTCTTCACTGTTTCGATGTTTTCTTCGCTTGTTGTCGTGGTTACAACTCCAGCACGCTCATCGTCATCAACATCTTCTTTGCCTTCTGTGAAACTCTTGTACCACTTTTAAACACTTTTTTGAGTCAAAGTAGGTTCTCCGAATGCCATAGTCAACATTTCAAGTGCGTTGGAGCAATTTCTTCCATTTTCAACGCAAAATTTAATAAAGATTCTTTGATCCATTTTGTTCAGAGGTAAAAAATCGAAGAACGCACAAGAACCTGTCTCTTCAGTTGTCAAAAATGAACAACTAATCTAAAATAATTAATAATGTCAACATATGAGAAACGAATGAGTATCAGCATAACAAAACGAGAAATTTCGATAAAATTCTTCCGGAAAATTCAAAATTCACCTATTCTATTGAACAGACCTCGTACAACTGTCAAGATTATCATGGAAGTTTTAGTATATATAAAACAAAGAATATGATAGAGAACAATCGGTTTTATCTATGAGAGGAAACATCTAATGGTGCCTCTTTACAGTAACGATAGATTGCAATTAGTCAACTAAATAACACCAGAGGTAGAAATTATTTTTATATTGAGTGATTGATTGAGAGTACAAGAGCTTTAAATTCCAGTTATTCAAGAGGAATAAAAATGTTCAATGGATACATCATTGATGGCTTTCAAGAATATCAATACCTATCGTATGAATTTGTGACAAGTACCTTATTTTGAAAATTTTGTAATGATTAATTGTTTTAAATCATTGAGTATGATTTTAATGATTTAACTTCAGTTTTTCAAACGTTTCTTTTTTGGTAACGATGCATTTTGTTATGCCAGAGCGATACAGAACTGTCGAACTTCATCTTAAGAAAAGTTAACGCCTTGGATTGTTCCTTAGAAGTTCCAAATCCTCTCACAATATGTTGTGGGCTTGTTTTTTTTTTTGCACCGATGCACAACTTTAATTCATGATGTTTTTTATCCCCGATTAGTAAAACCTGAAATTAAGGAAACTGTTCAAATCTCTCGACATATGTTTTGACTTCTAATCCATTATCTATATTCTCTACATTTATTGTTATTCAAATCTCGACAATGGTCTGGAAACCCGAAATATATGACAGGTGATTCCAACAATTTCGTGGAATTTATTCATATGTTTAGAAATATATCGTCTCTGATGATGTTGCACCCGCAAGAATGTGGGTTTCATATTAAGAATGACTATAGACGTCGACCAGAATACTCCTTCTGGTCGACGTTAGTCCGTTATTGCTTTGTATAATTCTATTGTGGGATCCAAGTTAGAATTCGCGTCGGCCCTCTTAAATCGAAATTATGATAAATACAAGAAAAAAACAGGTTCCGTCATGGATTCTCATATAAGGGTAAAGTAAGATTTTATAGGTTAGAATAACATAATCACCAGTTTATATTGAGTTATCATTTCATGATGTGTTCCTTTAATCTTTTTCAGTAGAATGCATGTATTTTGTGTTGTAGATCAAATGATCTATATAGTCAATGTTTCTATAAGTCATATGAAAAATGTCTATAAGATCGGAAACCTTAGTTTATAGCTAAATAAACATTTGTAATATATGCTCCTCTTTTATAGGACAGCTTTAAACTGTCTGCTGAGTAAGCCCTTGTATGCAAAAAAGAAATTGTTAAAATTGAAGTGGTAAATTCTGTGGAATTAAAACACTTTAGAGCGTCGATCGAGTGCATATTTTTATAACAATTCAGATAACACTACTTCTCCTTTGAGTTATACTCATTCAGAAGTTATCACTTATCAGCTAAATGAAAATTTGTAAAAAAATAACAATGAAGTGATGCCGATATCTATCATGTTGAATTTTACTTTCAAAAAGAAATAAATATGCTTTCGTTATTGAACTTCAAACTTTCATTCATCTTCATAAGCTGTTGTGATTCTTTTTCCACCAGGGATGCTAAATATAATCCTACCCTAATGATAAATTGCCCGTTCAAAGTTGTTAGTAATGTACTACAACAAAAAGTTACAGGGTACAATACTCGCTCTGCAGGGTGGATATCCTATCAATTCGATGTTTTGGCTAGTCGCTCTTTTGTTGAGCCTATGAGTAATCGTTTGCGTTGTCATAGTGAAGAATTTTCCGACGGTTCTTGCTTGTTTTCGCTGAGGAATTTTAGCGATCAAACGTTTGTGTTCGATTCTAAATTAACCGTCTGGTGACATTGAGTCACTAAAACCGTTGTTGTTTTTTCTGCGAATTTTTTTTGAATTAGGCTTGTCTGGGAATATCGATATTATCCAGCTTTTTCTCCGATGTGTTCTGTGTTAGGAGGTAAGAAGAAATCATATCGTTCACCAATAAATTAAAATTAACACACTTGGCTCAAGTTTCACTGAATATATCAAAACTCTGCATATGTTTCGGGTGGTTA
Organism: Henosepilachna vigintioctopunctata; assembly: GCA_030704895.1. Taxonomy (NCBI): domain Eukaryota; kingdom Metazoa; phylum Arthropoda; class Insecta; order Coleoptera; family Coccinellidae; genus Henosepilachna; species Henosepilachna vigintioctopunctata. The sequence goes on from JARQZJ010000091.1 coordinate 2,458,617, forward strand.
AGCCATTATCACGAGTATACAATGTTACTGACATTGACAATTGGTATTATAAATGATAATGGGTAAGATACTCTTGATAATGGGTCAACCACCCGAAACATATGGAGAGTTTTCAATATATTCAGTGAAACTTAAGCCAACTGTGTTGATTTCAATTTATTGTTTTTAACATAATGTTTCACCAAGAAATAAGCAGAACCTCCGTGTCATTTATATCGTTCACCGTTGACTAAATCATCTAATTTTCATCATTTTTGAAAACATACAGACCGATGGCCGATGAGTTTTAGTAATGACTTGATGATTTTCATCACTCCAAATGTTCGTTGTAGTCATAGATATTTTACAAAACTTGTACTTCATCAATAAAATAATAATAATAATAATAATAATAATAATAATAATAATAATAATAATAATAATAATAATTATAATAATAATAATAATAATAATAATAATAATTATAATATTATGTATGGGTGTGATAGACATAGGTTACCTCAACAACACACAGATTACAAATCTCCGAACATATTTTCATGACCGCAGTCAGGACTCAAGCCTATATTAAGCTGTCTGTGATGCAAATACAGAGCACACACCGTTGAATCTACACAGTCTACTTCCACAGCAAAATGAATGCATTCAAACTGCAGAGGAAGAAAGAAACCTGTGGAAAGGCAGGGTCCTGCATGGAAGGCATGCTCGGGATCTTGAAAGGTCGAATGTCGATAAAACGGAGTCGAACGCTTGGCTCAATATTGGTGATATGTTTCCAAAAACTGCAGGATTCATGCGACCTATCCAGGATCAGGTGATTAATACCAACAACTACAAGAAATGCATTATAAAAAACCCAACTGTTTTTGACGACAAATGCAGAAAATGCTAGGAAAAGACTGAAAACATTCAACACATCACTGGAGGCTGCACGTCTCTTGCTCAAAACGACTACATTCATAGGTACAACCAAGTAGCTTGCATAGTCCATCAAGCGTTAGCTTTGAAGACCAGACTTGACAAAATATATAACGCCTTACTTAAATACAAACCACAGCCGGTGTTAGAGAACAGCAATTTCAAAATATATTATGATCGAACAATCATTACAGACCCCACGATACATAATAATAGGCCAGACATAGTTCTTTTGGACAAATCAACAAGAAAGCCCACCTGATAGACAAAGCGGTACCTAACACTCGCAACTTGATGAACACCATCAAAGAAAAAATCAGAAAATATACGGATATATAAGTGTGAGATACTTAGGGTGTGGGATATAGATGCGGCGTACATAAGTCCACTTGTAATATCAACAACTGGTATAGTTCCGAAAGTGCTATACGAACACCTTACGAAGCTGAACTTAGACCCAAGTATGTATATAAAGATGCAAAGAGCTGTGTGGCTGAACACATGTCACATAGTCAGGAAATTACTGCAAGGTTAAAGTAACCGACAGATTGTCGTGTTGCTTAGGTTTAGCCCCGCAATTCAAATTTGAAACTAGTGCCGGAGCTGAGAGTAACTGGAGAATAATAATAATAATAATAATAATAATAGTTATATGCCTTCATGGAATGTACAATTCGTACAACAATGACTTGTAAACAGGGTGAAGTCTAGCTCAAGCTACTCCTACTTAACCCTAGGAAGATGTATAGTTTAATAGTTTATAATAAAACAATTGTTGAACCAAGAGTTGCTTAGGTTTAGCCCCGCAATTCAAATTTGAAACTAGTGCCGGAGCTGAGAGTAACTGGAGAATAATAATAATAATAATAATAATAGTTATATGCCTTCATGGAATGTACAATTCGTACAACAATGACTTCTAAACAGGGTGAAGTCTAGCTCAAGCTACTCCTACTTAACCCTAGGAAGATGTATAGTTTAATAGTTTATAATAAAACAATTGTTGAACCAAGAGTTACACATATATTAAGAAGAATACTGTATGACGTACGTTTTGATGAGATTCACCTAGTCATTAGTCTGCACGTAGCAGTTGAAAAAGGTGAATCTCATCGAAACGTACGTCATGCAGTATTCTTTTTAATATATGTGTAAATCTTCTCTTAAAAATTGTTTTATTATAATTTAAATAAAACTAGGTAGTTTTTCGATTTTCACTATAATATATCTATATTCAAAGCATGACAATATCGTTTCGCCAACACAGTGGCTTCATCAGATGTTGATGATAAACAAAGCTATTACACTGTGGACTGCGTATGTTTATCTTGAAGTGCGTGGGGTGGGAATGACCATAGAACACTGTCCTCTTACAGGGGGAATGGCTATAGAACATATTTCTTCTGAATTGTGGGGGATGACCATAGAATACATGCGATTGAATTTTTACTGGAATAAATTTATTCCAGTAAAACTGCAATCGAAGAAAAGTAGTTCGAAGAAAAAGTTCGCATCTGTGTTGACGAAACGATATTGTCATGTATTGATTTAATTATAGTGAAAATCGAAGAACTTCTTAGTTTCATTCAAATTATGTATTTAGATTTTATCAAGTATCGGCCTAATGGATTAATGAATTGTTTTATTATGTTTATCGATTTACGTCAAGTATCGGCCTCATCAATTATTAGTTTAATAGTTAACAAAACAACAGTGAAATGAAATCAACGAAAAAACACAATAACAGTAAAATAATTACAGAATATGCAAATAAATGAATGGTAAATTTATGTTACATTAATCAAGTTTTTCTTTTATTTTCTGGGATGCCAAATAGGATCTGCATTAAAATAATCAACCAGCCTGGGTGATCTCAATACCCTGAATATAAAGCAATGTGATGATAACTTCTTGCGGAAGATGGATGTCTGAAAACTTTTCAATTCGCTTTTCACGTCATTATAGTTTCTCACGGAATTGTATCTTTGAAAAGTTGAAAGTTATATTAAAGTTATAGAAACTTTTTATATGAGTATCAGTGTTACTTTCAGCATGTTTAGCATATGATTACTTGTGTATTGTAAGCACCTCAATCAAAATGTTGCTGAAAATTCTTGTTGAAGATCACTCGTCAAATCGTCAAAAAAAAATTATTTTTTAGAGGCACAGACTTTTAAATTAACACAACTCTTATCTTTGAAAATTGACCTGACAATTCTGAATTGTTTTGGAGGTAGTTCATTTTGATAATTCAGTGTCAATTTCATTCATTCATTTCGAAAGACATGATTATAATTGAAATTCTCTAGTTAAACGTTTGAAGTTTGGCCACTCATAATCGTCTATTGTAGCGATTAATTTCGAAAAACACCGCATAAATTTCAGAATTCTTTCAGGCTAAACGACAATTGCTTCCGGTTTTACGTTATTCATTGCACACACAGCAAACTGTTGATTCACTGCAATGTTACTTGGAGGTGATCCAAGTGTGTCAATTCATCGACGTAGTCAACTATAAAACTTGTGTCCATAAACTTTATGGGGAATTATTCGTAAAGATTTTGATTAACGTTTACACAACTTGTATAAGGATTGAAGCCAAAAGATCACCTCTTGCGCCTCCATTTAATGAACATGCTAAAAAAACGTTGATTTGCTATCTCACGTGTAACGAGAAAGACGAGTTCGGTTGAATGACTTAGACACCAAACATGTCTTTCAATAAATCGATTGTCGCACGAGCTGTGTGAAATGTTGCGCCGTCTTGTTGAAACTACAGCTCCTGGACATCATGGTTGTTCAATTCAGGAATGAAAAAGTTAGTAATCATGGCTCTATACCGATCACCATTGACTGTTACGTTCTGGCCATCATCGTTTTTGAAGAAGTACGGACCAATGATTCCACCAACCCATAAAGCGCACCAAACAGTCAGTTTTTCTGGATGTAACGGTGTTTTGACATTCACTTGAGGATTATCTTCACTCCAAATGCGGCAGTTTTGTTTGTTGACGTAGCCATTCAACCAGAAGTGCGCTTCATCACTAAACAAAATTCGCTTGTGAAAATCGGGAACAACTGCAATCTCGTTTTGGGCCCATTCGACGAATCTACGCCTACGTGAGTCTATTCATGATGAATTGCCAAACCAAACTGAGAATAAATCACTTCTCAGCTGTTATATCGGTCGCCATTTTCAACAGTAATGCCAACTTAAAGTTTTATATCTCTAAAAAAACACCCTTGTCATATAAATTACATAGAATATTTATGTCTAGGTTCTTCTATATTTTGTGAGGTACTTTGTCAAGTCAACACCGTGCCGCCCTCTTCAATATAGTCTAAACATGCCTGTAATTGTTATCATATTTCACACTGATTGGAGTGGCCGGAGATGATAGTAGACGTTCCATAAATATTTGGCCTATTTGGATCACCAAAGAAGGGATAGTTATAATATATATTCATGATTCATCATAGATATATATTTCAGATTTTTTCCTGTAGCGGTGGTTTCCACTTTAGTGCCGCCCACTTGGGAGTTTATCCCATCTTTTTATATTTACAAATACACACATCAACTATTTAAAAATACTCACCCACTATATTTTAGGAATATACACAAACAATATTATCGCACTTGGTACTCACACCCAGATCTCCAAGGGGACCGCCTTATCTTTTGGGCACTAGAATGATTAATTTTATTTCACCTCATATAATTATATTAAAAAGAATAATCTTCATTCATATCAATTGACATGTAGATTTCGTCAAAAGTTTGTCAGATTATGCATGTACTCGTTTATTGAGACAGATAAAAACCAGATAACCAGATAATAACACAATATCTCGTTCATATATCTCATCCTATTTCTCAAGGCTGCCACTGCTTCAATATATGTGACATTTTGATCTTACTTCAAAAATGCATGCAAGCGTTAATATTTTTGGCTCTTCTAATGATTTTAGCGACCTTTACAAAAATCGTCAAGGAGCCAACGTCTGCCACGAATAGCTTTATTAATAACACTGGGCAACAATGAAATTGTTTCGTTCTCAAAATTTGTCCTATTCTATGTCTTCTCGTTTACTGATTTCAAAAACGACCATTTTAAGGACCGATTAGCTCTAGTTTTAAAGAGACAAGCTACCTTTTATATTTTATAAATTTTTCTTTTTCATTTTGCGGAAAATTCGTTTTTCGAAATTGGCAATATTGTTAATTGTCGAAATTCACAAATGGTATTTGTCAAATTATTATTTGACTGCCACAAGATTACTGAGTGTGATATTATTGCAGTAACAGTGGAATTTATAATATTTTGTGCATATCATCTTGTTTCGGAGTGTTTTAAAGAGAGAAATCAACATGCCACCTAAATGTGTAAATTTAGTCCATAATATTTGTTACATTTGTGGTGAAACCACGTTTGCCTAACAAAAACACAATTTGAGGCCTCTTGTGAAGACCGCATAAATTGACCACATAGACGATTGCTATTTTTTCTTGACGCCGCGCCGTCCATAAAAGCAGGATTGTCGATGAAAAAATTAGAAGCTGTTAAATCTCGAATCTTTCATCAGCTATTCGACCTGTTCCTCATTCAGACACTGGAGACAGTTCCTTCACCACCCCAAACTTATTAGCTGGAAGCAGAAAATGAAGACAGTGTGGAAGCAGAACTCAACATTCATCATTTTATGACACTTGGTTGATATTAGAGATTATCAACCGCATAAATTGAGTCAATGAGAGTTGAGTGATCTCATTAGAGATCTTGATTTGTCACAGGAGAAGGCAGAACTTCTAGGTTCAAGGTTACAGCAATGGAATCTCCTGGAGTATTATGCCAGGGACACCAAATACAGACAACATCATAGGGATTTGATTCCCGTTTTCAAAAACAAAAATAACTTCGTTTCTTGTTGTAATATTAATGGTTATATGAAAAGTTTGAATATGAAACATGATGCAATTGAATGGAGACTTTTCATATACTCCTCCAAGCTTAGTCTGAAAGCTGTGTGCTTCATAATAGCAACCTTCTAACTTCCATTCCCATTGGCCATGCGGTTCACATGAAGGAGAGTTACGTTGCGGAAAACTGTAACTGTAAAACTCTTAAACATGTGCGGAAATTTCTCAAAGATCTGAGGTTTTTTTTAAAGAGATTGCTATACTCTTAGGCTCTTAAGAGTGAGTAAGGGTATACGAAATACTGTTGCTTTTCATGTATGTGGGATAGTAAGGATATAAAATCACATTATATTCAAGTAGATTGGTCTGCAAGAAACCTTATTCCTAGGGGAAAAAACTTAATGGTCTATTCTCATAGATTCAAAGAATGTTCTTCTTCTACCCTTATATATCCAAGCAGGGCTTGATGAAGAATTTTGTCGAAGCCATGAACCGAGAAAACCAGGCTGCTAAATACTTAAGAGACCATTTCGTAATTCCAGTGATGCAAAGGTTAAGGAGTGGATCTTTGTTAGGCCCCAAATACGTCAACTTGTAAAGGACATTGCATTCAATTTAGTTTTGGAAGGGAAAATAAGGAAGCTTGGGAAGCTCTCAAAGGAGTTATACATAGAGTTTCAGGAAACAAAAGAAATGATTACAACTCACAACTGGTTACCGGTTAACTACTGGTTACTTCTACAAAAATACCACCATATCGACTGTAATATGTCCTTAAAAATCCATTTTCTCCAGTTCCATCTTCATTTTTCCCACCTATTTGCGGAGATGTCATTGATGAGCATAAAGAACGGTTCCATCAAGATATTTTTGTGATAGACCGAAGATATCTGGGCCGCTGGATTGAAGCAAAGCTTGCAGATTACTGCTAGTTTGAATGTAGAAACGCTCCTAAATGAAGTTTTCCGAAGCTGATAAATTTTTTTCTTTGTCATCTTGGTTTTTCTTAACTCAGCATTAGTAAAAATCGAATCATGAAGTAAAGGAAACATTCAACTTTTACAAGTGATGTTAAGAATTCAAATCGTGCATAATTCTTTTTCTGATAATCCACATCTGACATCTGAATTATAAGTGCAACATAATATTCAGGACCCAATTCATTATACAAAAATAAAACCAGTATCGTTCAAGTAAAATAACGTAATCCAAACAAGAGGTTTCTTCAAAGTATGTGGTACAATCTTATGGAAATACCAGGTGTTGCCTAAAACATTCAATGATGCAAATGCGAAAAACGTTAAAACCACCCCTCGTAGTGATAGACGAATTAGTAGAATATCTCCTTCAGGAAATTTACATTTTGATTGCTGATTCGTGATGCATTTCCACGAATCTTTCTCTAAATATGGTGGCAACCGCCGACTGACAGGAATTATCGGAAATGAAATTGTCTCCGGCTGCGAAATAGAGAAAATTCTTGTCATCAGAAACGAATCGAACCTCCATAAAAACAAGATATAAACCGAAGGGTCCAGACTCAATGTCTCATTTATTTGTCTACACGAAGTACCAACCAAATGACATCAGTTAAAGTTGTGAAACTTTGCTTCATCTAGTTGGTGAAAATTTAGATGCACGTCACTGACTTTCAATGGAGATTTAGATAATTTAGTTTAGGATTCTACTACAGTGGATGTTTTAAGTACAATTGGATGTGGATGTTTTTCGTATTCAAGTTCGTTTTTCACTGAGTCTAGATTTGTAACTTCAGAAGGTACGAGTTTGACCGCAAAGTGTCATTTGCGTCTTCATCAGATTGAGAACTCATAGAAAACAGTTGGCTTGAGCAGAAAAGTTTCTCATATCATAAGAAAACCAGGGAGTGGTTCACTTTCAGGAAAAACATCAAGGTAATATGTGAACTTTAAATTTTATTCAACTCCTTATATTTTTAATGAATGACTAGAATAGAGCTTTCGCTTATCTTTTGGTGAAACATAATGTTAAAAAATATGATAAATGAAAATACATATGTTTCTCTACATATGCTTCCGGTGGTTAGCCCATTATCAAGAGTATACAGTGTTACTGAGTATGTATCGAGTAACAATTTATTGGGTAACATTTTATACTCTTAATAGTGGGTTAACCACCCGAAACATATGTAGAGTTTTTAATATATTTAGTGAAACTTAAGCCAAGTGTGTTAATTTCAATCTATTGTCCTTATATTTATTCAATAAGCCACTTTGTGTACGACATTAAAATCAGAGCACTGTAAATTGAACATCAAATTATGCTTAAGACAGCGAATAAAATATCGAATTTACAATTTTCAAAAAGGATTTTAATTTGCCCCTCCACTTTCTCCTTCTCAATCTTATGAACAAAAAACAAAAGATTTCTTTGCGTTTTTTATCAAAAGAATTTAAATAGAACAGCAGATAGAATATAAATGTTATTAGTTCATGTTCGTGCCCCTTTTGTGTTCAATTGTCAATTCAAATTACCAGAAGATGATCCTGCGATCAAAAATTCCAAATATTATGAGATATCCGTCATAATTTTTGTGATAAACGTAGTAGAAATAAAATAATTTCTCTTTATCGTGATAAATTTTCAATTAAATTTTTCAATTAGTCAATGTGTACAATGAAAGTTTATTGAAATTCATTTTATCTCGTGACATCTCGTTTCATCTGATGACAGATGATCTGAGAGATCATCTGTTTAAATGATAACCATACCATTAGCAATTACCAATATATTTCCATTTTATCTTCTCTAATTTTGTAAGTAAGAAATAAAATATTGTCAAGTGAATTTCAAATATATTTTGAGACTCTGCCAAGAATTTTCTTCAAGTTGTATCAAACTAGCTTATATTGATTGCTCGCGATTTTTCAATTTGTTTTCGAACTTATTGGACGTTTCTATGAAATATAAAGATGTATCAATAAAGTATTAACGATCCGTATAAAATAGAAACTAGCAAAACTTTGTCGCAAGTTTGAAATAATGTGGTTTCCGATATTTGTGATCAAGTTTGAACAAATATTGAATGTCAAGTTACTTTAAGCAACCCGAGATGAATCGGCAACCCATACTCAATGTAATGCATTAATATTGCTACTTTTGAATTTCAAAAAATTGAATAAAATTTTCTGGAAAACTAATGAATTAGTTCTCAAGCTTTCATAGACTCCAAACTATTACTAACTTTTAGCGTAATAAATAGACAATAAACTGAACCCAGAAGCCTGGGGTTGGAAATTGATAGATGATACAGTAGAACCGATTTAAACTTTACTTCCACCTGCTCCAGAAAAGCTATGTTTTGCAATAGCAAAAAAGGTTATAGTGCCAAATGTGGCTGTAAAAAAAGGACGTTGCTGTGTTCTCCAGCATGTACCAATTTCCAAGATCAGTCTTGCTCTAATGTTGAGTACAATAGAGAAGAATCCTATGATTTTAATGAAGAAACCAATGACACAGCCACATTTGAACAATTTATAAATATCCATGACATTACGTTTGAAGTAGACTATCAAGAGTATGAATCCGATTAAAATATCTAGAAAAATCAAAACAATAGTTAACCAATAATCAATAGCACTCAATAGTCAATAGCAATAATTAACCAATAATCAATAGCAAAATCAAAAATCAATATCAATAATAAGGTAATATCTACATCTTGAAGGGAACAGTTCTCTTAAATTATCCTATAATTGTAATGACAGTTAATGAAGTAGGCCTACAGGGAAAACCACGGTAAAAAACGGGTGGAAATCGCAGAGGTGGCGTGGAAATGTGTGCATATCATGTATAATGAGACTATTAGAATAACGATATCTCACGAATTGTAACTCTTAGGGAAATCTAATCTCTAATAAGATAATCATTTTTGTAGAGAACTTTAAGATCTACACCTTTGGTTTGAGGTTTTGTGCTTGAGCAAACTTATCGTTTTCGATAAAAACCCAGAAAACCTCAAATTTTAGCCTTTGACCCTGAATAACTTTTGTAGCTCAAATAGGATCGCTGGAGATTTTAAAAACTTTTTTTTTAATATCAAACCCCAGCTCTCCAACAACATTTGGCTTTCCGTGAATTTTTGTTATTTCAAATGTCTCTTTTGACCAGACTAAAAGTCTCGGAACGTAGGTAAATATTCATATTCAAAAATAAGCAAAATATCTTAATGAAGAGTCATCCTCGAGGAGGATATTACACCACGAAGTACTTTTTTTTCTGTACAATTTTTTTCCAAACACGAATTTTAGATAATAATAATAATAAGTTTATTGTCATTACAAAGAGTAGTTTTACAAATTTTAACAAATTTCAATGATTCTATGACAAAAAAAACCATAAGATACACCCAATATAAAAACAACGATAGTATTTTACAAAAAGACAATACGATTAAATCAAACTAAACATATCATAATTTTGACAGTTCCCCATATAAATGCATCGAAACCACAAAGCTAGCGGCTGTCTGTGGTCTACTCATCAATTCACAAATACGAAAAATACAGGTTCAAACGCTATAGAAAAAGTAAGTCCACCCAGAAACACAAAACAAAACAAAACTCAAACTCTGCATCGAATTACGTCAAGCAACTTTCCACTATCAAATTGCATGAAAAATTTTCTGACAGCTCTACATGATAATAATTGATAAAACTGATAAATTGATATAAAACTTAAAAAAGGTTTAACCTGATAATGATGAAACTCTTTCGTGCAGAAATTCTTGTTAATGAAAATAAAAATAAAGAAAATATTCAAAATGGTTGAAAACCGTCCACAAATTCTTTATACAATATTGCCGATTTATTACAAAAATTTCAACAAACTAGAATTACCTAAGATCATCCAAATGACAAAATGGCATTCATATTATTGAAGCTTTTTCACGAAAATAGAAAAGGAATTACTAGCAGGTTTTGTCTTTAACCCACTCTCATGAATATTATAAATGTGACAGTTTAGATGTTTGGTACTCAATCACTTCAAGAGAATTAAACTGATATGAATGAAATTTAGAACAGAGATAAATTATATTCTGGAATAGCACACGGGCTGTCGCAGAGAAATGTACATAGGAGATGAGTCCTATCTCTACCTTAGAAGATTTATTTCGTTTTTATTTTCAACAAGAGGAAGCGTTCACGTCAATTTTTTTTTTCATTTCTCTACAGGAATTGATAGTCTATGATTAAAGAATGACGTACACTACGTTTCATCACGGAAAATGTACCTTTTCGGTTAAATTTATTTCTGTTTTTCAAACAGCAATGGTTTCCACCCTATTTCGCATTTCTTTTTACATAATAATAGTTTGAGGATCAGAGAATACTATAGACAAATTTCTGTTTCCAGAGAATATCATAATATTAATCCTACAGGAACAGTGAAACAGTTATTTTAAAAGGAATTTCGCTAAAGTTTGGGAGGACTCAGTTGTGTGAACGTATTTATTTTAGAGTTGACTCAACGAATCCTAGGAATAGCGAGCGTCTTCTTATCTAATGCTCATTGGCTTCCAAAGTCCATTTGATAGCCTCAATTATGAAGTGCTAGATAGAGCACTGGGTAGGGACTACATTCTTGGAAAAATATTTACAAATTGTCAATAGCTTAATGGAAAGTAAAATACAAATTGTATGAGACAGGGATGCGTTCTGAGGCCTTTACTTTTAAACATACATTTGGATGATATATTGGGAAAAACATTGGAAAAAAAGCTTGGCATTTGATGGACTCCGATCAGCATGCTAGAAGATAGCTCTGGATATTCATCAGCTGATACCTGTGTATTAGTTCAATATTCTGCAGCAACATTATATGTAATGGAAAAAGTCTCACCAACCAGAAATAGATCTCAAAAAATCAAACTGCAAATGTGGAGATAGATAGACACTGTAAGAAGAAACACAAGCAATATCACCAAGAGAGCTCTTATATGGAATCCCCAGGTTGCCAAAAGGATTGGATGTCCAGACATACATAGCAACGCACCATCAACAAAGAGGTCGAGGCATTTGGCAGAACCTGAAAGGACATCAAAAACTTGCAAGCAGTAGAACCACATGGAGAGCTTTTATCGAGGCTCTGGAGAAGGGTGAAGGACTGACGACACTGATTTTATTTTCAAAGATGGAAAAAAAACTTTGGAGAAAGAATAGTAAACACGAAAATTCCGGAAAAATCAGGAAAAAGATACCCGAAGGGATATGAAAGCATTTGATAATGCTTCAATTTTTTGTTTTCTTCACACTCGAAAACAAACAACCTTCTCAACGTTAACGGAAAACATTCTGAAGCATTCAGTTTTTCACACGGAGTGATTTCGTTATATCATTCATACTCGCTCCGAAATTTCCGTTTCTTTCGTGAAGATCTTGAATGACTATAAATATTCACCAAATTAAAAGGTTCAGTGCCATTTCTAGGGTGATCGGTATTTGAAATCAAATTCGCCATTCCAAACAAGAACGAACCATACTTACTCGTCTATAAATACGCAAAAACTAAATCATAAGTAATTATAAACTTTCTCAGAAGTATTTGCGCTACCAAAAGCGCTATTATAAGACGATCGAGAGTGGAGATAGAAGATGTGTATCGTCAAAGTTGTAATCCACTCGAGACTAGGACCCATATTATATTTAGATAATAAATCACCTGCTTCTCAGTCTGAACAGAAATGTAGTGAAAGGTCTTTTGTCTTTAGAACGTCGCGTCAGATGATTATCCTGACCTGCCTCTGCTTTGACTGTTCGAGATTAAGGTTATTGAGGCCCCTCGGGCTTCTATTTCACATCATTTTATCTTTTCACAAGAGCATAATTCATTTAAATTAGGAAATTAGCTCCAATTTCAAGCAGTTTTTATGGCAATGTGAAAATGGAAGAAATTTCAGCGAATACAATTTATTGAATACTATTGTGACTGCTATTAATGAAATATCATCTTGTGGTGTATTGAAAAAATCCTTTAGAGAAATAAATCAGTCTCTTAACATTAACTCTCTTAACATTTCGTACAGAGGACATTCATTCAAAGCATCGATTTCAATATTCTTGCTGAAACATTTCTGATTATATATTTTCATCACAACGTACGTGTTCCCATGCCAACTCCTTTATTACATAATATTTATGATATTCTTTCCATTAATTTAAATTTTTTTTATGAATGTACTATTTTTTTAAGCTACTGCTTAACTTTTATCGCGGGCTTTGAGCGCGGTGACCGAATCAAGAAATTCCGTAACGAAAATAAAACCTGACACTCCCCACTCCGCCTACCATGTAGCTCGGCCATGCGTTCGCTTAACTTGTATGTATACCAAAACTTGAGGGCAAAATATGGGACCACAAATTTTTTTAATAGTTTTCTTCATTCTGTGCCATTAGCACAAAAATTTTATGATTATATGTATACATATATATATATATATATATATATATATATATATATATATATATATATATATATATATATATATATATATATATATATATATATATAGATTTATATAGTTTTATGTATATGCTTATGCATATTTTGCCGAATTGACAGCTGAAATACTGCGTAATACTAAGCGAGCGTAATACTAACGCAACCTATTGACATTTAAAAACAGCATATGATGTTGGACTCATGAAAATGGACGTTACAATTTAATATTTGATAGAATATAACTTAAATTCAAACACTTGATTTACATGAAAACAAATGATTTTTTACATGATACCAAAAACATGATTTACACTTTATTGACTACATAGATAATATATTATTCATGAATAATGATAATATATTATTCTGTAAGCATCTGAAGAAGTCGTTTGTAACGACGAAACGCGTCATGCTATGTAGTCAATAAAGTGTAAATCATAAGTTCAAGTGTTTGAATTTAAGTTATATTCAATTATAATGGATTTACATCAAGTAAACGCCAACACTTAAATAATATTCGATATCTGCAGGTATGATCGTAAGAGGAATTGTTGCTATGTGTAAGAGGTTTGTTCAAAGAAAAGGAAAATTTTGAATTTTTTTGAAAAGTATCAATTTATTGACAAGTTTTGGCCCCTTCAAGATAATTCTCCTGAGATATGATGCACTTATGCCAGCGCTTTTTCCAATCCTCGAATCACTTCTGAAATGCGCATTTATAATAATAATAGGTTCTTTATTATCAACAAGTATAATACCCAATTACAGAAAATAATAACATAATGTTGAATAATAACGAAATAAATAAAATGCAAGAGATATAACAAAGAGCTCAATATAAGCTCAATAAAAATTTAAAATAGTAACTAATAACTAAATAATAGAATTTAAAGAAATATCACAAAGAACTCAATCTAAATCGATTCATTTTACTCAATTTCCTTTGTTCTATGGAGTCAAACTGAATGTCACAATTATAGGCAACTCTATTGAATGTAGACTCCATAAACCAAATGGGGTATTAGCGAGTCTCTAGGTGGAATAATTCTGTAGTACGAGAATTTTGACTAGGAACACGAAATTCCAAAGCGGACAAGAGAGGAGGACCATCAATACTGTTGTGCAGTAATTTGTACAAAAATTTGAGTGATAAGTTTCTCTCCTGCTCCGCCTCAATAATTCGTTATGATTGACTCCTCTCTGTGGATAAAGTTTATCCTCCCTCCAAACTAAGCATTTCAAGAACCTTCTCTGAATGGCCTCAAGATGGCGTTGATGGCAAGTGTAATTAGGATACCAGATCATGCTGCCATACTCCAACTTGCTACGAATTCTGGTATTAAATATTCCTTTGAATGTGTCAGAATTATTGAAATATTTGCCATTGCGAAAAACGAATCCATATATTTTCGAGGTGGATGGAATAAGTCGGGTGATGTGTGGAATGAAGGAAATCTTCTGATTGAAGACTACAAGAAGACTACATTTAGGTATGGTCATCAGCTCGTTGTTCGATTACGACATTATCTCCTCAATTGTGGCAAAACGCTTTCCTTTCGTTTGTTTCAGTTTTTGGGAATAGGAAAAAGTCGCAGTGAGTCAAATCTGGTGAATACGGAGGTTGAGACATGAATACGGTGTTATTCTTGGGCAAAAAATGACACAAGTATTGATGTGTGAGCTGGTGCATTTTCGTGATACGGAATCATGATTTGTTTATCCACAATTACGATCGTTCGAGCACTATTACTTCACGCAAACGTTGCACAGTTTCCTTGTAATATCCTTATTAACCGTACTAACTATTGGCAAGAAATCATGGTGCACTAGACCGAAGAAATTTCGACTTCATAAACATATATTCATGTTTCGTCTCGAGTTATAACCATCTTGAGCAAATCTGGATCTTCATTTACGTCAATCAACAACTCCTGACCGATGCTAATGCCACGTTGTTTTTGCTTAAAATTTAGCAATTTCGTAACAAACTTCGCTGCCACATGTTTAATGCTCAAAACATCCTAGAAAATTGAATGGGATGGGCTGATTCTTATGCCAACATCCTCTGCACTTTCCCTGATAGTGATTCCACGATTTTCCAAAGACATTTTCTTCACCATTTCGATGTTTTCTTAGTTTGTTGACTTGGTTGCAACTCCAGGACGCTAAACATCTTCTCGGCCTTCTGTAATGGGATTGTACCATCTATAAACACTTTTTTGGGATGAAGTAGACTCTAAGAATGCCACAGTAAAATTTTAACTGTGTTGGCGCACTTTTTTCCATTTTTCACACAAAATTCAATACAAATTCTTTGATCCGTTTTTTTCAAAAGTAGAAAATCTAAAAACACACAAAAAGGTGCCAACCTCTTCAATTGTCAAAAACAAACAACCTATCCAAAATGGCTGACAATTTCAACATATGAGAGACGTGTGTCAACCAAAATAACACAAAACATTTTCAATAATCGAATGTGCACAGCCCACGAAGATGTTTTCTATTGATTCCTACAGATTAAATTGGGCAGTATTCATTATTTGACACTTTTTCTCTTCGGAATGAGAAATAGTTGATTGGAGATTGAAGTCGTTGCTTAATGGACGTGGCAAAACTGATGAGTTCCTTGTAGAACCAAACGTTCTGTTATGTGCTTCCTACAAGTGTGGCAACGATTTCAATATTCTCTAACATTTATCCCTTAAAAAATGATGGTACACGTGGCTATTCTTTTTTCTATTGGAGCTCCTCGTAATTTTTTAATATTTCATTCAGTCTCAACAACTATGTGTAGCGACGTATCTGTGTTCGTTTATACTCACGAACATAGACATATTTCCATCTTGATGAATATCAGTTACTTGTGGAATTGAAAAATTGCGTTTCATTGATACGAACTTTTCTCTGTTGAAAAATATCCAATTCAGTCTTTGCGCCTCGGTAAAAATTAGAAATATCTAGAGAGCATCATTTCTAAACACTTCACTGCCAAAGAATCTTAAAAGCGGTAATTTCAATACAATTTTACACTTTCTTAAAATATACACTTTGGTATTCTTCATTCTTAATAATACAGAGGGGCCATTCATTTAAAAATTAGGTCGTTAGTTGTTGAAATAGTGGGAAATTGCTTTGAATCTCATAATAACAACAAAATTTATTACAAACTGCGATTTTTATTCCCATAATTCACTATCTTCACTGCACCAATCGACGTTCATTCATTTAGTTCGATATATTTATTTCTGCACCTGACAAATCTACGTCTGAAAAAATACAGATAACCCATAAATAAAATCGTTGCCGATCGGAAAACGTGAAACGTCTTGGGATATTTCAAGAGTGTTTTAGCATTATTAGCAATAAAACCAATACAACATTGCGATATGATAGATCAAAGATATAAGCCTGACTAACACTATTACCTTTCGAGATCGGTTATTTGCTTTTTTTTACTCATGTAGCCTTTATCGAAATAAATACATCAATATAAATCCTGCTTGATTTGTGCGATCTGGCAGGAGCTATTTCGGGTTTAAGTGGAATTGTGAGGATTTAAATTGACTCAACGTACGTTTCGAGATCTAATTTGATTTATGAGTGTAATTAGGTGGTTTTGTTAGCGGCCAGGACTTCATATAACGAATATTTTATCATATGAAGGTTTCATATATAATTTATTCTGTATATTAAATGCACCTAATCGAAAACGAATCGGTTTTTACAGTTAGATTAATTAATTCGAGTGTTCTTGAATTTCATAATTACAGGAGTATTTCAATTGCATAAATAACTGAAATAAATATCCTTCAAGAAAAAATTATCTAATATATACAAACAGATCAGTACATATGAACAATTTCTATAAAGCAAGAAACAAGGTGAACTCTTGCGAGTATGGGAGTCAGTGGCGGATATACATAATATTTTGCGAGGGGCAAGACTAAGGTAATATTATATATTTTGGGCAATAAAGTATTAAAGTATTTATGTATACCCAATGTTGCAGTTAGTTTTTAAAGCCGATTTCAGTGGGCAAATTACAACTATGTTATTTCAGTATTGTTTTAAAACGGTGAAACAAAGTAAATACAAGTGAAGGAAAAAAACAGGTTAAAAAAATTAAACGGATGTCTCAGAATGTTTTTCGTTTTTAGATGTTAAATAAGAAACAACAATATTAATTAAAACTCGTTTTAGTTATTGTTAAATTGAAGAGTAGTTCTTGAAGTTTATCAATGAAAAACAACCGTTTGCATTCGCTTCTTCACACTCATTTAATCTGGAGGTAAAATTTTTTACCACTCGCTTGAGCATCGCTCTTGGAATAGAGTTGATTTCTTCAGTGATTCTTTGCTTCAAGACATTCAATTTGGATGGCAATGGATTGTAAACTCTACTTTTTAGGTATCCACATAGGAAACAATCCGCAAGCGTTAAATCAGGGCTCCTCGGTGGACAGTGGATGTCTCCTCAGCGGCTGATCACTCTTTCAGGGAATAAATTGTGAAGAGCAGCCTATGAGTCATTTGTAACATGAGAAGTGGCTCCATCTTGATGGAAATAGCTGTTGTGGTTGTAGCCATCCTGGTTTTGCATTTCTGCAGCTAAAAAATTCCGGATCATATGGCAATATCGATCAGAATTAACGGTCTGAGTTCGACCTCGGTCATCCTCAAAAAAATAAGGTCCGATAACTCCTTGACTTGTTATGACAGCCCAAACAATAACTTTTGGCGAGTGCAGGGTCTTTTGATACAGTTCTAGCGGAATTTCTGAAGTCCAGTATCTGCAATTTTGTTTATTCACGTGAACGTTGATGTGAAAATTCGATTCATCGCAGAACCAGATGTTATTGAAACTCCTATTACGGTTTTCCATTGTCCTCCAGACTTCGACTCGTTTATCAGGATCATCAGGCTTCATTTCTTGAAAAATATCAATTTTAGAGGGGAGAAAATGTAAGTCTTTCGAAATAATTTGATGAACCTCAGATTTGTTCAAATCAAGAGAAGGTGCTCGCAATCTCAACGAGTGTCGTGGGTCATCCATAACATACTGGCGAAGGCGGTCGACGTTCATGCTCGTTCTTGATGTCCTTTTGCGCCCAGACGATTTGTCCGGCATTGTATTCCCAGTCTCTTCAAACTTGTACACCCAATGCTCAATTAAATTGGCACTTGGTTCATGTTTTAAGCTTGCTAAATTGAAATGTGTCCTGTAGAGACGACGAACAACTATGTAGGGATCGTTGTTTTTATAAATCGCTCGCACGCAAAACGCGCGCTGGGGCCCCAAGAAACGATTCATGGCTATTAAACTCAACAAGCCGGCCAAGCGATTAAGAGCACTCCCCTCCCCCTGATACCTGCGGTTGAGGCGTAGTGGTAAATTCAAAAACGAAAAACATTCTGAGACAGCCTTTATATTATAAAAACTTCCTGAAGTTAACAATATTTACAGAGATTGCAGAACAAAGTTCAAGTTTCAACTTCCTTGAAAATGAGCTAACGCTCGAAACATGTTGACTATTTCATATTGTTGAATAAATCGTGAAACATTA
Source organism: Henosepilachna vigintioctopunctata (assembly GCA_030704895.1). Taxonomy (NCBI): domain Eukaryota; kingdom Metazoa; phylum Arthropoda; class Insecta; order Coleoptera; family Coccinellidae; genus Henosepilachna; species Henosepilachna vigintioctopunctata. Next base: position 2,477,498 of record JARQZJ010000091.1, read on the forward strand.
AGCCAAGAGTTTAATTTAATTTAATATTCAATTATGTTTCACCAAGAGTTAAGCGAGAATTCAATCTCAGTCATTAAAGATGTTTTTATTGAATATTTTGATATTTAAAATATTTTAGAACGAGAAAACCATAAATTTTGTTTCACTAGAATTTAATAAAAGTTTCTTTTTTATTCTTGGGAATTACTTATAGTGGTACTTGCACATCAATGTTCCTTGTTTAATACTCATTATTACTTTCCAATTTAATAAACCTATTTTCATTTTCTTTAACCTTTATAAACATTTATAAATATATAAACATGGTAGGGTGAGTATGTAGTTTTTAATAAATTTTTACAGGATGTTCGTCGATAAATATTATCCCACTTTCGAAGAGGGCCTTGGTGCGTTAGGAAAGAACAACGAAATTTTATTGTTTCGATGAATGCCACTGATGATTTCCATAATAAGATGGAACAGCGCTGTATGGTGTATCCAACAAGTTCGATGTACTTCGGAATGTACTAAATATTGGCTCTCAAATGTTGATAATTTGTGTATTCATTCACAACATTTGTGTAGAAGCGTTCTTCATGATAAAGAATAAACAAATCACTGAATCTAAATGAAACTTATTGAAATATTCATTCGAATAATAGAAATTAATCGAAAAAACCACTAGTCTCGTCAACAACATATTTTGCTTTTACTCCATAAAAAATTTCTAGACATAATGATCACAATAACTTATGAAAACAATAACAACACCTGTTTCGTCCCACGCCGTGTGGGACGGCCGCTTCCTCAGTCGTGACCGTCCTTCGAGGATATATAAGAAGTAAAAATAGAATATTCATTCAAAAAATTAAAATTAATCGAAAGACTCTCGAAGCTGAGCTCGATGTTCGAGTATATATCTACCATGTGATGCCTTTATCATCCGTCAAGGGATAATGTTGAAGAATATTGAAATCGGTGCCACATTTGATGGAAGAAGATACAAGGAAAATAACGACATTCTATAACAGCATGAAGAGCTCCTCTAGTTCGGCAGGCGTTCATTTCTCACACAGATCTTGCGACCTCAAACAGAATCGAATACTACTACATTCGATTTCTCGTATCTTCGTCTCATCATTCAATATCTTCTACATCTTATTGTTTCATCGATAGTCCCGAATATTTGGAAGTCCGTTATGAAACGCTAAAAGTAATATTTAATCGCCTACACAATATTTTTTATCGAAATATTCATCGATATAATTGTCCAATAAAAGACTGCATCATTAAATTAAATTGAGAATATCATTTATCATCGACCCAGACAAACGAAATAATCTAAAACAGTGGTTCCCAACACAATATTTTCGAGGATCCCTTCATCGAGCGGCTATCGTGACAAAGACCTCATTAATTCCTAATCGTAAAATTAGAAAGTAACCTCTTGCCAGCACCCCCTTAATGTTAATAGGTGAGTAATACATGGCTGCTAATGTATAATAAATAATACATAGTTGCCACACAGTCATATTGCAGTATCAAGTACCAAAAAAGCCAAATTAAGAGTCTTTTTATACGTTTTGTGTTTTTGGTACTCAGAAAACCATTGATGAAACATTAATGAAAAAATATTGACCTTGAAACTTTTTTAATTTAGTCATCATTGTTATTGTCTGAGATTGAATTCTCGCTTAACTCTTGATGAAACATAATTAAATATTAAATTGAATCAAACTCTTGGCTTAATGTTTTACGATTCTATTTAACAATATGAATTTGTCAATATGTTTTAAGCGTGAGCTCATTTTCAAGACTCTAAAGTCTTAAAAAAAGTCTCAACTCTTGAAAATGAGCTCACGCTCGAAACATGTTGCCAAATCCATATTGTTAAGTATAATCGTGAAACATTAAGCCAAGAGTTTAATTTAATTTAATATCAATGGTATTTTTGAATTTCTGATCATTGCTCAATATTCTCGTCTCCAAATATGGGTGTTTAGTATAACAAACTCCTTAAAATAAAGTAAAAATCGATTATGAACTGAAAATGAACGGAAAAACTAAAACTGAATGTAATGATCTTTCAAGTGTACTACTTTGCAATGAGTAGACATGTGTGAAAGATAAGTTAACACTTATTTTGTATGAAGTACTATTTATTTGAAAAATACTGTTACATCAGAGTACTACATCAGTATACAGTTAGATTCAATTTTCAGTTCTTAATGAGATGAAATTAGTTTCACCTTTGAGTCACTTATTCCTGAAATATAAAAAATGTTCCAAGCTTCAAACTTTCGCTCCGACGGCATGTCGAGCCGATTCCTGTATTTGTTTATTATGAAACACAAGGAAGAAAATGATTGCTCACACCGATATGTGGTCGTGAATGACAAGATATTTTTCATTACTTTATCTCCAAGTTTCTTGTAGTCCTTGGGTGCTGATGCCCATAAATCTGTTTTGTATTACCGATAGAAATGTTATTCATCGTAGCAAAGCTGGACAGATCAGGGTCATGTCCAGGGAAATACTCTCTAAAAGTAGTGGCTAGGCTGCGCAGATGCTCGAGTACATTGATCTAAATCTAGTCACGCAAACTCTTTTCTGATGACTCCTAAAATTGTTTTGAAATTGAGAACTTTGTTATTCACTCATTTTCTATCCTTGACGCCCAGATCTGACACTTTTTGACCGTAGCGCTAATCTTATCCTCAACTTTGGACATATCTACATTTTTTCCTTCTAAACTCAAGTCTAACACATTGAAGCGTTCAAACACATCAGCTGAGTACGCAACTGAGCAAAGCCAAGAGAAGTCAGTGAGAAAATCCGCGTACTTTATGCCAAAGAGAAAGAAACGAACCTCGTCTTCCTCTCTAAAGCTCTCCTCCTGCAGGTAGCGGCCAAAACAATGAATCTTTTATCAAACGAAATATATTTTTCATTCTAATAGCATCTTGAGGACCCTTCTGATATAGCTTGCGGACCCCTGCGGGTCCGCGAACCACGAGTTTGGAACCACTGATCTAAAACATCGAGCCCGACAGCGCACGTGATTTATCATATGACAACTCATTTATTGAATGTCACGTGATTTTGGGAGAATATCGACTAACGAAAAAATATTTGCGATTGAGTAATTGGTATAAGCGATAAACTGTTTTTATAGGTAATAAAAATGTCTTCAATAGCACAAGCCAATTATTAACAACCAAAAAAGTATTTTACATCTAATGTTCGGTAATTTTTTTCAACCATGATAAGAAAAACAATTGCCACTAGTTTATTCCAGAAAAGACAACTACATGAACACACGAGTACAAACTCACTTAATAACGTCACAGGTGGAAATGAAATATTCCACCTGTGTGTATAATGAAAAAGCTCAGTCAGATCTCAAGACTGTTGTGGCTGTCTTCTATCACGAATCTGTCTCCAGATCAAATAGACAATAAAATAGATACAATGGATGAAACATGAAATAATGCCCTCGCCTACATTGTGGATATATAACGTTCTTTTATAAATACATAGGTATGTAGATAGGTTGATCAAACAGTCTGATCTACATAATCACAATACAAGAGGAGCAGATAATATTCGAACAATTAATATAATAATAATGATGAGTTCTTTATTCTCAACAGGTTTAATACCCAATTACAGAAAATAATAACATAATGTTGAATAATAACTAAATAATTAAAATGAAAGGGATATCCCAAAGAGCTCAATCTAAAAAAAAACTGAAATATTTACTAATAACTGATAACTAATAAATTAATAACTAATAGAACTTAAAGAAGTATTACAAAGAACTCAATCTACATGAATTCATTTTAGTTACTGTCCTTTTGTTCACATAAGTCCTAATCATAACTTCTATGGAGTCAAAGTTAATGTAACAATATTATTGGCAACTCTATTGAATTTAGACTCAATAAACCAAATTACGGATTGTATTAGCGAGTTGGTCCTTGGAGTCTCTAGGTGGAAGAATTCTGTAGTACGAGAATTTTTCCTAGGAACAAAAATTTCAAAGCAGACAAGAAAGGAGGACAATCTATACTGAGCTGCAGTAATTTGTACAAAAATTTGAGTGATAAAATTTCTCTCCTGTCCTGCAATGAGATTAAATTAAATCGATTCAATAATTCGTTATGATTGACTCTTCTCTGTGGATAAACTTTATCCTCCCTCCAAACTAAGAATTCCAAGAACCTTCTCTGAATGGCCTCAAGATGGCGTTGATGGCAAGTGTAAATAGGATGCCTTGCTACGGATTAGGGCATTAAATAGACCTATGAATGTTTTTATTTTTAAGTTTTTTTTTTACCTAAGAAATTATTGAAATGTTTGCCATTGCGTATAACAAATGCATATATTTCCGAGACAGATGAAATAAGTTGAAATATCGTCTAACTAAGTCAAAAAAAAATTTATATCTACAATATCTTACCTTCCCATTTCAAATAGCTTTCTTTCAATAAATTCAAAATGAACATCAAGAAATATCTTCTGAGATTTTGCTTCTATTCTGTCGGCGAGTATTCGGAGCACTTCAAGGCAAATCTTTGATATGAACATGCTCACCACATCTTTTTATGTGTTACTTTTTATGTTTTTCAGTTTTATGGTGAATTGAGTACTTCTGTTTACTAAGTTTATATTTATTAGATTTCAATCATTAGTTTCACCTACGATTGAGTTTATTTTTATCTACTATTTTATATTATTTTCTAATGTTTGTTAATTTTATTTTTGGAGGAGTGGAAGAATGATTCGTCAAACTCCTACCATTTGTAAAAAAGAAGTTGCTTTTCTCTAGAAAAAAAGATTACCACTACTACTACTAGAGATCTCGAGACATTGTTTGGAAACTTTGTCTCATCAGGACAAAATAGCACGAGCCCATTGAGCAGTTTTCCAATGAAACATATATTTTGGAAAATAGTTTTCATCTATGAAGTTGGCGGAAAAACTCACTGTGGATTCGTGATCGCGAAAACGGCTTACTGCGAAAAAGTCAATTCTCTAAATCAAAGATTTTTTTCCAATATTCCGAGAAATTTCATAAATTTCGTTAGAAAAAACATTGTAAGAAATTTTTTCTTCTGATTTCGGTGAAAATGAAATCCCCTGGGATTGAAGTCGTAAGACCAGAATTTTCAATCAATTCTACAAAAAAGCATATGCTTGTGCAAAAAGTTTTCATTTAGCATATTTCAAATTTTTTCTGCTATTTCCCATAGCATTGTTCATGAAACTATGACGTTTGTGGAAAAAATAATTGTAAATTTGTGATCTGCGTACTCGACTTAGTGTAAAAAAGCAAATTCCCAAAATCAAAATTTTTCTCTAAATATCCGAAAAATTTTATCAATTTGGTTAGAAAAAAATGGAGAGAAGTTTTTCTCTTCTGATCTTTTCCGAAAATGATATTTCTCCTTAAATTGAAGTTGTAGAGCCCGAATTTGAATCAGTTTTTGAAGAAAACATATGGTTCCACAAATAGTTTTCATTTCGCGTATTTCAGAATTTGTCAACAATTTGCCATGGCGTTTTTCAGTGAACTATTGCATTAGAGAAACATCGATTTACACTACATTTAGTTTATAGGTAACACTGGTTATCTAATTAATCTGAAATTGACAAAGCTCCCTTTAATCATGAAATTCAACTCCAAACACGTTATATTTCCGTATTCGTTTTTCAATCAAACAATATCAAATTCTACGAAAATCAATAGCGACAATTATTATCAGAAATTTATCAAATATAGATATTGTTGATAAAAATTTATTTCAAGGGATTCTGAACTTGCCACATCCTTAAGCTTATATTAACTAATCTCACATTTCCTCTTTTCCAATATACGCAATGATATTGTCAATAAATATTTTCGCTTTGAATTAATACATTTTTCAAAGGTAAGAAAAATGTAATATATGGTGAAAAATTGTTTTAATGAAATTGGCTTTATCCTTAGCGCCATGATAGGGATGATCATTCAAAACCAAACTACACAAAAGAGAATTCAAGAACAGAGTTCAAGAAAACCATCTGGATTATGCTTACCTTATTATAATAGTTTTCTATAATTTAGAACATTTCATTTAACGCCTTCCCCAGAGATGGCGTTAGGTGACCCCATTAGGTAGAGATATTCAAATAATTTATATTCTAGAAAATATATCTTGGCATACGAGTATCTATAAAAATTAATGTTCTTTAAATATTCCACTGTTGTGAATCCATCCATCACAAGTTTATATAGCTGATAAATTCTGAGATAAATAAAGATATGAGGATTTTATGAGAATACACGTGTTTATTGTTGCCAATAATACCACAACATGAATATTACGATTAGAGTGATTTCAAATTTAAGTATATCATTTTGTGAATATCGAGACTTTTAATGCATGAACACAAAAAATATAAACCATGCAGAAATTCAGTAATTGTCTCCTCAAACGATACCAATATATCGACCATGATATATCAATAGTCATATTGAAATATCTCCCAAAACTCTGTGTTGATTCAGAAAAAAGCATTTATTGTTCAAAACTCAATATTTACTCATTACGCATCAAAATATATTGTTTTCCTAATTTGGGGACTAAAATAGCAACTTCACCACTACAGATAAAGTGGTATTTTTTTTTCCTTCCGTGATTAACTATACACCAAGTTCAAGCTGGATTGAATCAGAAACAAATTGATTCAATTAGTCTTCTAAGAAAAGGATTTATCGAATAATGATGGTAAATGATTGGACTTCAATTCAAATGTCAATCCATATTAATATTAAATGGTGGATGCGCTCGTGATCAACTCATTCTACGAAATTGATTCCGAATTTTCAGTGATTTTATCATGTCATTTCTTACAATGAAAATGGAATCACATCAAATATTTTCAGACTTATATTTTCTCTCACATGCAAAGAGTTCACGAGCATATTTCAAGGCCTACTAGAATACTTTATAAAAGAGGATCCATTGGTCGAAATTAAATAGCTAAAACATACTTTGACTAAGTTTGATACAGGAATTCTACAAATTTGCGAGATTATTGTTTCGTTGATTGAATTCGCTTGATATTACAGACATATTTCACAATTTATATTTCAAATTATTTTGATTTAAAATATAATGATTCGTGATGATTTTTTCGATTAGAATGTAGATTGCAGAATAATTTTTCTAAGTACTCCTGAAATTGAATAAATCACAAAGAGACAACAAAAAGGCAAGGTATAATTTCAGTTTTATCATTCAAATCAGTTTTTTAAACTATTTAATCAAGATAGCAATAATTACGTTGACAATTCAAATATTTTCGAATGAGGTTAACAAATAAATACAAATTTCATACCGACAATAAAAATCAGTGATAAAGTCTTTGAACTAAGTAGTGAAAACACAACAATAAAAATCTAAATCAATAAAAAAAATTCGAACAAACTCTAAATAAATAAAATTTTCGATAATGGAATCCTTGAAGATACTCCTTGAAAAGATAGGAAACTTACTGTAATCGATTTGAGAATATTTCCATTGTTTTCGAAGAAATGAAGCGACCTCAATTTTGTCGCACTGAATTATTTCTTTCTGAATTGTCACGAAAATATCGTAAACAATAGGAAAATTTTCACGAGTATGAATTATTTTCGTGATCCTAGATCAGTATTAAAATTCTTGGAATAAACCAAAGTAATAGCGTCATATTGTCTAGATCGGGGAGACATTCAATGAAATACGATAACAATATGTTTTCATATTAAAATTTGAAATTCAAGGATACACGTGGCCAAGTGTTGCCAATAACCGTGTAACAGATGTGGAATCGGTCTCCCACAACTGTAAAGGTAGACACAGACCGGTGGATCTAACCTGAGGTGAGCATAGATTATGATATTTGATATATAATACAGAGAATGTGACAGATCTAACATTCATTCAACCTCGTGTTAAACTGTGAAACTGTAAATTCTCATTAAGTCACATATAAATAAGAATTGTTTCAACTAACAAGTCATACGTTTCTAATTAGTTATTACAGAAAAACAAGATATCGATATATAATGGATTATTTTTGAATATTTGAATACTTATATGAAGAAATTCCTGCTTTCATTTTTGACATTACTGAAGTTTCTTAAGTTAACAAACAATAAAAAAAACACAAACAACATATTTATTCATGAATTGTGATAAAATTTGCTTGCAAACAGTTTACTAGATAATAATTGAATTTTTTCCGTTAATATTCTTATGAGTTTCAATGGTTTCAACCACTTGTTTCAAGAGATTGATTCTTATATGCGTCAGAAAATTGAATTCACACATTTCAACCTTCCAAAAGAGGTTATACTTCATAGATAGATATTTATTGAAATTCAAATTACATTTATATATACAAAAGAATAAAGTGTGAAGGTTACTTGGGAATGAGCACAGTTTGAAATTGATGGAATAATTGTTTATTCTACATATATTTCGGCTCTAGGCCTTTTTCATGAATATTACAGGTTCATGTTAGTTGGAAATTGAATTCAATTTCACAAATCTTCCGTAAAACTGATTAGTTCGAGAATTATGGTCTATGGGTAACATCTGTAGATTCGTTTGTTTAGGACATGCGCATCTTCCGATGAATTCTTATCTTTGGTTTCATAATAAGAATTCATCGGAAGCACAAGAAAACTAAACGAATGATAAAAGAACATATCTACATAGCATATATACAAAAGAAGTTGAAATTAGAAAAAACAAGAAAAAATAAAAGTCAAATAAAATCAACGCAGTCATCCGAGGTACCGAATCTGTTGACATTTCATCACATGAGCAGTAGCTATTTGGCAGTAAAAACCGGTAAATATGTCTCTTATATTTGGCATGATCAGTGTCCCTCTCATCAATAGGTAACTTGTTATGAAGTTTTGAACGAAATAAATTGTGACCATTCTGTTATTTGCCTAGTATGCACGTAGATAATAATAATAATACATTTATTTCCAACAGAAATAAGTACATCCAATTACAGGAGAAAAATCAAAATTAACACAAATAATAATGAATAAGAAAAAATTCAAGAAACAAAACTGAAAAAAGAAAGTATACAACGAAAATAAAATTGAAATAGTGATAAACAATAACTAAATGGAACAAACTAAAAATAAAGTATTATCTATCACAAAGTCACACCTAGTCAACAGAAGTTAATGAAATATAGTTGACGAAGTCAACGAAAATAAAATTAAAGTCAATTGCAATATTAATATAAAGCAACCAAATGAAATACACAAAATTAAAATATAATATATTACAAAGTCATAGACAAAAGAAGTTCATGAAAATATCACGACATCCCATCGCGTTGTTCTGAATGGCATGTCAAAATCACTGATAGTAGATCAAAATATATATCACCGCAACAATTAGCCTAAAGATTACATATACAAATGACAGGAAAACGTGACTTTGTAATTGATCATCTGTAATTAACATAAAATGTATTATTCCTCTTCAGACCATGCCTTGGTACTTGAATATTTATTTTTCTGAGAAGAAATGGCAAGATCTTATTTATTTCTGATATCATATATGTGAAAATCTGCATTTGACTTAACATTGATATTTTTTTTAGTTTACGACAATAAGTTAGGCATTCGTTAATATAAAAACATAATAATGTCATAATTTGTAGCTATGAAAATTCATTTCTGTAGCAGGATCGATAGTCTTGATTTCTTAATAATTTAATACACCATCTTTGAAGTCGAAAAATATTCATTGCTCCCGAAGAGGAGCGTCATAGAAGTATACCATATTTTATGTATGACGTAATTAACTCGAAGTATGCTGTACTCAAAGCATAAAGCGACACCGAGGCAGATAAATTGCGGATGACAAATATACTCTCACCCAGCTTGTCCAGCTATTGACTGACATGTGTCATGTTAAACCAACATCAATGGAAACGCCTAGAAAGTTTATATAATCATTAGGATCGATATTCGCGTTCCCAAGAAAATGAACTGGTCGTTTCGTCCTCCTTCAACGTGAATTAATACGCAAAGATCTAGTCAGTCATACTAAAATACATCTTATCACCCAACTTCGCTAAGGAAGACAGGTCTTTCGACCAACACGAAATTGTGTCATCAACAATCAGTTGTACCGAGGCACTGAGCAAATAACCAGGGAGATAGCTGATGAAGGCTAGGAAAATCAGAGGGCCCAGTTCTGCGCCCTGTGGTACCCCGATCTCCACAATAGCACACTCCGACTACTCTTCCCACACCACCACTGTGGAAATCCATCTGCTAAATATGACTTAATTGACCTTTAAAAACCCAAAACTTCAAACAATACTGGGGCAACCAATGCCAAGAAACGAATTAAGCGGTAAAACCTGCAGTGTACACCGACCCTTATGCCTAATTTGGATGGCATACTTTCCATAGTCCAATCTAGGCTGCCTAGGCCCCAGCGCGACTCGCTCAGCTGCTTGCTGACACTAACAGTTGAAAATATCCAGGCGTCTAGATAAAAAGTTACAACGCTTCATCTCCCGAATAAGCGCCCTGACAGTTCCGAGTGGCGAAGTGTACTACTACCGATGCTGCATTACATTTCTGAATGAACTCGGGCTAAGTGAACACACCATTCCGATTTGTTGAATTATCTTCGCGTGCTCGCGGTGCCGATATAGTCGAAAAAGTTCCCCAATATTCGGAATATTATTGTTTGGATGGAAATATGAGATAGCGGACCCAAAGCGAGTATTGATCTGTTTTCTTCCATTCATCTGTTGTTGGATTTGCGTCGACAAACGTGAGTCCACTAATTTTAATGTTGTAGAATGTGTAATGCCATTTGTTACGGAAAGAATTATTCGGGGATTGTGTTTGAAACCTTTAGAAAAATTTAATGTGTGTAAATTTTCTTTGATATATGGATAATTTGAAATAGTGTTCGGTTAAAATTTGGGGATTTATTGGAAATCTCGTGAAAGTAAGCGTTACTACTTTCGATAAATAAACAGAAATAAATTCAGGCTTTCAATTTATCTTGATAGGTATGTTAGAATGACGTTTTTCTTATTTTTGAATTCGAACATAATTTAGTGATTTTTTCAAAATTTGATAATACTTTCAACTCAAAATGGCGTTCATGAAAATTTAGGTTAGGGAAAAGAGTTTACCTTTTATATCTCGATGATAAATTCGTACATGTATGAAAATTATTGTTCAATTTTGTTGAAAGGAGTTACGAATATTGCTTACATATACAATATTCCTTATCATTATTATTTATTATATTACGAACATCAATTCTTCGTCAAAACCCACCAATAATTTCAATTTTCGTCAACAAATTTTAAATAATTATTCATTTCGATCAATTTACTTTTTCATCGAAATATTTGAATAAATTTCAATTTTTGATAAAATCTCATGATTTTTATCAACCTAGCTGAAAGAAAAATAAATTTGCTGTAGGTATATTGTATGTTTTCAATTCTTTCCAATTTATTATTTAGCATGTTGCATGGTTGAAATTTTTTGAATATCAACATATTGTGGATAAAATCGAACATTTCTGTATGTAAATTGAATTCAAATGAAAAATTGATTCAAATTCGTTGAATGCTGTTTTTCAAATATTATCCTAAATTTTCGAAATTATTGATCAATACTAACATACCTAACCTCGAAAAAGTAAAATTCGATTATTATTGTATTATAATTATTATTTACTTTTATTAGCATATTAACAAGTATTAGCATAACCTAAACTATAAAATATACTTTGAACAACCCATTTGCATCATATTCATGAAATAAATTATTTTTGTTATTTTATTTGTTTAGTTGCGTCTTTTTCTTGAACTAAATTGGTTTTAATGAATTTTAATGAAGAAGTTGTTTTACTTGAATCGTTTCATAATTTAATAATATGAATTAAGTATGTTTAATTATTCAGTGTTTTCTACGTAGTTTCGTTCAATTTTTCGTTTTAATCTCCTTCTTTGGTCGTCATATTTATTTTACAATAAACTTTTAATTTCATGAAGTTATTGGTTTCTTAACAAATGTCTCAAGTATATTCGTTATATTTTGAAAAAAGTTATGCTATTTATTTTGAGTACCTACATTGTGAAGTACTTCGTTCTCTTGATATTTATTTTTTGTTTTCATATCTTCTTAGTGTCATTGTGTGATTTGAATTGTATATTAAGTAGTTCAAATATATTGTTTGCAAAATAAATATTAGTCTTAGTAGGTAAATACTGATAAAAACTGAGTTTTCAGTTTATTATATGATAAGTAGTACCTACTTTTATCATATATTCATCAAAAACGTACTACTACCATTTACATTAATTTTCACAAGAATTTACATTAATTTTCATCAATCAATTATCAAGAGGTATCATCAGTTGTTGAGGTAACATTCAGTTGAATTGATAAAAATTTAAGGTATACTTCTTATCACTGTTAGTGTATCAAAGAATTCGGCTTTGAATTGAAAGTGGCTGTACAGAAAAGTTTGCCTTATAATACTTGATAACTTTCACAATGAACTGCACGTCAGTTATATTTAAAATTATGGATTTGTTGGTTCTTTTGGATTCAGTAAATTTTGTTTAAAAATAATTATGATTTTCAATCCTGAGAGTATGTCTTACCTAAGTGGATAATTATTTATTACAATTATTTATCTATATAGTAAATATTTTTTTGCATTGTTGAGCAAATTATTTCTCGTATGTCGGTACTCATATAGCCAATTCTATGAAAATACGAGGTTTGTTCAAAATAAAAGGAGAATTGTAAATTTTTTCGAAAGGTATTCTTTTATTCATCAATTTTGTCCCCTTCAAAGTAATCCTCCTCATATAAAATACACACTTAGCCAGCGGTTCTTTCAATCCTCAAAGCACTTCTGAAATGCAGTTTTCGGTTTGTCCATCAGCTCGTTCTTCGATTTCGTCTTTATCTCATCAATTGTGGCAAAACGCTTTCCTTTCATTGATTTCCCTTCAGTTTTGGAAATAGTAAAAACTCGCAGGGAGCTGAATCTGGGAAATACAGGATTGAAGCATGATTATGGTGTTTTTTTGGACAAATAATCACGAACAAGCATTGATGTGTGAGGTGGTGCATTATCGTGATGCAGAATGCATGATTTGTTTTTCCACAATTCCTATCGTTTGAGCTTTATTGTTTCTCGCAAACGTTGCATAAATTCCTTGTATTGCTGATTAACCGTACTTGGTGAAGGTTTTCATTCATTCAAGGCTTCATTTGATCGAACTTGGCGTGTCTTTTTCGGCCTTGGCTCTTCTGGACGCTTCCATTGGGATGATTGGACCTTGGTTTTGACGTCCTAACCATATATACACGTTTCGTCACCTACCTTTATGTTATGGCCTTTTTGAGCATATCTGAGAGAGTCTAATGCGACGTTGCTTTTGCTCAAAATTTAGCAATTTCGAAACAAACGTCGCTTTCACATGCCCTAAACATCCGAGAAAATGCATGGCATGAGCGTATTGATATCCAGTATCTTCTACAACTTCTCTAATAGTTATTCGACGATTTTCCAAAACTATTTTCTCTTCTGGTTCGATGTTTTCTTCGTTTGTTCACATGGTTGCAACTCCAGGACGCTCATCAGCATCGACATGTTCTCGGCCTTCTGTAATTGGTTGACCGATAAACACCGGCTAACGAAAGCAATCCAATAAAAGGGAACCTATTTGTACTGTCCATGTCAATCCAATGATTATTGAACACACATTTACCCTCAATGTTGATATATTTCAAAATAGTATACATCAGAGGAAAAGGAAAAAGCAATATTGTTTCAAAAGCAATATCAGTTTTGTCTGAAGGGCAATGGAATTAGTACCTTGGATGTTAGATATGGGGACAACACTATATCATCATCCCAATCAACGAAGTTTCTTGGAATATATGTAGACAGAAATTTGAGATGGACAACACACATTGAGGTCTTATGTAAAAAATTGAGTAACTCATTTTTTGCAATCTCTAGAATCAAGAACATCGTACCTAGAAACTGTGTTATGAATGTGTATTACAGTCTTGTATATAGTCATCTAAATTATAATATTCCGCTGTGGGGTTGCTCTACAGAAATAAATAGGGTGTTTATTACACATAAGCGAAAAGTTCGTTTAATATTCAATATTCGTCAACGAACATCTTGTAAACCTATCTTCATTAATAATTACATACTCACCTTACCGTGTTTATATATTTATAGATGTTTGTTATATGTTAAAGAAAATGAAGATAGGTTTATTAAATTGAATAGTAATCATGAGTATTCAACAAGAAACAGGGATGTGCTACTTATTTCAACCATTTACCATCGAATTTGAAAGTACTGAAAGCTCATTTGTTTAAGAGTAGAGTTAAATCTCTGCTCTTAACAAAGGCGTACTATAGTGTGTCAGAGTACTTCGATGATTCGGATGTAGGCAATAATGTTTGAATCAATTTTTTGTATCATATATTTGTATAATTTTTTAACACTAATGTTCTTCACCATGTGAAATTGTCTCAAACGTTTAATATCTCTGAGGAAATTTTTATTTTCTTTTCTTTTCAATCAAAATTGTATATTACTGTAAATATGAATTTAACCAAGATTTTTGTATGAACCAATATTTTTGCTCGAGGGCTGAATGGAAGATCAGACTCCAAACTGAATTCGGTCCTTTTGAGAGCATTTCTCTTAGTTGTAATTATTTATCAATTGAAATGAATGTAATTTTACTATGTAAGGAATGTTTCTCAATAAAATTATATTATTATTATATATTATTATTGGAAACTAGAGGCTTCCTCCCTTGTAATCCTTGAACAATAATAACGTCTCAAATCTGGAATCATATTGATTATATTTTCCTTCAAAGTCTTTCCGTGAGTATTGTCACAGCGTTCTTCACGTTATTCTGTTTGGCCATTTTTGGATGTTATTTCTTGAGTTGGAGCTGTTTCAGTATCACATTCAGTACTGTTATACGATGATTCTTTCTGCTTCACTACTCTTGTTCTGAACCAGATTCTTCCTCGTCTAACACGACATTCAAAAATTGTTCTATATCACTGTCTCTCATTTTCCGATATCGATAAAACAACTGAATGATTCATTTATTTTAGACTTGTAAGATTGTTTGGTACACTCAATGTTTCACTCAATGTGCACTTCATAACTCTGAAATTATTATGGTGAAAAAAATCAGTCACTCGCAAAAAAATTTTCGAAATGGTGTTTTATTTTACACCGTAAAACAAAACGAAATATCATCATTTATACACCAGGGTCAAATTTGACCCAAAGACGTTTTTAGTGAACTAGTTTATAACTTGCTCAGTTTCAATTGTTATTTGATAAAAACGTAAATATAGATTCATTTAAGCATTTCATTAATTGTCATCAAATATCAAATACAGAAAACGGCTATATATAGAAATCCTCAGAATTGACCCGAAGACCCTATGAAGGTTAAGCGCGTTGGAGAACTTTATTCCATGCTTAACACTTCATTTAATACAGCTTCTATGATCCATTTTTTACAAAAGTAAAAAAATCGTAGAACACTTAAAAAGGTGCTAACCTTTTCAGTTGTCAAATACAAACTACTAATCCAAAATGGCTAATAATGTCAACAAATGAGATCCGCATGTGTACCACATAACAAAAATAATCTCATTAATAGAATGTGCACAGCTTGCGAAAATTCAAAATTCACCTTTTCTTTTTAACATACCTCGTATAATCAGAAATTTTCAATTTGAAGCATATATAAGTGATATTTTCTCATATTTTATTCCACAAAATTGGTTTGACTACAGTCAAGTTTGTCATTTTAAATTCGATTCGAGTCCAACGATATTTCTCGGAAATATATCACGGAAATAGCCGAAAGAGTCAGAATGAAGCATCGGCAAAATTGTCGCTTTTATAATTCTAGTTAAAGAAGAATTCTCGGAAAAATGAGAATTCTAACAGCTGCCGGCAGAAGATAACTGTCCGAAATTCATGATATTGCGGAATAAATTCCTTTTGATATTTAATGAAGTTTGTCGGAAACTGGCAAAATGGCGTGTAGAACCCACGGCTCAACGATTCTATTTTAAAATTAAGTGGAAACCGCAAAATTATCTAATCGTGATTTAGATCGAATTCTATTTTTGTACCGCACTGTGAAATTAAAAGCGTGACTTTAGTAAAAAGCTTATATCATTAGATTTCCACGTGCAAAATATTCGGATTCAGTGAAATCATCTGTAGTGTAAAAGTCAACTATAAGCGCAGATTATTGATAATCAAACCTATCATAGAATGAATAAGATTATGTATTCTTTAAGCCACTGTTTTTTTTATTTGTGTAGTACTCAATTTTAGTTTGAAAAATATTAACTTTGTTATTTAATTTATGATTATTATTTTTATTTAATTTATGAGAGAGTTATTTCTTAATTTTTAAAATTGAATTTATTAGATATTAGACAATGAGTGTTTGTCTTCGTCAAAACAAATATTTTTTTATAAGGTGAATCTCATAATTCACCTATAAAAAAGAATGTTTTATATGAATATAGAAAATTTTAAGAATATTGTCAAACTTTATTACCTGTTTGTTATTTCATTTCCTTTTTTTAGCTAAAGATAATTAACTGTTTGCTTGTTTATTTCTATAAATTGTAAAATATGATGTGCTTAGATGTTCTAGTTATCTACACAAAATTCAGTACGTCAAAATTTGATTTCTATAAACATAAAATTGCGAGTAAAGAGACAGAAATGGTGATTAAACTTAAAAATCAACAGTTGATAAAACAATGAGATGTACAAACAGTTGGCCTAGAATCTTCGTCATCTAATTCATTTTAATAATATATACATAATGCGATAGAATTACCATATCAAGTGAATTTCCAATATTTAACTTTTTCAATTCAAGTACATGTTTGTTATCGTAGAGGCTATAACATTTGATTAATTAAATATAACAATAAGGTAAAATATTGTAAAATATTGAAAAATATTTTTGCTCTATTTTCTCGGAATATTTTCAGGTGTTTGTGGAAAAATACTTTTGTGAGAAAAATACTTTCATCTCGTATTTTTAAGCACCACTTTAGTAGAATTGAGTTGGCAATCTTCATTTTTTGTGGACTCGAAACTATAAATTCAATTCATTACCTATATCAATTATTGGGTAGATTAGTAACTTACTATATGATAATATATTTTATTTATAAATGGAAGCAGCTACTTTGTTTTTATTACCAAGTATGTTATTTTGACTGCTATAAAAATAATGTTTGGCTTTCTATTGAGATGCCTAATGTTGCTGTTTAATTTCTATTTTTTCAACGTATTTTTTCATGTAAGGCCTTGAACTTCGTAATATAAGTCGGAACCAATTTTATTGATTTTGTATTGAACTTGTTTTTTGAACGGGAACTATCATTGAAGAGATAAGACACCAAAAGTGATATTTTACTTACTCTGAGGATATTATTAAGATTTCCATCGCAGAAAGGCTATTAAGGCACTCGGCTTTTTTCTCACAGAAACATGATATTTTTACGATTTGGAGAGGAGTTACACAGAAAAAAATTTAAACATAGCAAGAAATGGACTGTTCGAGTAGAACTAACGATTTATCATAATTGAGGAACATTGAAAAATTATCGTATATTAACAAAGAGGAGAATCGAAGCAGAAGTACCTCAAGAGTCTGTGCTCGTCCACCTCTTTATTAAATCTGGTACACAGTATGAAAAACACACGTAAGAGATAAAGACGATGAAATGAAAGCAGCTACTTTGTATTTACTACTGATTATATTATTTTGACTGCGGTAAAAAACATATTTGGTTTTCTATTGAGATGCCTAATGTTGTTGTTTAATTTCTAATTTTTTAAGGATATTTTTTGATTTAAAGCCCTGAACTTCGTAAGCCGGAAACAAATTTCATTAATTTAGTTTTGAACTTGTTTTTTGTATCAGGATCTATCATTGAAGAGGAAAGATACCAAAAGTGTATTATTCGACTTACTCTGAGGATATTATTAATATTTGCAACGCAAAAAGGCTATTGTAACACTCTGCGTTTTTTTCTCACAGAACCATAATATTTGAACGAATTAGAGGGATTTTACACTGATTTAAACTTAAAATGGAATTGACTATTCTAGAAGAAATAACGATGTATCGTAATTGGGGAACATTAGAAGATTATCTTATATCCACTAAGAGGAGAATATAAGTGAATAGAAGCACAAGTAGGTACCTCAAGGGTCTGTGCTCGTCCACATCTGTATTCAATGAATATATCTGGTACACACTATGAAAAAAGCACGCAACAAAGAAAAAGACGATGAAATAGCATGAGTTCTCAACAACAGTGATGATATTATAAATTTTCTTCAAGCAACAGAAAAAGATAAGAACAAAAACAAAGGGTCATAACGAAGATTATTCAGCAATCATTAAAAATTCTGACGATAACTGCAAGTAGAACAAGCCTTATTTATTTACATTTTAATATTATAGATTATGTTTGTAGTTTCAGCTTCACAATAGGCTTCAGCATTAACAGATGTACGTTTTTATTTTACCATAGTATAATATTCATAATTCGTTTCGTTCTAAAATCAAATATACCATTTAATTTTTGTCTAAAGCGATTATTTGTATACTATAAGTTTTTCGCAATTTGTACTGCATAAAATAGATCACAATACTGATAAAATACTTGGAAATTAAGATTGATTTTTACATGAAAATGTAGTGAGTAGTAAAATTAAAATGAAATAAATAGATGGAATGATAAACAATAAATTATAACGCTTCTCATCATCTTTCATCAAATTCGTATCTTATAATTGAAAATGTTTGATTGAAAATTCACAAGATTCTTCAACAAATTCGGCATATTCTTCGGACTACTTTTCCATTATCAAGAGTTTAATACAACTAATTTAAACCGGTAACAATTTAGCTATTTATTGTATTAAATGAGAATCTTGCTTGGTTTGAATTGGGTATCGAAAAGTGGAATTAATTATTCTTGATATGTGATATGTAGAAATCCGTTCATTGTATCACTGAATACAGTATATGTAAAATCCTGAAATTTACTATTCATTTGGAAATTTGAAGAATTTCTTCAAATGCAATTAATTTTAACTGAAATAAGTGAGTTTTCGCACTTTGTTGACTTACTTGTATCTATGAAATGGTTATTTTTGATTCATTGCACAGAAATATAGCTGACTCTTAATTGTTACTTTTTTAATTACTAGCATCGAACTCTTGATAATGGTTTTGTAGCACGAAACGAATGCCGAGTGTAATGAACATTTTTGTGAATTTTCGAAGTTTTTTATTGTTCGATATAGTTATTAATGTTCCATCAAGTATTGTGCGACCAAATCGTTTAACATTATTTTATCGCATCAATCGACTTCTTTGTTTGTCGCTTTGGAAAAGCATTTATTAGTTAAAATATTACATAAATTCTACTTACGTAAAATTAACAACACACTACACCAATTCGCGAAATCTAAAGTCACAAAAAGTTTAGTTTAACCGTATATTATGCCATATAATGTCCGCCATTTTCAGACGTTGTAGTTCAATAGCCAGACGAAGGTGGCCATCGCACGAAAATTTCAAGACATTGCTAAGTTTATGGGTCGAACCTTGTTTGGAGAACCTTAAAACGTAGTTCTTGTTCTCCGTCGTCGCGTATCTTCTATTTTGAATTTATTCTTTTATAGCATTCTAAATAACTAGTTTTGAATATGTTATCAAGTTTTCCATCTTTTTTTAAATATTTAATTTTTAGAAATACTTTTATAAGGTCAATTGGCTAATCTGAGCCTACTCTATCAATATAAATATATATATAATAAAATAAAATTTATTGAATAACATTCCTTACATTGTAAAATTACCTTCATTCAATTGATACAATAATTACAACTAAGAAGAATACTCTCAAAAGGTCTGAATTCTATTTTGAGTCTGATCTTCCATTCTGCCCTTGAACAAAAATATTGGTTAAATTTATATTCACAATAATACACAACTTTATTTGAAAAGAAAAGAGAAAAATATTAAACATTTGAAACAATTCCACATGCTGAATGACATTTGTGGTAAAAAAATATACAAACATATGATACAAAAAATTGATACAATCATACATTATTGCAGTCATTCGAATCATCGAAGTACTCTACCACACTATAGTATGCCTTTGTTCAAAGCAGAGATTTAACTCTCCTCTTAAACAAATGAGCTTTCAGTACTTTCAAGTTCGATGGTAAATGGTTGAAGATGGTTTAATACTCTGATAATAGAGAGAGTGCTCAAATTTAGCTGTTTTATGCATAGGAATAAGTAGCACATCACTGTTCCTTGTTGAATACTCATGATTATTATTCAATTTAATAAACCTATCTTCATTTTCTTTAACATATAACAAACATCTATAAATATATAAACACGGTAGGGTGAGTATGTAATTATTAATGAAGATAGGTTTACAAGATGTTCGTTGATGAATATTGAATATAAATCGAAGTATTCGCTTCTCTGTAATAAACGCCCTATTTATTTCTGTAGAGCAGCCCCACAGCAGAATGTTATAATTTAGATGACTATATACAAGACTGTAATACACATCCATAACATAGTTTCTAGGTACGATGTAATTCTAGAGATTGTAAAAAATGAGTTACTCAATTTTTTACCTAAAGCATCAATATGTGATGTCCATCTCAAATTCTTGTCTGCATATTTTCCAAGAAACTTAGTTGATTCAGATGATGAGATAGTGTAGTCTCAATATTTAATATTCAAGGTATTGATTCCATTACCGTGGTTTCATATAGAAATTCAACAATGATAATGACGTTTTTGGTAATAATTTTTGTTGTGTTATGTGTTCGTTTGTGTCGAGACAAAAACTATTTGAAAACGTGAAATTTTCTAAAGTGGGTGAGTGAATGAGACAGAAGACTGCAAAAATATTGTTCAATATTTTGACAAACCATTGAAAGATCAAAGTTGGTTTTTCAGGAACCAGTTGATACCATCAAGAATACTGACAGTATAGATTGATTGACATTATTTCATATTCAAGTTACCTTTTTTCAAACGGTATTAACTGTGTGTTGGTTCTTTATGAAATGCTTAATATGAATAAATTCTCATAATATCATACTTGACTTGACTCTTGACACTCATTTTTTGGCATTATTGGTGGCATTTTCTCATCAATACACACTCTAAATAAATACACGAGATATGTATTCAGATTTTCGACGAAATTACAGACTTCAGGATCTTTCATATAATTAATGAGGAAGAACTACCTGCTACGGAACTACGAAACTCGACTTCAACTGTAGAATTAACAAGTTAACCATTTTCGATACTTCAAAAGTACCGGAACATATGTGGAATTATTATTATAAATATATTTCTGGTGTTGAATAGGGCGTAAGAGTTGGTAGGACGATGGTTGCAGAGATGGACAGATGGTGTAACAACAGTGGCTTGGTCAAAAAAAAGAGCAAAACTTATGGTATTATTTTCCGTTGTAATTATTCTAAATTGAATTTCGGTTTGGGTTTGGTGCACTTTATTGGGCTGGTGGAATCATTGTTCTGTACTTCTTCAAAAACGATGATGGCCAGAACGTTACAGTCAATGGTGATCGGTATAGAGCCATGATTACTAACTTTTTCATTCCTGAATTGAACAACCATGATGTCCAGGAGCTGTGGTTTCAACAAGACGGCGCAACATGTCACACAGCTCGTGCCACAATCGATTTATTGAAAGACACGTTTGGTGACCGCCTTATTTCACGTTTTGGACCTGTGAATTGGCCTCCAAGATCTTGTGATTTAACACCGCTATTCTACTTTCTGTGGGGCTATGTAGAGTCATTGGTCTATGCGGATAAGCCACAAACGCTTTTCCATTTGGAAGACAATATTCGCTGTGTTATTGCCTATATACGGCCACAAATGTTGGAAAAAGTCATCAAAAATTGGACGTCCAGATTGGACTACATCCGAGCCAGCAGTGGCGGTCATATGCCAGAAATCATATTTAAAATGTAACGCCGCAAGACTATCATTCGAATAAAAAAAAATTCTTGTCAGTCGAATGATCCATCGTTGTTTTATTGCAATTTAAAGTTCTATACCTCTAAAAAAACATCCTTTACTATTTATGAGTTTGTAGTTTCCTGTAATAGTTGAGACTATTCTTATATGATTTAAATATAAACCATATATATATATATATATATATATATATATATATATATATATATATATATATATATATATATATATATATATCAACCTTTTTTGTCTTTTGATTTAACTTTATTTTGACATGTTTCTTCTGTATTGAAAATACTTATTGGGATTAAATTATATTATTATTATTAATAATTCGACCGATTTGAAATTAGTGGAAACATTTCATTAGTCCATGGGTCTCCCCTCTGCTCCACAAGGTATAATTAGCAAAAACATAATTAATGTAGCACAAATAGTAAAACACCTTCAACAGAATTTTTGAATATACTATACTAATATTCGCCAGGTCGGCTAGTTTTGTATAAATAATTAATCTACATAAAATTAAATTCGGCATCTGAGAGTCACTTTGCTTCCTGGTGTTACCTTGGAAATATGGGGGCGCGATAGCAAGATAGAATTTTATACGTAGTGGGAGACATGCGAGGCACACACGTCCTACTACCTAAAAAATATCACCAGCAATGGGATATCCTTGACATATTGTTTATATGCTTAGTGAAATGGCACCACTTCATTATAATTTATATTTGTATTCAAATATCTGAGGTTTCCTTTCGTGTTGAGAAGGTCGCTCAATGTTGACATCAGGTTTTTTTATTGGGGAATGTGGAATATCGAAAACGTTTTTAAATACTCTAAGGATTAATGCTAGAATTTCATGAATTTATCAATTCGTTTTTTGTTAATTTTTAGAGTAGTTCCTTTACTTCACGTATTGATTGTCGTGTTCAAATGTTGGAATCTGAAACGTATATAAAGTTACCCGTGCTTGATTTCAAAGGATTTTTTTCAGTATTGTGCTATCTTTTTTGTACTCGAGTTTTCAAATGAGCTTATATATCTACCTATTCATTGGCAAATCCAATGGAATATTTGGTTTTATAACGAAATAAATTAATAATTTGCAAGGTTATTGTTCGTAATGCCTATGGTGAACATTATGCTTCAATAACGAGTTCTCGATATTAAGCCTCAATAAATGTGGCCATAAACCCTCGTGTTTAATGATTATTATTGCTCTTGATTTGTTTTTCCATTGTAAACATCAACGATGAGTTAAGTAAATACACTCAAAAAGAAGGAGTTTATATGATGAAGCATAAATAATTTCAGAAGAATAAAATTTATTATGTCGTTAATAATGCCTCAGAACTAGACATCAGTGGTAATTTTTTGCTGCTAAAGCTTGATACACACAATTGAATACCTAGTTGTGAACGACGTTGTATTTAGGGCTTTATAGGAACTTGCAATGAAATTTTTTGGAAGATGTGCAATATAAAAAATATTATTTCTCCTTAGGTCTCGCACATACCCTCTGACAGTTGAAAGTTCGGTTATTTGTTTCTATGAATACAGAAAAATTCATAGAATCAACTGAAATGAAGATATGGCTCGATGGTTTTACCAATAATCGAAGTCACTAGTCATTGAAAATAAACTGATACTGGTATCAGATATCATCTGGACGTTGTGTTTCTTCAAAAAAGAAATCATAAAGTTTATGTATATACGATTTTGTTCAAAAGAAACAGTGAATTCTGAATTTTTTGGAAAAGTATCCATTCATCAATATCCATTTTGTCCCCTTTACAGTAACTCCCCTCAGATATGCGAGTGCTTCTTCCAATCCTCGAATCACTTCTGAGATGGCCATCAGCTCGTTCTTCGATTCCCACTTTATCTCATCAATTGTGACAAAACGCTTTCGTTTCATTGGTCTCTTCAGTTTTGGGAATATGAAAACGTCGCACGGAGCCAAATCTGACGAATACAGTTCGTTTGAAGTGTACTGCTTCACGCAAACGTTGCATAACTTCCTTGCAGTGTTCCTTATTAATCGTACGATCTGTTGGCAAGAACTCATGGTACACCACGCCGTTGTAATCGAATAAAACAGTGAACAAAACCTTCAGATTTTGTCGAACTGGGCGTGCTTTTTCCGGTCTTGGTGCTTCTGGTCGATTCCATTAGGTTGATTGGACCTTGGTTTCGACGTCATAACCATATACCCACGTTTCGTCACCAATTATGACCTTTTTGAGCAAATCTGAACGATAATAATGCGACGTTGCTGTGGCTCAAAACTTAGCAATTTTTCAACAAAACATCCGAAAAAATTACATGGCATGAGTCCATTGGTATGCTAACTTCCCTAAAAGTGAATTTTCCCAAACGATTTTCTTCAATGTTTCGATGTTTTCTTATGTTGTTGACGCTCATCGTCTTCAACATCTTCTCGGTCTTCTGTAAAGCGCTGTGCGACTTATAAACACTTTTTTGACACAAAGTCGACTCTACGAATGCTACAGTTAACATTTTAATTGCCTTGACGCACTGACAAAATTCAATACAGATTTTTTGATCCATTTTTTTTTCAAAAGTAAAAATCGAAGAACACAAAAAGGTGCTAACCTTTTCAGTTGTCAGAACCAGCTACTAATCAAAATGGCTGATAATTTCAACATATGGAAAATGTATGTGTACCAAAATAACAAAAAGCAATTTCAATAATCGAATGTGCACAACCCGCGAAAAAAATTCACCTTTTCTTTTGAACGGACCTCGTATAAAGGGGGTATATTACAAAGAAACTAAGGGGAATAGTTTTTAAATAGCATATTAAATGTAAGAATTTATTCTTTACTCATTTACGGATTTAATTTATTCAATCCTACTGATTTGAAATACCCGGAGGTTTTCATTTCTACATTTCCTCTGTCCACTGGTGTCCCCCTCGGCAGAAATAGTAGAACATGTCTTTCACGATTTTCGAAAATATTCACGAAAAAAATACATGTGCGTACAAAACATGCCGCGACAATTAGATTTTATAATATTTTAGTTCAAGTAGTTCTTAAATATCTATTTATCTGCTCCCCACTCAGATTGAAGGAATCTGGATTCAACCGTATAAATCAAGATAAGTTTTATTATTCACTATAAATAGTTATTTTACAAAGGTTAAAAAATCGAAAAACAAACTTTGACCCAAAAATTTGGTACAATAGAAATTCAGAAAATATAGTTAATACTCCCTTCAAGTAATGACATTAGATCACATGTAATCACAATTTCAAATGAAGTCCTCGAGACGAATTCGCTAATTCGTCTTGCGCAACGTTGCCAAATTTCCAACAATATTTATTGATCCGTTACACTAGTTGTAACTGTAAAATTAACCGTAATAACTTTCGCTAGTTCATATCGATAATTGATATAATGAATTATGTATGTCGCTAACGGTAAAATAATGTCGAAAGGAATTAAGACCGTGTAAAGTCGTAGAAATGACGAAGATGAAAAGTACGTAGAGAAATTCGGAGAAAGTGTAAATTTGCGAATGCTCGTTGATATTACGAAACTGTCGGTGTCCTGATGCGTTTTTTTGGCACAGTCAATTAATATTTTCGGTAGTGACATAGCGTGAAGATTCTACGTACTCTTTTACTCTTTGACAGATTGCCAACGGGGAAACCCGATTCAGAAATATTTTTGAGTTAAACGACTTTATGACCTAATTTTTTTGTGAATCGACTATTCATTTTTCATTTTCTGTGGAAATATATTTTCGCATTCGACTAATTGGAAAATTCTACAAATTTTGGATATTTTTGTATCATTCGTAATGTAATTTTTATATTTGCGTAAAAGAACTTTTTATCGTTCGTTTTTTGACAGTGAAGATTTTACTTGAAACTTGTAATAAATGTCCATATAAAAAGTTTATATAAAAAGGGCAGATATTTTCATCGTGTCTGTTTTACTAAAACATTAACAAAATTTATGGAGAATATAATAAATATCACTGAGTCATTTCTCAGAATGTTGAACATAAACAATTATAACGAGTACAGTTTTTGCTTAATCTCCAACAGTGTCATTGAATAGACCAAAAAAATTTTCTAAAACCGAAAAATTTCACAATATTGAAAGTCGATAAAAGTTTTTACAATATACAAATAAAGAAGGATACAAAAATATTTTGAACCTTTAATTTTGTCCTTGTAAATAATGTCAAATTTACGGTGAAAACGAAGTTACCTTAGAATAAAATATTATACTAACATCAATAGAAATTATTTCTGTATTTTTGTTGTTTATCAGTTAGAGATTATTTCATCCATTTGATATGGAATTTTATGAATTATATCTCTATTTTTATTTCGATGATAAGAGTAGGGCAATGAAAATTTCCCAAGGTATTACTTTTTATTGATAATTCGTTTTGACGAATATTTTATTTAAAAGTTCTTGAAATTTTGTTCCCAAACATGAGTTTAGAAAACTAGAAAGTTTTCAAGTCAGACTGTTTACTTTGTATTGCTGATGACAAGGAAAATTAATTAGCACACAATCAGAAAATTCAAGTAATTTATTGTGTTTCATTGAAAAGTTTGGATGCAATTTACTTAAATATCCAAAGAACTGCTGCGTGGAATAGGCATGCCCTAAAGCACATTTTCGTTGAAAACTGAGAGAAATAGAAAAACATGAACGAAAAATTTTCAGGAAGATTTATGGAGCAATCAAAAAAAACGGCATTTTGATGAAAGAACCTCAGAATCAACACTATCAAAAGACATATACCGTAAATGAAGAAATCAAAGAATCAAAGTTTTATCCATTTGTCAACAATATGAAAGACTCCAGAATAGCATAGGAAGTACTCGATATAATAACAAAGCGTAAATGCGGCACAGAATGGCTGAAACATGTCCAATCCAAAGTGTTGGCAAATAGATCAATATAGAATATCTCGAATATAGTTCACAGTGTCGCAATAAAATCGCACAACATAGATTGAAATGGAGAGATGGACGCAAAATTGACATTCTGTTGGATGAAGTGTTTTTGGGAGGGGAAAAAGCTAAAGCAAAAGTATTAAAAATTAATATTTCAAGTTCAATCGGTCTCCTAAAGGGCAGTAATCGCTATATGTAATAATAAAAAGTAGTCTAAAAACTATGTGAAATAGGTTGAATTCCCTACAGAACGTATACCTTATACGAGGTTTGTTAAAGAAATAAGGTGAATTTTAATTTTTTCCAAACGTATTTATTTATTCATGATTATCTATTTTGTCCCCTCCAAAGAATTCCCCCACACATATAATGCACTTATGGCAGCGCTTCTACCAATCATTGAAGCACGTCTGAAATGCGCTTTTCGGTATGACCATCAGCTCGTTTTTCGATTCCGACTTTATCTCATTAATTGTGGCAAAACGCTTTCCTTTCATTGGTATCTTCAGTTTTTGGAGTAGGAGAAAATCGCAGAGAGTCAAATCTGGGCAATACGGTGGTTGAGGCATGATAGGTGTTTATGATTACGTGTTGTTTTTCGCCAAAAAATCTCGAACGAGCATTGATGTGTTAGCTGATGCATTATCGTGATACAAAATCCATAATTTTTGTTTCCAAAATTCCGATCGTTTTTCTACTTCAAGTATTGAGAGATTGATACTGAAACCTTCTGTGTCCGACTTAGTGACTCTTACATCACCGTGGTTTCCACAGTACGCTGTGAAAAGGAAACATCCTGCCTTTATAATAAAGTTATCAATTATTACCTAATCCAAATTAACAACATTCACTGAGTCAGCCTCATAGTATTGTGTACTATCGTTCGCACGATCATATATTTATGTTTAACAACTTGGCTGACATTGCACAAATGCGTTCACCGTCATTATTCAATTTTTCAATAAATTAGAAAGTGCTCGATCAACGCTGGCTGTCCCAATTTTTTTTTAATGGATTGAATTTTGTTAAATAAGCTTTGCGTCAATTGAAACTATCTCAATTATAATTTATACTGAAATAATTTTTTTTATTTAGTTAGAAAGTTTAGTTAAATATGGTTTCGTATGTATTATTATAGTCTCTAATTTTGTCGTGCGATTCAGTTGAATGTAACGAAATGAAACAGGGTGTTGACAATATTTTATTCAATTCTTTATTCAACTTTTATATTAAACTTATTATTTGGGACATTTTACAGCTTTTTTATTTTATGTATGCAGCTAATCTACGAGTATTCAATTTTATGACTGAAATAAGAATACTCCCTAAATTTTTTTTCAAATTTTATTCTATCAGAGTTCAATCGGCAATTCGTCCGAGTTCTTTCTTTGATGCGTTCATCGTCATTATTAAATTTTTCAATAAATTAGAAAGTGTTCGATCAACGCTGGCTGTCCCAGTTTTTTTAAATGAAGTGAATTTTGTTAAATAAGCTTTGCGTCAATTGAAATTATCTCAATTTTACTGCATCATAATTTATACTGAAATAATTTTTTTTATTTAGTTAGAAAGTTTACTCAAATATGGTTTCGTATGTATTATTATACTCTTCAATTGTATCGTGTGATTCACTTGAATGTAACGAAATGAAACAGGGTGTTGACAATATTTCATTCAATGCTTTATTCTACTTTTATATTATATACTTATATATTTTATATACTCATTATTTGGGACATTTTACTGTTTTTTTACTTAAAACTTTTTTACTTTCAAATTTTACTCTATCAGAGTTCAATCGGCAATTGGTCCGAGTTCTTTCTTTGATTGAATATCTTCAATTTCCTCTCAGTAACAAATGTTCTATCTAAAACCATGAAGCAGATAATATATGGTTTTTGTCACACAATGAACTAAAGGATATGTCGACCCATAGGCGTCAGGAAGTGGATGTCATATCTAGTTTAGACGTAAGTTTAGGTAATGTATTCTTAGAGTTTTGTGAAAAAATATCCAATGGCTTCCGGTTAAATACTAAGAACAGCAGCTCAGATAACTAAAGATAACTTCGTTTGGTAGTTTGGTTTGTAAGTGGTTACCTCCCTGGCCAACAATCAAATACTGTCGAATTTTATTTATATAATTATTTAAACACTTTTCATAGATTCTATTTATAGATTTATATTCTAGGTTTTAGAGAATCTACTGTCGAATTTCAAAACGATGAAAAAAATATAAGTAATCTCATTACAAAGTAATGCCTTTTTTATTCTAATTTTTTGACTTGTAATCTTTGTACATCGCCTAACTGATCAAATTTTCAATTTTATAACATCTGAACTCATAGTTATAAACATATTAGGTATGGAACCTAGAACTCCGTTGTGAATGACCTTCATCATCACTACATTATGGAGACGACTTTATGAATTCTTATGAAAAGTTGTATGGCATATGGTAGCAAAGAGTTTTCCTCGTGACAGAAGTCAATCATGACGACGAATTATTGAGTCGATTTAGTTTTTTCGCAACTTTATCACTCAAATTTCTGCACAACTGCAGTATTATGCTCCGTCTTGTCAGCTTTGAAATTTCATGTTCCTAGGCAAAATTCTCGTACTAGAGAATTATTCCATCTAGGGACCAACTCCCTAATACAATCCCCCATTTGGTTTATGGACTCTACATTCAATACAGTTACTAATAAATTTGACATTCACTTTGACTTCATAGCAGTTATCATTATGAATTGCAAAGGAAATCGACTAAAATGAATTTATTAGATTGACTTCTTTGTATCTAATTTTATTTTTCAGTTTTTTTAGATTAGATTGAGCTGTTTGTTATATTTCTTTCCATTTTATTTATTTAGTTATTATTCAAAATTCTGTTTTTATTTACTGTAATTGAGTATTACACCTGTTGAGAATGAGATTAAAGAGCTTATTATTATTATTATTATTATTATTAGGAGTGCCAAAACCAAAGGTATTTCAATATAAATTATTAAAGTCACCGGTGACCCGCACTCTTTAACATGACATGAACGTGACAAGCAAGACCTTATTTCTAGGTTCCCTTGTTGGTCATAAAAAAAATTAAAAAGGTGTAAGTGTGATTAAGGAAATAAATTATGAACAAAATAGTGTAAATTTATATTCGCAAAATGATAAGAAATTCAAATATGGGAAAATCATTTTCAATGCATTTAGAACCCCTTCAACCATTATAATTAGCCAAGAAATATAAGTGAATACAGTTAATCATTTTCAATTATCGTAGTAAATAATAACACAGTGGCAAGCAACGTCACTTTTCGTGAAAACAAAATACGTACTTGAGACTTAAGAACAATGTTCTAAAATTTGAAATCAACCATAGTAAAATTTTTGTTTGTGAATTGCCATTATTTCGAAGGCGTCTTCTTGTATTTTCAATTAAATCAATATTTCTAATCAGTGTCCATAATTCACAAATAAAGAAATTATTGAGAAAAATAACCTTGCGTCATTTAGAATGCCATACCTGCGAGAAAGAAAATTCCACAGAAATATCCAAATTATTTGAGCATAGAAAATCCATATAATATAAGGAATATTAGATTAAACCACTTTATTCAATAGATTATACGTGTAGATTATATATAATCCCTAAGTGAATTAAACAATTAATTACTGTAATTCCCAAGCCTGTAGATTACAAGTTCGAATCCCAAATGATTTCCTGTAAAGGGATTATAAAGTCTCATATAAGTGGCAAATTGGAAATTCTGCATTTCAAGACACTTTTGAATTTAACTTGCTACATAATTACGCAACTATGCTAATGTCCCAAGACACCACTTAGTACAACGTCAGTAATACGTGTTTGCCACGCAATGAATATAAATAACGATTTGTGAGATAGAGCTAGAGAAAGGAGAGAATGACGGCATTGCAGGCATTGTTTAACAACGTGTTTAAAAGCGAAAACTGGAAAAATGTTTCTAATGAAGTTGATTTCTTCGTGAAACATTGTTAAATATATTGAATAAAAACCCTTGGCTTGGTATCACTAAAATTATATTAAATTATTGCTTGAAAAATGGTTTGGGGAATTACCTCATTTTCAAAAGCTACTGTCCAGCTCTTGAGAATGGGATAACACCTCGAAAATAATTCTCAAGTAATAATTTAATGTAATTTTCGTAAAATCAAGCCGACTGTTTTTTATTCAATATTCTTGATTTTTTGCTATTTTGTTTTATCTCATTAAGTTCAATGTTTATGAAATTGGACAAAAATGTTATCTACATCGTAGAAGAATTTTTTTGAGTCGAATTAAATGTAAAACATTATTTTCAGCTGTTTTGATTTTCGATACTTTGCGTCAAACTTTTTCAATACAAAATATTCATTTTGTGAAATTACTTAAAGAAAATTATTGGAGAATCAATTATTTCAGAGGTGTATTTTCTAAATTAAAGAAAAAATTCTATGAGAACACCATGGTTTATTTGAATAAAAAACCATTCCGTCATGGCCAATGTTAAATCTTTTTTTTTCAGTTGAAATTACAATTACTTTCGATCATTAACTTTATATTATATATATATATATATATATATATATATATATATATATATATATATATATATATATATATATATATATATATATATATATATATATATTATTTCGAAAGTTTTTAGCAACTACAGGCGGAGTTAGTTTATTTTTTTTCTATATGAAAAAGTTTTTTTTTTTGTTGACGTTTTGTTGTTCTATTGTTATATTACAACTTTGTCAAAACTTTTGACAAAAAGTTTTTTTTTTTTTCAAAAGTTTTGACAAAGTTGTAATATAACAACGAAACGTCAACAAAAATAAACTTTTTCATATCTGTTAAAAAAAGCCTGTTATTGCTAAAAACTTTCGAAATAAAATATCTTAAACAGGCAATAAATCAATTTCAAGAAATATATATATATATATATATATATATATATATATATATATATATATATAACCAATATGGGTAGGACACATCGATTATAACAAAAGCAATAAATCAATTTCAAGAAAATATATATATATATATATATATATATATATATATATATATATATATATATATATATATATATATATATATATAACCAATACTATTTATTATTATTATTTTATTCTACCATGTGCTGGAATTCTATTTGATGTTATGAGTAGCTCATGTAAATTTAGTCTTATTAACTGTATACCACGGTGGACTTCAAACAGGTCGTGAAGAGGGTCGTCCGGCGATGTTGCCAATTTCGACACTGGTGGTCTACTCTCCTAGTCGGTTCGTAATCCCAAAATTTCAAGCAATATTTCAACTCTTTTTGTATATTGCGAACAGATGAAAAATATTATTCGTATTTATAACATATTGAATATTAAATTAGGTATTGTGTGCACATATTCCTGTAACAGAAAAATGTAAAGCATGAACAAGAAAACAACGATGTTCTCGATAAAGCTCCACTGCGTAAAAAATACTTCTAATACTCTCACTTACATAAAAAGTTGACTAAGCAAATTCATTCAATTATTTGCGCGAAAAGGAAACTTGACCGCTCTGGGAATTACTGAAATTAGTCACCGTAAGTATGAATTATTAATATATTTTTGATAAGGGCAACCAACAACCTACTTTATGAAAATATAAAGCTTACTTCTTTTATTTTTTGATTCGGTTTCATTTCGGTTTAGAGTTGGTTATGTCTATACCCTTGTGTTCTTCTTCCCGTTATGTCCAAAATATTTCGTACACTTTAGTGCAAATTGGATTGTAATTTTTAAAATAAAAATCAAATGTAGTTTTTCTGTACTTTTTTAAATATGTTAGGTGATGATATCACGTTAATACTTGAAGTATGTACTATGCTGTATGAATTAATTGGGACAAAGGATAAAAAACAATGTTCTCATAAAATCTTTAATGAAGTAAATACATACAAAATAGCATAAATTCTTCATATTAATATGAAGTATATCCTCCTTTCGCAGAAATAACTTCCTGAACTCGTCTAGGCATCGATTCCACTAGCGTAGCGCAGATTTTCTTCAATTCGTCATCGTGAAACCACACCTGAATTGCATTTATAATCATTTTTTCTTTTGTAGTGCAATCCATTTTTGCCAGTCGTACCTTTTAAATATTCCATAAATTCTCAATGGGATTGAGATCAGGTGAATTCCCCGGCCAATCGAGTACTTTTATTTCATTCCCACGCATAAAGGCCTGCACTTGTTTGGAATTGTGGCAGGGAGCCAGGTCGTGCTGAAATGTTCCATCAAACGTTTCCATGAATGGGACAATCCTGATGCGCAATATTTCTATATATTTCACTGAATTCGTCATCCCTGTTATAGGAGCTAATCGTCCAGTGCCATTGGTTTTGAAAAAACCCCAAAACATTTGTTTCGAAGGATGTTTTACTGTTTGTTGGATGTGATCAGGCCGCAAAGTTTCCCCATCATTTCTTCTAACAGCACTTGATTTGTACCCTTGAACAAACAAATGTGTCTCATCACTAAAAACCACCTTCTTCCAGTCGTCCACAGTCCACGCACGGTACTTTTTGACCCATGCTAAACGTTTCTTCATCATTTTCTGGGTAAGCAGTAGCTTTCTTCTTGGTCTTACGGTCAACCTCCAGCAGTCGTTTTCGCACAGTTGAGGTGCTCACATCCACACCAGAAACCACTAAATCCCTTCAAAGATCAGTGCTTGTCTTTCTCGGATTAATTTTGCTATTTCTTATCAATAATTTGTCTGTTCTTGAAGTAGTTTTGCGTTTGCAACCACAGTTTCCTTTTCTTTTTGGAGAAGGTGAGCCACACTCTTTAAATGTTTCTAAAATTCTCGAAACTCTGGACTTTCCCACACCAACAGCTTCAGCTATACCTCTTACAGCCATTGATGTGTGTTCATTAAGCGCGATAATTTTGGAACGCTTCCTCGGAGTGAAATCCATCTTTGGACAAGACAATACAGCACGTATCAAAATTGAAACCACCAACTGTCGCACTGTTAGGCTCACAACTGAGTTGCTGGCGAGGTAAAACCGGTCAGAATGTAAATGATGGTCAAGGTCGAACCCTCACTTCACCTCAGGTAGTAAACAAGCAGGTGTGAGGGTGTTTGGGCCACCCTGGTACTCATATACTTACTACAGTAACTCAAACGAAGAAAAATAATGTTTATCCCAATTAATTCGAACAGCATAGTAGATATTTTTTCAATGCTCATATTTTTTGTGATAGAATGACAGTTTTGTCGTGAACTTCGTGTTTATTCGGAATCTTATCTGAGCAATTTCGTTTGTCTATTAGTGAGTGAAAGTAGAAACCATAGTTTCAGATTAGACAACCTGAGTATTTGTGTTCTATTGTGAATCTTAAGTGCCGTTGTTTCCTTGTATTTCTTGGTAATAAATTAGTTTGGAACAGATTGAGAGGTGGCCAATTGAATTATTTAGTTAGATTTAGTTGCTCGGTTCTTTTTGACATTATTTATCTCATTTTAGGGCATTTCAATTAAAAATAATTCATATGTATACTCACATAGAACCTACTCACAATTTCAATAGACTTTCCGTGAAATCTTCCCGTTTTATGACATTGATAATAGATCTAAATCTTACACGCGTCAGCCATATGTTGTCTATTTTAAACCTACACAGTGTATATCAGGAAATATAATTTAGCTCGTTTACATAGTCTAGCATATTGTAAATTTACACTACAAATAACTAAATCGGTTTCGGATTTGATCTAGTCTCCAATTTAATTTGCGCGTAGAACTGAGATTGATCACAAAGTGTCTTAAATTTGAAGGGAAAAACGTAAGTAATGAATTGAAAAAAAAAATTATTTCACCTTTTAATACTTCACAAACTGATTTTTTCATGTAGAATTCCCTAAAATAAGATATTCCCATTCATACAGAGATATTTTGTAGATTTGTTAGGGAACAAAGGCCCCTTTGACCGATGTAGAAGTCGTTGGCCTCGATACAAATTCATTCGGGTTAATTTAATTTGATTTTCTCATCTAATCCGAGTTTAACCGAGGTCAAAGAGGCGTTCTTCAGCTAGAGGACTTGAAATTATTTCCGGAATCGAGAGTAGATGTAAACTAGAACGTTATAATTTTCTCGAAGATGTGGATTTGTCAGGTTTTTAAACGGTTTTCTTTCTTAATTGCATTTCTTAAACTTTTATGGAAACATTTTATTAAACTACCCAAATTCATCGAGGTTATTGAACTCTTATGATACTTTTATGAATTTTTGAAAAACCCTTTTTTCTTACAGAAAAAAAAATTTAGACAGAGAGAAAACTAGAAAATTTCTTTGGAAATACAAAAATTTACGAAACGCAGTCTAAATTATAAATCTATATTTCCATTAATTCATTCGCTCATCATCCAGTAAATTTTTTATAAAGAAACAATCGGTTTTTGACTATATGACTCTAGACAATTTAGATATTTAGGAGGAAGATTGAAGAATGTTTTCGATTATTATAAACAATTAACAACAATAATATGTAATAATAAAGTATCAAATTTGAACGAAGAAACCTGAACCTGGGAACTAAGTATGAAATTTCAAATGATACTACATATTTTGTATGATTTCTTCGTTTCGAACGAGATATTTATAAAGAAAAGGTGAATTTTGAATTTTCGCGGGTTGTGCACATTCGATTATCGAAATTTTATGTTTGTTATATTGATAGACCTCAAATGTTGACATTATTGGCCATTTTGGATCATTAGTTTGTTTCTGGCAACTGAAAAGGATAGCACTTTTTTGTGTGTTCTTCGATTTTTTACTTGGATGAAAAAAATGGAAATCAAAGAATCTGTATTAAAGTTTGAGTTTAAAATGCCCCTATGCACTTAAAATGTTCACTTTGAACATTTTAACACTCAACAAGATGTTGATGACGATGAGAATCCTGGAGTTGCAACCACATCAACTAACGAAGAAATATCGAAACAGTGAAGAAAAAGTTTTTGGAAAATCGTCGAATCACTATTAGGGAAGTTGCAGACGATGTTGGCATATTAATCCGCTTATGCCATGCAATTTTCTCAAATGTTTTGGGCATGAAGTTTGTTCCGAAATTGCTAAATATTTAGCAAAAGCAATTTCGCCTTGAAAGTTGTTGAATGATGTCAACGGCGATTCAAATTTGCTCAAAAAGGTCATAAATGCTGACGAAACGTGGGTATATGGTTATGACGTCGAAACTAAGGCCCAATCATTCCAATGGAAGCGATCAGAAGAACCAATGTTCTTCTGACCGCGATGTGAAGGTTTTGCTCACTGTTTTCTTTCATTAAAACGCGTGGTGCACGCGGCAAACGGCTCAAACGATCGGAATCACACATCAATGCTTGTTGGTGATTTTTTGGCCAAAAACAACACCACATTCGCCAGATTTGACTCCTTGCGACGTTTTCCTATTGCCAAAACTGAAGAGACCAATGAAGGGAAAGCGTTTTGTCACAATTGATGAGATAAAGTCGCAATCGAAGAACGAGCTGATGACCATACCAAAAAGCGCATTTCAGAAGTGCTTCGAGGATTAAAAGAAGCGCCGTCATAAGTGCATTATATCTGAGGTGGACATAATGAATATTGATGAATAAATAAGTACTTTTCCAAAAAATTCAAAATTCACCATGTTCGAGTGGATTCACTTCTTTATGTAGTTATAAGCTATAAAGCATTAAGAAAATACTTTATCGTTTCATGCGGCTGCATACTATAGTCCAATCTAGTAAAAATTGATTAGATATTGATCTCGTGTTTGCTGAATGAATTTCCACTTCAACAAATGAAATATCTCGCTAAGTGGTTTTATGGAATCCTATCATTATGGTCACTTGAGCAACGCCGAATTAAACGAACTCATCTAGATATATTTGCTCGATTCATTTAGAGGTTATTCGGTTCACATTTTATCTATTCCGATGATGATGGTGCTCCAAATCTATATAAAAGAGGAATAAATGTCCAATATGTAGCATTGAGCTTCACTCGGTCGATCGGCAACGGTGAAGGTTCAAATAAATACGTCTGTGCGAAAATGAAGTGGCTCAAAAAAGAGTGAGTTTTTTGGCCTTTTCAGTTTTGTTTTATATTTTTAATAGTCAATGAAACCAAACAAAAATTGTCTCATAAAGGTAAATGAATTTTTGAAAGACTGACGAGAATATTTTGACTGAAGATATTTTCATCCAGAATATACTGTTTTGAGATTTAGACTAGGTAGTATATAGACGTTGTAAATACGCAATATTTATTCTCCTGAATAGTGTGGAAAATATATCGTCGAAAAGAGATTTTCCAACTTGTTTGCAGCCACATTTTTATAGCAAAATGAACAATCCCCATTCAATTCTAAACAGATAGAATACGAATAAGTCATTTAGCATTCAATTTTAATATTATTATAAAACATTTTATATGTCTTGTGTTTATTCTTGCCAAGATAAAGCTCGGTTTATAATGCACACATAACATAATATATCCACATCAAACTAGACATGTATCTTAATAAGACTAAACTAGACTAAATGAAGTATCTAAAGACGTAGTCCTTAATTTATAATACAGAAAGAATCCATCTTGCATTTGAACCAGAGGATAGAAAATAAAAATTTTACAAATTAGAAGTTACAAAGAGTAAGAAGTTACGAAAAATTAACATTCAAAATGTGTAAAAATATTTGAATCGTTATAGTTCCCAAGTTAATGGTATTTTTCAAAAAAATGATACATTGCGAAATCGAATATTCATTTATAATTTTTTCAAGTGTCGTTTTGTCTTTCTATACATATGACGTCTTTCTATAGCACACGAATACACAATAATGAATAAATAAATACGTTAGCATTGTCGAAGATCCAGGATCGAATCCCAATGCATGCAGTATTTTTTTGTGTGAATAATATACAATATTCATAAATACTTCATTGTGTTCATTTCCATCAACATTCACCTCATCTGCACCATTTTATTCATTCAATGTTATTACGTATATTTATTTAAGGTGAAGTGGAGTAGGTGTAAAGTATATTTTGTGTAGTGTCACGTTGAAGTGACTTTGATTACCAATGAAAGAAGAAACTTGGTATTGATAGACAGTATGTCCAATTATGTTTAAAATTCAACTGTTGATATTGCTTGGTCAATACTGATGTTTTCAGTTTTAAAAAATTTTTTGATCATGTTGGAATTGTACACTTGCCCCTTCACTTAGGACAAGTGTGTAATGCATTCGTATACTCAGCTCTACGTTCGTTTCGGGGCAAGAGTATATAAGTGCATAATTATTCCTATAATCAAGTGTAATCTCAAAAATAGCAAATAATGAAAAAATTCACAAACTTTTTTTTAAGGAAAAAACGGAGAAACTCGAGGAAGAAATGAATGAAGAACTCGAGGAAGTTTATTCCTTATAAACAATTTTTTATATACTCATAAAATTAATCAAATAAGTAATTCTTATTTCAACACATTGTAACCTATAAAGTATTATAAAACTTTTTTTTATTTAATAGTGCTGGACTTTTACTTGATGTAAATCAATTATGAGTGAATATAAACTAAAATTCAAACACTTGAACTTTTGATTTACACTTTATTGACGTAATACACTTTAAAAATTTCGAGGCAAGTGTGTAGTACAAACAAATATACAAAAAACATATTATATTCAAAAAATAATATAATACGTAGTTAGACTAACAACTTATCCATGTGACAAAACTCAGTTAAATAATCAAATTGGTTAGTATTAGTCAATTATAACAGATTCAAAATAGGACTACCTCACTTGTCAGTTTGCAAACTGTGGTGACAAATAATAACAATTATAACAATAAAAATAATAACAAATATAACAATAAAAATTATCTTCCACGAGGAAATCAAAAGGTCCCTGTCACATTAGATGGGTAATTAATGTAAGTAAGTACCCTTTCACACAGATGCTTCTACATTACTTGTATTTTCAATCATTTTTATTTTGTCCTAAAATACTTGCCCCAGATACACACTTACCCCACTTCACCATAATATTTTTAAATAAATTTAATACGCTGTATATTCAATAAGCTTTTTTTTACAAAGAAAGAAGTGCAAAAAAGTCCTACAAAAATGCGAATAGAAATATAAGTACCTAATCTATATTAAATATAAAGTTTACGAATAAGTAGAATTTTCTGAACTAAAATGCTTTCAAAAAAGCATACTTTTTCCTATAGGTATATTCATTTTTACATCATTAGTTATAAACATATATATGAACATATGTTTGAAATTTGAACAATTCTGTATGAAATATGACACGAATTGAAAAAACACGTTACCCACGAGGTTGAAATATATTTCAAAAGAATTTTCAATCAAAAATAATGCTGTATCAAAAACAGTGGCTCTATTTGAAGATATTTTTTCAGGTACTAATTGAAACGGTATTACAATCATTGATATCGAACAATAAAATACAACAAAACAATTATAATATCCAACGTTTCAATGGAAAAGATCAAATATTGCTAGTACGTACCTACATAGAAGCAAGTAAATTGCAGAAAATTATACATTTGCGAAATTAGAAAACCAAAACGAATTTTATCTCTTTCAAAATATTTTATAACGCGATTGGTTTTTGTATGGCTACGGTGTCGAAATGCCTTGATAAAGTATTGAATGTTGAAATCCGAGAACAAAAACCCGAGTTGTTCTCATTGAAATGACATTTGTATTTTTGTTCAAGGTTCAAACGGCCATTTTATTACGAATTATGCATACAGACTGGCAACTTTCACAAAAATAGAATATTTTATTTAAGTATATGGAAATGAGATTGTCCTTACGGCTGCTCTAGACTCCAATAACACAATAATTCATACAAAACTTTTTATTAATAAAACTCTTGATGAAACATGTCTGATGACAATTTTCACCATATCATAATCAGATGAAAAATTATCGGTATAATTCACATTGAAACGTGTTTCCTCCTTTTTAATCCTCTTCAGAAAAGCCGTTGTAAATATTTAGATGTTTATAGATATAAGTAGACAAGAAAACCCTTTAAGATATTTTCAACTTCTTTTCAGTTGATATTCCGTTGCGAATTTCAATTATGTCAAAATTATTGAATAATTTAAATTTTTTAATCAAGAAACCCTGACAAGTTCTTCTTTTTCGTTCCAAAAGGTCTGCAAGTGAATTTTTAGTCCATTTTAATTTCCAATTTTTTAGTCCAACGTATTTTTGGAGGACCTTTTCCGATATTGCCTGGCATTCGCTTGTTGCATCTGGTCCATTGACATTATCTTTTCGAGTCCTTTTTTTTAACTATTAGTTCATATAAAAAAATTTGTTGAAAATCGTTTAATTGACATCATTCCCAACTGAGATATATTACAGTTAAAATTATATCTTTTTATCATTTCTGTTTATCAGTTATTATTCATCAGTTTTTTTTTATTAGTTCTGTTTCTTAATTTTCGCTCTTTTATAGGTAAAATGTTCTGTATTCTATAGGCAACAGTTTTCTTTTCCTCTGGTAACATGATGCATAAACACATTCCATTTTTTCCAAGTATTTCACAAGATTCTTCATGAAAATGATTGTCTATAATGAAAGAGATTAGAATTGGCTACATGAAAATATTTAACAGATATTTTACATTCATGTTTAGAATGATTCAATCGTTACCCTTGAGTAGTTTATGTAAAAAGATATCAAAACATTAACTTTTTCGACTTATTGTTGGATCAAATTTTCTCTAGATACTTCAAAGTTTATTTCAGAATTTTCGGAACAGTTATCCAAATAAATAGAGCCTCTATTAACTTGAATCTATACATTGTTTACTTTTCGAAAGTAATAAAATTGTTTGTTTTCATAATATACCTACCTACCAATATTAGATGTTCTAAATTTTCTCAAGTATATATGAACAGTGTAGTAATATTCGAAGAATGCATATGGAGTTTCGAACCTTTGTAATATCACCGGATGATTTAATTAATTTCAGATAAATTAACAGCTGATAACCTAATGGAAATATAGAAGAAACTAATTCAAAAATTTGTTATCAGTTGTGAAATTTCTTTTCATTTCTTTCATATTCGCCGATGGAGTGAATCAGAGTGCAAAGATAGAAACTTGATGTGAATATACTGTAACGCAATTCAAATTGAAATTGCTATCAGTTCTTCATAAGGAGGGCACCTTTATCTATACAGGCGATTGATTTTAGTTTATTTTCTTAATGATAAATTTCGTTGATTTGAGTTTTATTACACTCAAATTAACGATTATTACTAGACTATTTAGACTACTAATTAGACATAATGAAACAATATTTAGAATTTTCTCATATAACTCAATACTTATATGATATTCAACAAAAGAAAGAATCGTTTACCTGGAAACGAACACAGAAAATCAATTTTATAAATCAGGTATAACAACTAAATGTACGAAAAGATACAAATAATATACAGCCTTGATTTCTAAGAACAAATAAAGGAAAGTTAAAATTTTTTGAACATCGAAAAAAGATAAAAATGACAGAAAATTAACTAACAACTAGGTAATCAATCTGATCTGCTACCTGGATATTTTTACCGAACATATCAAGTAGAGGGCTAGTGTTAACCTCTAACTGGCTATTGAGTAATAGTCCCTAATTTTTTAATCTATTAATATGTAACGATTCTAGAAGATTTAGCTTAGAACCTTTATTTTCTCTATTTAATATTGCAAACTCTGTACTAAATATATGACTCTCCTCTAATAAATGGTCGGCATAATGGGAATCTGTTTTCTGTTTTTCTAAACTACGTTTATGTTCCGATAATCTAATTTGGAAATTTCCGAAAGTTCTTCCAATATAATTTTTTTTTCCAACTACCACAGTTAATTTTGTATACCCCATTACATTTGCATTTGATTTTTATTAATTTTTGGTTTATTATTTTTGATTATGTTACCAATGTTTTAGTGGTCCGAAAAGAAATATTAATATTGTTGCTTGTTAAAAGTGATTTTAATTTTAATCTAGGTGTCCCCGTATATGTTAAAACACTACATTTTGACTTTTCTGTGATAAGAGGATAAACTTCTGAAACCGCTCTTTTGAAAAGCTTTGTGTTAATTAAATTAACTAAATTACGAATGATTAAAGTATTAAATACTATTTAGACAATTGTCTAATCACCTGATTGACGCTTTACTTATAAAATAAGACAAATAAACTTGAAGAAGAAGTTCATAATTTGCCAAATATCTATTGAATCATTGTTTCAATTCAGTTTTGCGAAAGTATACACAATTCTTTTCATTTTATTTTGACTTTTTCATATTCATGAATGTTCAAGATTTTCGTTGTGCGACATTCAAACATAAAATAATTATTTGAAATTCGTTCTTTTTGGCACTCTAGATTTAATAGCAGTACACCTGACTTTTCTGTATCATCATTAACTAAGACTGAGATGATTTTTTTATAATTATATAGGTCATCTCATGAAGTTTTATTGATAATATTATTAATCATTTCATTAATTCGTACCTATTGGACATGTATTTTATTTAAACTGTCACATCAGCTTTTAATTACAGCGGATAATTACTAGAAAGATCAAATAATAAACCTAATTTTGCATGAGGAACACATTATATTTAGGCATCCACGTGCTTCAAACTTTTATCGTGATTCCAGCGAAAGATATAAAATCAATTAAGTTTATTAAATTATCTTTATGTAAATGGAAATGTCAAGTTCATGGGTGATAAAATAATAAAGATTGATGATACATTATTGCTAGAGGAATATCTAAGTAATATTTAATTTAGAATCTTTACAGCGTTACTTGATGAAAATGCATTTCAAAATTCAAATGGTATCAAAAACACTGTTTGTTAGAATACAATTGTGACGTAGGTTTTGCCATTTTATGACAGTCTGAAGAAGCTATCATAATGGTGAAACGTATGTTAATCTAGAAAACACTGTTTTCTTCACCATGTTGATTTCATTATAATTTAGATGATTCTTTCGATTATTCCACTCAATATTCGCTTTCAATTCACCTCATAATAGATATTGAAGAGCACAAATAATGTAAAAGAAAAAGAATTCTTTGCGACACTTACCGTTTTATCAAAAGTGCAGTTGACAGATTGACCAAAATGGAATTTATTAAGGTAAAACTGCCGAGCCACCTGAAAGTATTTCAAGATATTTTATACCTATATTCGGTTTCATCATCTGCTTCATACAGTAATTATTCTGTGAGGTGAACGAATTCATCAGATAGCTGGAAAATCCAAGGTTGCGACAGAACAACAAGAAAAAGATACAGTTGTTTTCTCAGAACATTGAAGGCGGATGAAAATTACCAGTGGAACAAAATTTGCTGGTTATATAAAGGTGGTAATTCCCTTATTTCGTTTCAGAGATGAATATGCATATTTATTTCATTTGAAAGTAAATGCTTTGAAATTGTGATTATATAAATAATGAACTGACTTGCAAACATTCTATTGAATTGACTAGTAACAATTCACGATTTGAAATTGTTTAATAATTCGCTAATGGAACAAGACATATCAAATAAAGCTTATATTCATCAAGTTGATAGGTGACAGTAAAGACGTTTGAGAATTACATACAATAATAGGACAAAAGATAACCTTTTATATGCTTCAAGTGTTACGTATTGAGAAATACTGAAACACAAAGATATAGAGTTATAAATTGAAATTTTTCAAAATGTACAAAATAACATTAAATAAATATGCTGCTGTCCTACTATAGCGAAGTTTTTCGATTAGTTAGCCTTGCATAGTACGAACTCGACTGTTCAGGCAAGAACTTCCAGTCAATTTCAGATACTCGTATTATTTTCGGTTTATTTGAAAATAATCCTCTCATACTTCATCGACATCGTCACTCAAGGTTTTATTCTAGGCACTTTCCATAAAGCAATAAGATTGAAAAAAACTTATTTTTAAACTTCAGAAAGTCGTAGACTTTTACAAAATATAATCTATCTCTTCTTTCAATACGTGAATTGTAACGTTATATAAAAAGGGTAGTGATGAAAATTTTATGGCAACTTCATCTGTGGTGAAGTTCTCTACTCTATGATATTATCTAAGGCTCTGGCTATACGTCTGTGAAATTCGAACTTGACCTTTGTAGAACCTCGGCCGAATTTCTCCGTGTAAAAATGAAGCTACAAAATGCTGAGGTCAAACATCACAAGGCTGTTGAAAAATAGGTTGATTACCAAACTCGTCAAATCCAAACGACTTCGAAATTCAACAAAAAATTTCAGGTATTATTCTGAAAAACTAATTTCAAACAGTAGCTTACGATGTTTTATTCATGTTTACAATTTCCCAGGGTATAATTTAAGCTTGTTGTCTTTATTTCAGAATGATATTTCTAATTGAAAAGAAAACAAGTGCTAAAAAAATAACTCCTATTTGTTAATTTATAGAAAAAATTTCAGAGAAAAAATTATTTACTATGACAGTTAATTATATATTTAACATATTTCGATATTTTTATTCGGGTCAGTATTGTAGCTATACATTCTTATCACACTATACCTACAATAAATCTGGTTTTTTTTAATTTCGCGATGCTGAAACGTTTTTTGAATATTTCATTATCTTACCTCATTCAATTTAGAATATAAATTTGAAGTCTT
Source organism: Henosepilachna vigintioctopunctata (assembly GCA_030704895.1). NCBI lineage: Eukaryota > Metazoa > Arthropoda > Insecta > Coleoptera > Coccinellidae > Henosepilachna > Henosepilachna vigintioctopunctata. The sequence goes on from JARQZJ010000091.1 coordinate 2,522,431, forward strand.
AGAATTGAATTTGAAGAATTTTTTACAATTTAAAGTGTTTTTTCCTTTGTATTCATTCAATACATTCATTATTAGTAATTGTATACCAACATTTTTCTTTCAAAGGGGCTATTAATCAGAATGTCATAATAAAAAATGTTCCATATTCAATATTTCACCTATCAAATATGTGTTATATTGTCTCCATTTGCAGTATTAAAATCTATATTATTTAAACTTCATTATTAAACTCAAAATTGTGATAGACGAATTAACAAAGATGCAGACAAGTACAATTAATACCAACTAATAACACATGTTACTTGTCACCGTTTCCGTGAAGATTTTTATGTCTCACAAATATATTTACGTAAATAAAAACAAAGATTGCAACAGACAGTCCAGGACATCAAAAGAATCAAGTTAGCGGAATGAGCAAAATGAATCACAACGGAAATTACTGCACATATTATTTTTATCATAGTAAGCAGCTGTTTGAACAAAGGTTTCAAATCAACATCGAGATCGAAGTCCGTTGAATCCTTTGTAAAGTTTCCTTGTAATTGCAAGGAAAATATTCAAATTGTAGATATGATGCAGGTGTTGTGTTCACCGAACAAAGTTTGACAGAAACATCAGCGTAAATGGAGTTTACGACTGTCCATTTTAGTCTATGATCAACTTACATTACGGCAAAGGCCACTCGATGGCGCCAGCGACTATTTATTGTCATTTGCAGAGTTTTTAGTCTGATTTAAAAGATGTCAATTAATGTTGACCCTTGTGGTACGTGAAAGATTTCTTTAATATTTTTTATCAAGTTGCGTTGACAGTTTGAAATTTATCATAACATCAACGTAAAACCAGCCAATAATGTATTTTGACATATCTCTTCATTTGAATCCATAGAACTATGAGGAGATATATAAAAAACAGTAATTTTAATAGTGGGTTCATTTCTGCAAATGGATGAATAAGACAGATGGGAATTATCCAACTGAAAATATGATTCTGGATTTTGACATTCGTGACTGAAGTAATAAATAAGTAATGGATATCATCTTTCCCCATCCGTCCTAACCTTCAAATTGCGCATTCTTTTACTTCCATTATTAGGTAGGTAAGCGCCTCTTGGTGGATTTTTCGAGATTTAGATCCGTTCATTCGTTATTCCTTCTCTGACAGTGAGGTATATGGGTAAAATCTCTTGAAGAACTACAAGAAAACTGCTTTGTGTTGTGTTATTATTGGAAGTTAATTTTCATAAAGGTATTGTACTTTACATATCTGAATTTATGTATTTCAACCAGTACAACAGAGTAATAAATAGAATTTACTAGTAGCGAAATAGGATTGTTTTGTTGTATGTTTTAGATATTGTATGAATCAATTTTATTCACAATTTTGTTTTACTAATGAAAAAATTATTCATATTTTAGTTAGAGTATGACTAGATGTCTTATTATACTTTTGTTGAGACGCCATAATACATACGTTTACTACAATATAAAGTTTCAATTTATTTTTTATAAAACATATGAAAAATTGTCATTTGAAAATTAGAAGAATCCTTTCTGAAAAGTATATTTGGAAATTGAGTTCAATTTCACACATGTAGAATAAAAAATTATTCCATCAATTTTAAACTGTGCTCATTCCCAAGAAACCTTCACACTTATATATTTATTATATTCTATTATTATTTAGATAGATTGTAAACTTATTATTATTGTTTTGTGCTTAAAACTTAGCCAAAAATTCAATTCATTAAATGAATATGAAGGAAGTAAATTAATTAAAAATTTTCCCTTTGAAAGTTAGACACCTACGAAAAAGTAATCCCTTTCTTATTTTTTCATCATCGCTACTGGAATGACTATTTGAATTACTTTGATTTATGGCATTCTTCATTCATGATAAATTCTTGAATCTTGTTGATGATATTGCCGTTAGGCAGGATTATGTCTTTATAACGTTAAAAACTCATTGGACCTTTGGGCCAGGTAAAATTCCTTCAAGTTAAGTAATGATTTGGCTTTGCACAGTATACCTACCATAAACTATACCTTTTAAATGTATGTATTTTTGTATGATGATGTATTTTTAATGGATGATTTTATCATTTTTGCAGAAGCGAGATGCCAACCAAGCCGAAACCAGCAAAAGCAAATGATAAAATGAAAAAGGACGACCTGGAAGTGGAAGTGGGGTCGGTGCACGAAGAAGTAGAAGTGCCTGTGTCTTCCGATGTGGTATTTAGGAAGATATGGACTATTAAGAAATTTCAAAAGTCAATTTTAAAGCGGGATTCCATAGACAGTCCCGTATTCAGGTGTTCAGTTAATGGAGTGGGGACATTATGGAATATGTCAATTAGATTTTGGAAAGGTGAGGATGTCAAATAATACATATATTATATATACACACATAAAAAAATGCTCACATTGAACAACAAATGATCACACGAAAACATTAGTGCTAAAAAATTATTAGCACTACTTAGACGTTGCTAAACTTTCAGCTGTCAAATTGTTTACTTTTCAGTATTGCCAACTGCAAGAATGTCGACAAATTCATGCACTGCATAATGTTAGGACAATTATATACATATCTAACAATATGTGCAAATAATTATTTTGTAAGATAAAATTTTATTAACTTGTGCAAATATCACTTTGAACTGAATGAGAAGTGAGATAAGAAATTAGTGCAAATAAAATAGAAATAGACGAAATATCCATTATTAGCTTTCAAGTATCATTGAAAATCAATAAAAATTGATTAGATAATGAAGAAAATATATAAATACATGTTAATAAGCAATTAGTGAAGTGGAAACAGCAAATATTTGATATATTCCTATTTTTCACAAAATGAAACATTAATAAATAAGAGCGGAGAAATTAACCATTGAAATACATTGTATTAAAAAGTTATACTTGTTGCGTTTTTTGAAGATTGGAAACTGTTGTGATTTTTCATTTTATGTGACACTTGTTACGCAGAATTTTAAATTCATGTTTTAAATTGATGATTTTCGAAATTATGTACTTACTTTGTAGTATCATTTTTTTGTAGGTTCAAATAACCATTCATTATGCCTCTGCAATATACGAGTATTTTTTCGAAAATATTCAACTCATTCTTTTTTTCGCTAAATAAAAATAAATTCGATAGAAACTTAATTATCTCTTAAACTTTCTTCCTATTGGTTTTAGTAAAGTTGATTGTGATGATTCACAGAAAAAAAAGTTGAAAATAACCTTCCTAAGAAATTGTCAAACGATTAATATAATTCTGTGAAACTAAGCCAATTGTTTTTGATTCGATTTATATTTATTAGTTTTCGTTCTTCGAAACGTTTCAAAAAAGGACGTCAGCGCGCGTTTTTTATAAATGTATAGAGCAGGGATAGCGTAGGAATGGATGGTATAGACAGGGGTGACCAACCGGCCAATCGATGTTATTATTAATTAGTAGTCGATCGCAGCAAATATGTAATTACGTAGAATAGGCTAATTGAAATACAACTACTAAAGCTACATATGTAACTGACATATCTGTAGAACTCACAGGTTTCGTTAGTAAAGTAGTAGATTCTTGGTAAAATGAAATTGGTCACCCCTGGTATAGAGCTTCAGTCACGGAAAAATCTGCGCTAGCTTCGAATCTTGGGTGGCTAAGTTCTTTATGAATGTGTTTGAACTATTCAATAATGCACATGAATGAAACAATAGCAACAAACTCAAGACCAACTCGGCATTGACATCCCAGATACGGAGTACTTTTTAAAGAATAGGGCTCTAAAAACTGAGTGTCGTTTATGAAAGTATTTGTATCTGTATCGTTGCACGTAATTTCACGATTTTCCTCAAAGACATTCGGTTCAGAAGTGGAAAATATAACTGAATATTTAAATTATAAAAAGCGGGAATATAATATAAGGTTTCATATTTAATCAGTTCCCACATATATAATAATATGCGATATACTTGACACGGGAACGTGTAAAAAAGGAACCTTGAGTTTCATTCTCGCTAAACTTGCGTATTGTCAGATTTCTATCTGTAATGAGTTAGTTATAACCTTCACAAATAAAAGCTTCACAGTGACAAAAAAGTGCTGACTGATGAGACTCCCATGTTGGCGGAAACAGATACGGGTAGAGAGCTGCCCTCATTTTCAATCAAATTGTTTGCAGATTATCCGTTTCTAGTCGTTTGTTTTTCTCCCCAAGGCTGTAAAGAAAGCCTTCGAAGTTATTCATTTCATTATCAGCGCATACCGTGGCATTTTACAGTTCACGGTATACGCTGTGTACACGGTATAGTCTCTATGACCTATGAATAATAGAGATTTTGACATGTAAGTATCGTTAGTTTGGTTGAGTTTACAATCTAAAGGTGCCTTTACACAGCAAAATTTTCAACTCTGATATACAGCTACAATACTGGCGGTATTACCATCATGACAAAATTTAATGCAGCAAATGATTCGTTTATATATGTCTTGGTAATATTGCCTACAAGGCAAGGTATTGTCTGTATTTTATTTCGTTAATAAACTTTACAATCTTATAATAATAGCTAAAATTTAAGGAAAAGCAACATACACATGAATTCAACCTATATAATCCAATGTCTTTAGGAAAATCGTGAAATTAAGAGAAACCATACAGATACAAGTACTTTCGTAAACGACACTCAGTTACAAGAACCCTATTTGTTAAAAAGTACTTCGTATCTTATAAATGAATGCGACGACTATCGCATCAAAAGCAAATCTTCTAATCTTTTAATCTTCTTTCTTCCCCTACTTTTTTTTGCATCTCCTTTTTATATGTACTTATCGGTTTTCACATTCCTCAATAACTCAGTGCATATATGTATGTATCTCGTTAATAATAATCATAATTTTTTTCATTGGGTCGAGCACTAATCATTATTTCTCCGAAATTCTCCAAAACATCCAAAAAATCGCGAAAGAAATATTGCTAGTATTTTTACTCGTTAGCTCATTGATTCCCAACGTGGAACCCACGCCTTACAGGGGAGCAATTTGATTGTTAAGGGGACAATTCAAAAATGGATTCGACACGAGTCCTTTTCGGGGGACACAAGAATTTCAGAAAGGCTAAGACATGGCACAAAAGAGGTTGGGAATCTTTTAACCGATCTTTGGCAACCGGAAGTAGGTGAAATTGTAAGGAAATAACAGGCATATACCCTAAAATATTGGACCTTTATGCCTCCCCGTTTTACCCCTGCTATGGGACAAAAAGATGACAAGGTCTAGATAAACAGTGAAAAGATATATTTCTGTAATGATTAATCAATCGAGAATTGGCCCAAATATAGTTCGATTGTTGTTTGTTTCATATGTGTTGTTTATTTTGATATAGGCGGTTTGGTTTTCACAGTACAATTGCTAATAGTGAAATTGGACCTTTGTGCCCCGCCCTACCCTACTTGATAATTCGTCTGAACTTCTTGGTTAGGAATCATTTCCTTCGATGTCTTTGATGATTTAAGTTTTCTGCAGTGAAAATGTAATATTTAAAAGTCGACAAAGGGTTGAGTGTAACTAATAACCATAATTATTTTTACCACTTATTTGCAAAAAAAAGCAAGTTGCAATTAAAAGTAAATTAATTAAAAGTTGCATAAATCTTGGAATTTCTGAACACCCCTTGTATAAGTTATATTGGAATTAAAGAACGGTGTTCTTTATAGCAGAATGATCGAATTTCTCAACGAAATCTGGTACCAAAAGGTAAACGCCCAATTTATCTAAAATTCTGCGATGAATTCGTTTGTAATCAATACCCCATTAAATTTTCATTTTTATCTTCATTATTAAAACGGATGTTTGATAATTTGAGCTAAGCGTGAATGCCGTGTCCGTTTCCGGATTCGAAATTATTTCATTTATTTCGTCGTTAATCGAAATAATAAATGATGTCCTTCAATTGAAAATCGATATGAAATTTTTCTTCAAATTCAGGCGGTTGCGGATAAAATACCGCGTTTCATGCAATCCACGTCGATTCTAAACGACCAGTTCTGAATTTGGAGCGGCGCCAGTTACTAAAAAATATCGCACAATTAATTATTTTCGCGAAATTTTCCATTTCTGGACGAGTCGTCTCCTAAACCACTCCACGGAGACGTGATGCTATCGCGTCTTGTTGTCGATGTATTTATAGACTCAATCTGTACAAGGCTCGAGTGTTTTGAAGCTTGAAAATAGATTGAAAGCCATTTGGTGATTCGTATGATTGATATATTGATTGATTGGAGTTTAATTAGTCTGGGGGCAGGTCCTTTTACGGCTTTACTGCCAACTAATGGGCGTCAGGACTCAACTGCGGCTTCCACATTGTCCCGTTATTATTTCTAGAGTTTGCTAACGACTCGAAAGGGATTATATATTATTAGGGTTGTTATTTATGATGTCAATTGACTCCTGGCAAAATACGTAGTGGAACATTTTGAAATGTATCGTACAAATAAAAGCACTTGGCCATACCCTAACAAAAAATTTTTCATAGCCTTTATTTGTCGCCATTAATTTAAGTACTTTGATTTCTTTCTCAAACATTTCTGTAGACAATGATAAAGGCGACAATCTATCCATTACATGAGGTTTACTCTTCAATCTAAGCAAAGTATGTAATAAAATATTCGCTCAAACAATGGCAATCTATTTCTATTCAGAGTGACAGTAGGAAAATGAAGCATTATTGAATCGAAATAAGAACCTTCTTGATGCTTCAGACGATCTAAGACTAACTAGACGATCTGATAAGACAAATAAACATAAATATTTCTTGTTTTAATTTCCTAAAAATGTGAAAGGTCTGAATTTAGTCCTTTGTAAAGTTATCTACTACAGATAATTACAATTTGTGGATTTTTCTTCATAGTTTCGTTAATTTTTCTATATGAGTCGCGACGAGATTATAACCAAATATGACAATTTTAGCGTATTTTCCAACAGCTAGATCGTAAAAGAGAGAAATGCGTAAACTTCTTCTTTCCAGCAAACATGTAGGTAGTTGGACATAAACAACGAACTTTTCAGACTGTTACGATCCTTTGTGTTGAAATAATTTATCTCTGATATATTTTTCTTTGTTCCGGTAATTTCCAGCAATACCTCAGAGCAATTTTTTAGCCGAAAGTGCCCTCAAATACCCTTGGACTATATTGTACATTTTCGCAGTTTCAAGTTTTGTTGTTTTTCCTATGTCCTCACGAAAATTTGTTGAGCGATACGAGCAGGGAATTTTCTAAAGCTTTCCATCATTTTCCACTTTTTTCGTATTTCATAAGATTAAATAAACTTTCCAACTCAAGGGTAAATTTATATTTCATCTCTATGTAAAATGTTTGCTATTAACATTTTAAGTCGTTTAATTTCAGGACATATTAGGCGTTAATGTTTGATGATTAAACGGCAAACTCATAACGTTTGAAGATAACTTCTAATTTATATGTTAATAATATGCCATACTTACTCTAATATTTGCTGGTTGACGATAAATAATACTTTATTTGGCTCTCTATATGTTGCATATTAATATTTGCTTGGGACTTGCGAAATGAAAGAAGGCGTCAAGGACTTAACGCCAGATTAACGTTCATTAATATACATGAATATAATTACTAATCGCATTAACAAGTGTTTATCACGGTTGAGCATTAGACCAAAACGTGTATGTACTTAAATCCAATTTTGAACTATTGCATGACACTCTTCTGGATGTAGGTACGTCAAGAACATTTTGTAACGCCAGTTAACTGTCAAATTTGGATGACATAAGGCAATATTTTCATTGTATTATACTGCAACCATGAATGTATCAGGGTGACGTACTATTAAAATAGGTTAATTTTTTACATTCATTGATCTTGAATAATCAGTTTGAAGTCAAGTAAAATACTTTCAAAGTATTTAACGTGTATGTACTTAAATCCAGTTTTGAACTATTGCATGACACTCTTCTGGATGTAGGTACGTCAAGAACATTTTGTAACGCCAGTTAACTGTCAAATTTGGATGACATAAGGCAATATTTTCATTGTATTATACTGCAACCATGAATGTATCAGGGTGACGTGGTATTAAAATAGGTTAATTTTTTACATTCATTGATCTTGAATAATCAGTTTGAAGTCAAGTAAAATACTTTCAAAGTATTTAACGTGTATGTACTTAAATCCAGTTTTGAACTATTGCATGACACTCTTCTGGATGTAGGTACGTCAAGAACATTTTGTAACGACAGTTAACTGTCAAATTTGGATGACATAAGGCAATATTTTCATTGTATTTTTCTGCAACCATGAATGTAGCAGGGTGACGTACTATTAAAATAGGTTAATTTTTTACATTCGTTGATCTTGAATAATCAGTTTGAAGTCAAGTAAAATATGTTTAAAGTATTTAACGTGTATGTACTCAAACCCAATTTTGAACTATTGCATGACCCTCTTCTGGATGTAGGTACGTCAAGAACATTTTGTGACGCCAGTTAACTGTCAAATTTGGATGACATAAGGCAATATTTTCATTGTATTTTTCTGCAACCATGAATGTAGCAGGGTGACGTACTATTAAAATAGGTTAATTTTTTACATTCGTTGATCTTGAATAATCAGTTTGAAGTCAAGTAAAATATGTTTAAAGTATTTAACGTGTATATACTTAAATCCAATTTTGAACTATTGTATGACACTCTTCTGGATGTAGGTACGTCAACAACATTTTGTGACGCCAGTTAACTGTCAAATTTGGATGACATAAGGCAATATTTTCATTGTATTATACTGCAACCATGAATGTAGCAGGGTGACGTACTATTAAAATAGCTTAATTTTTTACATTCGTTGATCTTGAATAATCAGTTTGAAGTCAAGTAAAATATCTTTAAAATATTTTTTTGAGCTAGGAGTTCAATTGATGCATTTAACGATAGCACTTGTTAATTTTTCAAATACTCAATTTGTATATTTATAACAAACGCCAAATAGGTAGATTTGACATGCTGAGTTAATACAATTTCATTTGATAATGAGATCATATAGAGTGTACTTTTTCGAGAAAAAAATACAAAGCAACTGGCGGTGTTAAATGATATATATGTTCTTTCTTCAGTATATAATTTCTTGATTTCTTTTCAGCTCCGAATGGAAAAAAGGTCACTAATCCTGTTGTAGTGTGTCTCAATCTGACTGGCTGTGAAACCGAAGAAACTGGCCAAGCCAGGGTCAGATTTCAATTTGGCGTTTGGGATGCAAGCATAAAACACTGGGAATGTTGTGCCATTTCAAACGTCGTCCTGAACTTGGAAAACACGAAAGATCTGCTTTCCGTTGGTTATAGGAGCTTGGGAATTTTGGACAGACACATAGATCAAGGTAACTAAATCGACTACTATGAGTTTTAATAACGTTTTTGTTGTACAGGTTATTAGGTTAGCATGTCAAAAATACGAGGAATGTTAACTTATAGATTTTATCTCTAAAGCATTTTCTAAAGATGTTTTATCCGACGATGATGTCTGTAAAACATCTTTCTTTAGCAGGTAATAATAATAGAGCTTTCGTTGAATAAAAAATTACATTATGGAGAAAGTCAAAAAGAAAAAAGACCTGCATTGAATCTGCTAAACTAAACTTACATACATCAGTTTGCTTCCAAGAGGTTAAAAACAAAAAATTGATTTTATCATGACAAAAATTCACTTACACTATAGAAACACCTGTCGATTAGAAATTGTTTTAACTTAGACCTAAAATGGTTATAGATTGGGAACCCACAATTTCACACTCCAATCTATTGAAAATTTCCAAACCTAAATAAAGTGGTGACCTTCTACCTATTCTAAATTTAAAGTTTTGGTAATATAAAGGCATTTCTATTACGTGTGCCATACTGGTGTTGATGGCCACGCCTCAAAATCTGTTCCCTGTTTTTATAAATAAAAGTAGATATTTCCATTATATAAAGTGACGCTAATGTCAACACTTTGAAAGATTTAAATAAAGGCCTACAGGAAGTAGTATGAGGCGCACCAACCATACGCCTCACAATCTTCTTCTGACACACGAATACCTCTCGAGCCGCAGACGACGAGCCCCAGAAAACAATGCCATCAGGTATTCTTGAGTGGGCCTGCGTGTAGTAAACTAACATGATTTGATCAAAAGTCAAAATTTCTCTCAGATTTCTGAGTAGAAAAACAAGCAGAATTTAACTTAGAACACACGCTATCGCAACGTGCTTTCAATGTAAGACATTTATCCACTTCAATTCCCAAAAACCTAACCTTGTCCGTTCTCTTCAAAATATTATCATTGAGCATGACACTAATATCATCAACATGTTTATTGAAATTATGAAACACTGTATATGTTGTTATTATTATTTTGAACTTCCCCTTTCAGAGCTGTATCTTCTTTACTGGAAACCATTACAGTTGCGTCATCCGCGTATAGATATATATTCTCTCCTACATCATCGACTATATCGTTAATATAAATAAGAAACATTACAAGACCCAAGATTGAACCTTGTGGTACCCCAATCATTATTTAGGAGATTCCTAATAATACTCATTATTTAATACTCATTATTTAGGAGATCTGAATGCACGTCGTTGCGCATATTGCCTACAGTATGCCTAATTGATACAAATTGTCTCCTACCATGCAAAAAGCTGGCTATCCACCCATGAGGATTACCTCTTATCCCATATTTCATAAGCTTGTCCAGGAGAATAAAGTGAACAACTCAGTCAAATGCCCTGCCTAATTCGCAAAAGATCCCAGCAGGACACCCTCCTGACTCAATGCGATCCACCACACCCTCCAAGAAAGCATTAACTGCATCAATGGTGCAATGTTTAGGTCTAAATCCAAATTGGTTCCTGCTCAAAATTTTGTTTATGTTTAAAAATTTCGGCGTCTTTCTAAAAAACAATACTGGAATACTGTAGATAAAGTATTGGACAACACAGGTCTATATTCATTAACTGTTCAGCATCACCTTTTTTATAGAGAGGAATAACTTTGCTTAATTTGAAAATATCCGGAAAACCATAGATACTTGATACTAGGATGACATTGACTAACATTGATACTTAGATACTTGACCAACAAAATTTGTGATAGGAAAAACATATAAATTATGACATTTAAGTTAGTTACTCAATCAACAATGTTCAAACTGGCTTCATCTGGTCTGAATACATGCATGCAATGCAAAGCCTCTCATTGCGAAGTATTCAAACACATCAGAGTCACTTCTAATTGAGTTTCGACAGTCAACTATCCTTTTTCGAAAATTACCGAAATTGTCCTTTTGAGTATTATAAACTAATGACTCCAGAGATTCCCAGGAGAATTAGTCTAAGGTTCTAAGGGGTTCAAGTCTGGAAATCGGGCGGACCATACTTTCGTCCTATATTGACCAGCGAGGTCAATAATCATCTCACAGAAAATACTAAGAATTCAGTAATTGTACAAGCAAGACAGAGTACAAATACAGTTTTCAATAAAGTAGAGCTTACAAGATATTTCTAGAGAATATGGAATATTATACGTATCATTTCCCTCCTGGTAACAAGCTCCCTATTTATCTCTGGGCAGCTGCCCCCTAGTAGACTTAAAATTTTTAACTTATACTCCAATTTATCAATTATTTTCATGGATTTCTTTTTTCAGCTAAAGATGTGAAAATAATGGTTAAACTTCAAATCATTCAGAGCGATGAAGAGGTGCACAGTCTGTCCCAAGATATGGCTAGGCTTATGGATAAGGATTCACGGGATAAGGATACAATTATAGAATGCGAGAATGAAAGTGGGGATAACGACAAAAAGTCGTTGTTGGTTCACAGCTGGGTGATCAGAATCAGAAGTGCCAAATTAGGATCAAAATTGTTAGAATATAAAAATGATAGGCATAAGGTGAGAATAGATCGGTGTTTATTTATTGACAGGAAGAATAAATTAACACCAACTAGATAACAATTCGATGTAAAAATCTTGTGTACACTGTTATGTTGAAACTAGTACTTAAAATTTCCAATAACTTCTATTGCAACTACAGGAAAAACTATTTAGTAATTTGACGCCAATTGGAAAATTTGTTTATTGATTTTGAATAATATTTGATTATCACATCAAAATAAGCAAGGATTTATAATTGGATTCAAATTCTGACAAATATAAATGTTCACAATATTTATATATAATGAAATTAATTGCCAATAAGACAACAAAAATATGATACAATGTAATTGAATTTGCTTTTTATCACAAACAACGACGTTCTTCAAACATGCGTTACTTTCAATTCGACCTTACAAATAACTCTCTATATAAAATACCCGCATTCAGTTTCATTATTTATAAATTTAAATTTATCATGCGTCTCCATTAATTCATTTCATTACGTTGTAAATATTGAGAAGTCAAATCATTGGAAATAAATTAGAAGTTCACAAATTTCTAACCTCGAATTCCAACCAAATCATAATATGCCATCAAAACTTAATTATATTAAACAAGAGTCGAACATGTCGTCATCATAGCAAGATTGCGTTTTAAAAATTTCAAAATTAAGAGAATCATTTAGTTTGAATTATTGATTTCTTCTTCTCAGTCGTTCACTCTTGACAAAGTGGTCGTGGTCGTGTCTCTGTCTTGTGCAATATTGATTTAATATTGCACAATATTAAATTTTTAATATTTAATTGTGAAATATTGATTTAACATACGCTTATTAAGTATAAATATAATTAGTTGTTAATTTTGTACAATTAGTGAATTAAAAGAATTGTATATTTGACCTCGTTACTTTGTATAACCAAAGACAATAAAATGGCACAGAAAACTCTGTCTTCTTTGAACTGAAAAAGTTACAGTATACGTCACAATTCACAAAAAGTTTCTAGATCTAGAAAAAACGGTGTTTTGTCATTTCATATTTGTATTAAGAGAATACAGATAACAATGAAACTCTTGAATAAATTTAGGAACATTTTTTTCTATTTTTCAGCACATAAAATACAAACTGGACTTTTCCTGTTACTCGCACAACCTAATACAGGAACTCGTTAGGTACATTTATACGGACAAGGTCGATAATGCAGAGACCTACGCTAGTCACTTGTTACCACTCTCTACCCGATATCAACTGCCAGGTCTCACTGCCCTTTGCGAAAGAACCCTCCTAGAAACATTGACACCCGGAAACGTGGCCAGCATCCTCCTTCTTGCTGACGAAAATGGCTGTGGCAATCTGAGGAAAGGGGCTCTCCATTATTGTGAAGAGTCTGAAGAAATAAAAGGTTGCATTCATACAGGTGAGTGTAAACAGCAAATTCAAAATAGTCACCAAAAACACTTGCATCATGTTATACAATATCAAACGATAAACAGTCAAATTTTCTACGCATTTTCTGCAAAAAATAACTTTGTTGAATGAAAATGGTACTTTTAGCTTGTACTGTACCTTATTCAATCAATTTTGAACATTCAACAAAATTGAATTAACTAAATGTATCACAAAATGTGTTGAATGACTCTGAGAAATTTATGTTTATATTGATACATAACATCATTTGAATTCTCATAAATACTTGGTGAAACATTTTTAAAATGTATGCTATAATTTAAAACACTTGTCTAAATTCATAAACTGTCTTCAATACACTCTACATATGTTTCAGAGTATTTAGCCTTCATTTAAGATTTTAATGCGACTAATTGTATCCTTTTGCAGGAAATACTTTGGCGTGGAGAGTAATGGAAATGGTCAATCCCGATTTGTTTTTAGAAGCTTGTGAGAGCATCGGAAGCTCATCTAGCAATTTGGACAGTACGGGATCGTGGAGTGAATAGGATGTTTTATATTGTATTACATAGAATGTTTAAAAAAATGTATGTCAAGCCAAGTACACATTGATAGTTTCTTGGAACTGTAACTCTTAGGGTTAAGCATTAATTTATAAGTACTTATTTAGGCTAATAGCTTGCTTCTGATGAATATATGCTAAGTTAAATGATTCCACCGAATAATGTTATACCGAATCAGAGAGCCTACATAATTTCTCAATTTTTTAAGTATTTTCATATTCGAAAAAAATGTGATGCAAATATTTTGCCTTATTGCTATTGTGATACATTCGTATATTTGAGTACAAAATAAACATTTGTAAACTTTACGAACAATGTTGTAGATATAAAACATGAATTTATATAGTATATCACTTGTAGTTTTTTTTTAACCTGATTTTAGTACTTTATTTGTAAAAGTTTGGTGAAAATGTTTCACATTCTGTTAAGTATGTATGCATGCTTAATAATAGATAACAGATAATACCCTAGTTCAACTGTTTGTTACTGTATACGAAATTTGAACACAGAATACTTTTGTAAAATTATAAATATTGTACGCAGAAGACTGTTGATAAATGTATTTCTCATAATATAAGTTCCTAGTGACATAATTTAAACTTGTTTTAATCAAAGATAATAGGATTTTCATTTAGAAAATACATAAATTTAAACTTTAAGAGAATTTGACATATAATTGAATAATACAAATAAATAAACTTATTTTACTCACAAAAGTATAAAAACTTGTGTGTGAGGTAGGTTTAAAATTATATTTGTATTCTAATTTTTATTATATTTTTCTTCATAAAATAATAAAACACGATACACATTAACAAATGTATAATTCTCACGCTATTCTTTCTGCGATGCCAGTGAACCTTATTAATAAGAATTTCCGATTAAACTGAACATTTTACATAACATAGAACCTCTAGAAATAGATCGTGAGAAGTGAACCGTTTTAGACACGAGGCCAAATTTCAGTGACATTACTTTCTGAAGTCCAAACTTAATTTTTCTTTTAATTAGTGCAATGCACTTGGTCTCAAGAGTTAACATTTGTAGTTAACTTGGACGATCTTCGTGAGTCACGTTATATTATTCAAGTAATATTAAATTGTAACAAACCAAGGCTTTAGTTTTTTCGACTAAACATTTTGTATATGCAACGGATAAATATGAAAAACATAGATGTAAAAAATGTAATCCTAATTTTTAATTTACACCGTGATTCAACCTCTCAAAAATTGCATAATGGATTATTCATAATTCGGTTAATACTTTAACACCATAATTATTTTACGCAAACTTAAAAAACTAGGTAAAATATAATTTATTTTCTTTTCGTATTTTGGTATCGTTTTCGATGATACGCTAAAACTACATCATATGAAGCTATGAATTATATTTTAAATATAATATGTATTATATTTTTATATACTATGAATCTTCTGTAGTTCTGGTCCAGTACATCTTCATTTTACGTTTGTCTTCATCGAAGGAGATCCCGACAGCCAACCTGTGGTAACGTGTACATTTTATAATTATTTTATACCAACTATATAATAATTTTTAATATAATTTTTGGATAATCAACCAGTTTTACTTTTCTTCTTATTCTTAAATTCATATTGTTGTTAATTTTTTTCAGTATCCTTTCTCAAAAATTTAAATGATAATGAAAAACAGTGTTCTGGATTTACTCAGTATGGATTTCTGGTATGACATAATTGTGGCGAACTATGAAGGCTATATGTAGTCATGACTACTGGTAAACACTAAGAAGCTATCGTAGTGGTGAAATGTTCGCTACAATTGTTTAATAAACTTATGCGAATCTAGAAAACTTCCTAGTGTTATCCCTAGACATTTAAATTTACATCAAGTAACGTTCATAAATATTAAAAAAAATCATATATCGTAATCTTTATCGTCTGCGATAATTGGAGAAAATACTTCAAAAACAGAGAGAAATAAAATTAGTTGAAGAAGCATTAATTATTCATCTTAGATCTGGGCTATTCAAAGAATGTACTATTTTTGTAAGTTCAATTTTGATATTATTTAAATCTATTTGTGAATACTTGATTCTCAAATTTCGTTTTATAATGTCCTATATATTTTTTTGGAATTGTTCACAGGTCAATTTAACAAATGTTGTCTAAAGTATCCAATCGTCTCCTCGATTTGTGTTCATTCAATTTCAGTTTCCACAAGTTAGAAGGAGATTAAAATAATTTCGGATACTTGTATCCGAACTTCACCGAATATTATAAATTACATAAAATTCAATCTTATTCCTTATAATAATTATTACTTCTCATTCGTTGACAAGAGAGATGATCTACATACACGGTTCTAAGAAAATATGCATAGACACGAAAATTATAAAATCATAGAACTATGATTGACGGAAGACAGAACTGTATTAGTTTATTTTGAAAGCAAATATTAGCATTGAGGTTTGACGACTTGCTTTGTGTTGAAATTGCCGGCTTGATTTAATTCGGATGTCGTAAATAAACTTAATCGACCAAATTTTAGATACATATCGGATTAATAGTGAAAAATGCCTGGAACTATTCTTGAAAATCTCAGTGGAAAGAAGCTCAGCGTATTAGTTACGGTTTTGTTGGTTTTTCAAGTAGCTTGTTTTCTTGTGGGAATCATACCTCCAGCACCTGCTGCATCCCAAGGAATTTTAGCTACCGTCTGTGAGGTTAGCGATACAAAATTGAATGATGATGTGAACTATTGGTTCTCAAGAAAAAATTGTCCAAGAATTATTACATTACATGATGACAATGCTACTGCACACCTTCAAGCTGAAAACTTGGTAAGCGAATTAATTTCACCAAATTATCCTTTGATGGAAACCGCAGTGGAGATATCACACTTCTTCTTTTGTTTCAGGTTTTCATGATAGAAATGCCACTATATGGTGTGGACTTTTCTCGATGGCATCAAAATCTAATTGGTGTTCTTCAAATTGATTCTGTTTATTATGAACATCTAGAGGAATTAGAACCAGTTGTTGAACTTACAATAGATGCACGCTTGGCTTACAGTGATAAGCTTCCTAATGGAAAAAAGTCAGCTTGGCAATATTATGCACACTCTGAAGAAAAGCGGTACATGGACTGTGAAATTGATAAAAAAATACATAATTTGAATGGATATCCATATAATTGTTCTTTGGTACCTCTGTTTGAACTAGGTTGTGTGTATCATGATTATTACCTCTTAAATATTCGTCTGCCATACAACTATTCTTTACAGAAAAATACAAAACTTACATCTCGTGTTGTAGATATGTATTTACATTTTATACATATGAATGGTGGTTTTGTTCAAGTTTGGATCTCAATGAAATTTGTGTTCTTTCCTCTTATAGTAGCAGTAATGATTTGGTTTTGGAACAGGGTACATATGCTATCTAGAGTGCCAGCTTTACTGGAATATATGTTAATGTCTTTAGGGGCAGCTTTGGCTTTCTTAGATCTACCTGTTGAATATTTGACACTTCATTTCAATATGCCTTACATGTTATTATTAAGTGATATCAGGCAAGGTATTTTTTATGCAATGCTCCTTTTATTTTGGCTAGTGTTTGCTGGAGAACATATGCTTATAAATGATAATGGTTGTAAAAATAGCATTAAGTTATACTGGAAACACTTAAGCACAATAATTTTTGGATGTCTTTCATTATTAATTTTTGACCTTTGCGAACGTGGAGTACAATTGGTTAATCCCTTTTATTCTATATGGGTAACTCCAGTTGGGACAAACCTTGCTCTTACCTTCATTATTTTTGCTGCTATTTCAGCATGTTTGTACTTCCTCTTCTTGTGCTATATGATATGGTGTGTGTTTAAAAACATAAGTATCAAAAGATCTGTTCTTCCCAGCATGTCTCAAGCACGACGTCTCCATTATGAGGGAATTATCTACCGCTTTAACTTTCTTATGTTGGCAACTTTAATATGTGCTGCTGTGACTGTTATTTCTTTCATTTTAAATCAGGCAGCTGAGGGTCAGAGAAAATGGGATGATGGTACTGATATTGAAATTTCATCTATATTACATACTGGTGTCTATGGTATGTGGAACATATACATTTGTGCAATGTTAATATTGTACGCCCCCAGTCATAAGCAATGGCCTAGCGACCCAGTATGTAATGAAGGAGAAGAAGTTGAATTCAACAGACTGCCAGTTGATACAAGTCCTAATGAAATATCATCATTGACTTCATTTGCAAGCAAATCAAATATTGAATAAAGCAAATTTCGGTATATCATGAAAACGTTTGTATTTCAGTTACTAATTCTTTAGACTGCTAGAAATCTTGTAAATGTTATTTAATTAATCAATTGTATTTATTTTAGTAGTTTAGGCAATTTTTTAATATTTTATATAGTTTTTACATTTTTTTAGTGCAACGTATCCACTCTCGATTTTATTATGAATTTAACTTTGATATTTTTATCATTAATTTAAAACTTTTCTCGCAAGTGTAATCATTTACTGAATTCTTATTGTATTGTAATTGTTATAATTAATGAAGGGGTATGAAAGGTTAAATGAAAGAAGTAATGCAGTATTTTGTTCTGTGTATTTCAGGCTGTTCCCAAGTGATAACTGTAGATTGAGGCGCATGTTCTTAAATGGATACCTTTATTATTTTTAAAGCTTAAGTTTAGATATAAAGAGAATTCTTTATTAATTTATTTTCATTCATGATTTTATTGCTTTAAATTATTTAATATTAATATCAAGAAATTTAAAATGGCAGTCAAAACTACCAAATAATTATTTATTAGTAATAAATTCATTCATGTTTTCAATAAGTTTGAAGTAAAAACTTTTTATGTTGAAGTTTTAAGGGATTCAGAATGAGTTATTAACCATTAAAGCACAACATTATTTTTAATTATGAATTTATTTAGGGTATGTAATGGAAAACTGATGTATTCCTGGCATTTCTTAAAAATATTGTCTATTACACATAATCATCCCATCCCTTGAACTATTGTTCCTTACTATGTTATTTTCCAAGCTATCATTTACTTTTATGTTTTTATAATTATCACCAGTGTATTTTACTCATTATAATTAATAAACTCTCTCGTAACACATTTAGTGCTAAATTCCATCTGTTGCCAATTTGTTTTTTACACATTTTTATTGTCTGAGATCAAATTATTTTATATTTTATTCAGTACGATAAAAATAAATTCATAAAATTCTCGAGTTTCTTTAGCGCTAAATGTATTAAGTATACCTTTTGCAGTATTAAGTGAATGTGATTTTATGCTCTTTTATGGTTTTCGAATATACAGATATATATACTTTGTATACATTTACAATTTCACCTAATAAAGCAATATATCTTATAATCAAAGTTTTGTTTCATTAATATAATTCAAAAGATATTTGTTCTATGCTTAGAATTATTTGCACTGACAAATGCCACAAGAAATGTACAAGAAAAAACGAAATGTGCAATAAAAACTATAGGTATTTTAAAAGTGTGCATGCTAAATAAAAAAAACCGTCTCATTTTTATAATTGAACGACATTTTTACCACGAGAAGGAAAGATTTGATTTTTTCTATACATAAATATAGAAAAAATGAAATGTTTTGAACTGAATACATGAATCAAGTGTTTAATCACACTCAACTCGTACTGCAGCAAAAAGGCCCTGTGCATGTGATTCATATACAAATATATGAATAATTACGCATACTTTTTGCTAAACTAAATTGTGGCCTAGGCAAATTTTCTATCTTTTTTTTGCACTATTTCTACTGATTTACAAACTTATGATAATAGGTTGAGTTGAATGGGGTGTGCTATTTAGTACAAGGAACTTTAAATGGCTTGCCTGATTTAATTGGAATTGCTTTCGTAACGTCAAATTAGTCTTTATATTCGCCTCCTATTGGTCAGAACAAGTTTTAAATGCATTACAACCATAATTAAAGAGATATTATGCATTGACACAAACAAATCTTTAAAACCAGATGTCTAATAAGTTCTATCAAATTGTTAAAACATTTTTATTTAATGCATATTCAAGGGAAGAAAAGATAAGTGGTAATGGAAAGATAGACACATTTTCACTTGTCTTCCAAGAATTCTATAAATCTAGGGATCTGTGTTCTACTTAAAGAAAAAATAATAAGGACAATTTCTTTATTTTCAATTTTCTATAAGAATATTTCACATATAAAATTATTTAAAATAAGAAATTTCAATTTAAAAAAATATAAAGTCTACATGGCAATAATTTTATTTTAATACCTACTTTAAGAACAATATGGCATGACATCTGCACGTATATAACTATATACACATATACAAAATATACATTTTCCATAGAATTGGAAGAAAATATCTTCAATATGAATTGAAGAATATTATATACATTTCAAAAAAATTCTTCATCAATAATTATGTATTACATACAGAATTAAACTAATTATAACATCAGTACAATTGTTTTCGAAATACTGGCCAGACATAATCAGTTAGACAGATGTGGACAACTAGTGTTGAATTATCAATGTTCTGCAAAATTATCATTTTTAATTTTTAAATGTTCAATTTATAACTCTGTACTTTGTTCCTTGATGGAATAAATTTCAATAGCCAGAAAAATTGTTATTCATTCATTTCAAAATCCGTGAATATTCAGTAATATATTCCAGATACGACTAAAATTTTACCCATAAAGTACATTTCTGTTTTTTTACAGGGTTTCACTGCACTGATCAGTCTGAAAAACACTACACGTAGCTCTCACTTTCGGAATCTGTAACTAACATAAGTCTTGCAGTGGCGTACGTGGGTGGAGGAGGAGGTGGTGGCCTGTACAATGGAGGTAAATACATCTGGGGAAGATGTCTCAGTGGTAAGTGCCTTCGGGGAGGTATTGGGGGACTGCAGAGACTTTCATTGGACGTGCAAAACGCCTCATCTTCTTCGACCCACGTATTATCTAATGATCTCATTCTTGCCGCTTGTCGGGACCAGTCCTGTCTTTGAAATGGGTACGATCTCAAGTTCAGGCCAGGACTCTCTCGATCGTCTTCGGATAGTGTCAATCCAGAGTCCCTGCTCAACGATTTCTGGTCTTTACTCAATTCTGCGCTGTCTAATGATAGACCTAGTGCTGTAAATATAACAAAATGGATGAGATCTTTATGCAGATTAGTGATTAAACATTGTACTATTCATAGAAAATGGCTGAACAAATATAATGAATATAAAAATTTAAATTATTCAAAACAACTTTACGTTATCAGTTGGATTTTAGTGTCGTCTGTGAACGCATAAAGCACATTCAAGAGTAGTCAAGAACAAAATGCAATCAACTCTAGTTAGTAATATTCAAGTTTCAAGTAAGTATTTACTGCTATGAACCTCATAATCAAAGTGAGAAAATACATATTATAACCATTATTCTTAGTGTAATAGTTTTTTGAATTAGTATGATCATATTTCATCTATTTCAATACTAACATGACAAAGTCTTTACGAAACTGCAATCCCGCAAAGAGAATGCAAAAAATATTGTGTATGTATTACACTAATACTATTTATTATGTTTTTTATAATATTATTGATTCATAATTCTTTTTTTCTAAAATCTATTTTTTGGTACTCACAGTGTAAACTATCGGATTCTTCAGCTCCACTGTCATTCTGAACATCTCCAAGCAGCGATACAATTTGAGTTCCAAACAAAACTTGGCATTGTGTAATTAACGTTTCAATAAGAGTTGGTAACGTTCTCATAGGTGAATTAGCATTGGATTCCCACAGCAGGCTAGGTCCAACACACACAGCTGTAACAAAGAAAAAAAAAACTATAAATGAATCCAAATATATATCATACATTCAAGCTTTCATGACATTTCAATTTTTATGGCAAACATTTATTAACAAAGTAATGATGTACTAACCTAGGTTAGCTGCAGACATCAAATTATACTTGGCTTTTTTTGCTATATTGTACAGAACACATATAATATTTGTTAGAAGAAGGTAGTTTTCAGAAGGCAGTTGAGTTATTAATTTCCTCAGTTTATCTATTCTTCCATTAGTACCAACAAATAGCCATTCTTGTGTGTTTCCGGCCAATAGTGGTTGAGGAAGACTCCTTAAGAATTCCTTTAGGAGAGCTGCTAACAAAAGCCCATGGGTGTTGTTTGAAAGTTCCTCAATGATACCTGGAGCTGAAAAATAAGAAACAAATATTAAAGTTGGTCTTTTACTTCACAATATTAAAACATTGAAAAAACAATAACATATTCCTTGTTGATTCCTCAAGCTGATTTTCAATTTTATAGTTATCTTATATGACTATAAACAAATATACCGAAGAGTTTATATATTTTTTCAAGAGGATGGACAGAATTATTTTAGACTATTACTTCCTTATGCATACAGCAACTTTCACAGAAAAGATTGAAAATCTTGGTAAAGAAAATATTATGATGTTTTAGTGCAGAATTTTTGATTTTTTTCTTACCTTGTGAGTCTATCCTCTCTCTTAGTTCTCTAAGGGCTCTGGCTGACGCACATCGTCTGAAAATTCCTTGAACATGAGGTCCCTTAACAAATAGGGCTTTCAAACATGCCGTTATCACTGGAGGTAAACTGTTGTTCGTGCAAAGTCGTGATAGACATACGCCAAATATTCTAGATCCACTTTTTGTCCTAAACAATTTTAGGTGAGACCTGTAAATAAACAATAAACGAAAGATTAATTTCAAAGGATTCAACTTTTGGTGGAATATTTTGAAATGTATTGTAAAATTAAAGAATTTGATGGATTTGATGATTTCGGATTAGGTTCTCATATCCTTGTGACAAAGGTCAGATTGAAATCCCTTGACAGTTTCAACAATATAGAAGTTAATATACCATTTAGATTAAGAACTTATCGTTGAAATAGCTTTTTCTACGAATATTTAAATTTAGATCAACTGTTCTTGTTTTTCTTTGATTGTTTCAAAGTTAGTCTACAAACTTACTTTCTTGGTGGCGGTTTAATATTGGGTTTCAGCTCAAATACTATGTCGCTAGGTACTCTGTTGTTATTGCAATGAGTAAGGTCGAAACCTTCTTCTGCACACATCGATTGTCTTATTCTGGCCAACTGTATCGAATGTGGTCTTTCGTATCCAGTAAGAGGGCATGGAGCGCTGTCTCTATCCCTGGCATAAAGGGTAAAATTGCAGTCTTGGTTTCCTGTTTCGTCCAACGTGAGCCTTGCTACCTGGAAGATTAAAGAAGGTTTATTGTAATTTACTTGGAATCATTTAAATTTACCAGTTGATATCCAAACAACAGATTTGAAGTGTATATTGAACCGAGTGTAATACATTCAACTATTCAGAAATAGGAACATATGTACAATTTTTCTCAACTTTGTCAACTTGATACGAACGCAAGGAAAGATAATCTCTTCTTATAAGGTATTATATTACATAAAAAGTTTAACCACTGTTTTTCAAAAATATATCAAGTCATTAGTGTTAAAACTAGCATGAATCGATAACGATTTAAAACCTGAAGCTTTAAATGAAGTTTTCTAAATGAAATTTGAAAATATATCATATGGTAATACTTGCCTCTCCAGAGCTGGTTTCTGGCCTCACCCCCACTGTCTTGGAGCATTCAGTCCCACTCAGTGGATCTCTGAAAATCACCTTTATATTTGTTGTGGGAGGTTCCAATCTAAGTTGGGTTGAAAGTGCTTGCTTGAGTTCTCTCCACCAAGAGTCCCTAGCAGCTTGAGTGCAGAAAGAGACTAGGTAAGTTCTAGCCGGTGATGGCCAACCAAGAAGAAAACCTGTTTCGGATTCTTGATGTCTGTGCAGCCAGATTTCCGATACTCTAACCCGCTCCTGAAAGGGAACGAAAATGTAAATACATATTGCGAATATAAATACTACCAAATAATGATCGATGTTACTTTCTAAATTTTTAAAATCATGAACACAGTAGAAATATTTGGTACAATGCGCGATTACCAATTACAATTTTTTCGTCGAAATAATGATTTAATAGTTTCAGAAACATCGTGAATGATATACACATAAATGTGATAAATATTTGAGATTAAAACTCATAAATACATACTTTGTCGGTGACGTTTAATTTAGAGGAATGTTTAAAGTAGGTAGACATGTACCTGAATACTTCATTTGATTTGAATATCTCTTGAAGTTTGAATAATTTCAAAACATCAATAAACCAAATTTGGAGTATGATAACAATTTATTCGATCCGTAAGCGGCACCATAAGGAGCCAGAGGTGAACTATAGATTCAGTGATTGAAGAACAAAGCTCAGCTAATCTTAATCGTTTGAATGTTTGTATTGAATTCTTTTACTACTATTGAGCTGTGAATAGAACAGATGACGTCAATTTATTTACCAACATCTAACTTTTTTTATATAGACAGTTACCAAGAATAAATTTTTTGTTCGCTAACAGATGTCACACAATCAGAAATACATTTATGTAAAAACGAAAGTCATTTTACATGACGGTGATGAATTTGGATACAGTTAACTACACACTTATCATAACTGCACATGTTCATGAGAATAATACCATAAAGTTCGTCAGCAAGTGATTAATGTGTATCTACTTCAATTCAAGAATAAACCCGTCATTGTTTAATTCCAGATTGTGTATTTTGAATATCTTTAACAGCTGATAATTCATTTCAAATTTAAAGCAAATTTGTTGTCCAGTCAATCAGCAAAAGTATTATTAACAAAAACTTTTCAATTAAATCAAGTTGTTATTCAAAATAGGTATTAACGTCATTGATGCGTACGAAATAACTTATTCTAGTACTAATTTCGTTTGATAAATTCAACAGAAATATTGAAACTAGTTATTTATTTGAATATTTGTATCTATGAAATGCCACCTAGTAAATTTTATGTGAAAATTTAGCAATGATTACAGTTTTCTATTTTTCAATACACAATGTAATTGAAGTACGTTACAAACACATCAGATGGCAGAACAGTTATCAAACTAACATAACATTCTGAAAAACATGAAATTTTTTCACTTATAATTGAATTAAAATCAATTCCTGTATATATTAAAATACTTCAATGCCGATCGACCTTTGGAGCAACCGTTTTATCTATCTTAATTGAACTTGTAACGAAGTAACTGTTACTAAACCTAGTCATTTTCTTGTCGAAACAATCAACTCCATTAGGAAATTCCAGTTCAGCGAAAATTTGCAATTAGATACAAATTTCGCGGTTTGTTGTAGTTCAGTTGTACGGAGCATAGATTAATGTGTTATTGATAATTTCGTAATTAATCGGTTAATTGTTCGGTACTTCTCAGAATGCATATTTACTTTCCTCAAGGATTTCATTAAGAACATAATGACACATAAATCTGAAGCAAGATTCTTGTCAATTGAGAATTAAATGGTAACTTGAAATGTGTATTATATTAACAGTAATCGCATTATGAGTTGAGTGATTACGATATTTTGAAAATTGAAAGATTTTTCAGCATTTTACTCAATCTTGACATCTTAAAAACTCAGTGACACCAATGATTGGTGATGATCCGAACCATTGAATCTCTGACAAGATGGTTGACAAAGACATTCAATTATTAGTAGTTTCAGAAAAATCAATCGTCAGGATTGTCCACACTTCCCCTCAATCTTTTAACCTTTTACTACTAACCAAAAACCACTACGCCCTTTTTAAGTAATATTAATTAGAACTAGTTACAATCATAGATAAATATATTTTTATATGAGTAACTAGGAGTAAGTATGATGAAGAAGGACCACATTGTAATAATTTCTCATTTTTTCAAACTTGAAGAGAAAGAGAATTGTTTGTCCTATTCCAAACAAAAAACCAATTATTTTATTGTAAATACACCTGGGAAAATAAAACTATCTGTATTTTTTGAAATTCTATGATTTATCATCTTATAGTTTAACTTAATTTATGGCTGACTTAAACTTACCTTTAATTTGAAGGTCCCAGGAGATCTTGGCTTGGCAACAAGTAGAACGTCGTTGAAGAGAAATAGATGTCTTGGCTTGGCGTTCAAGGGTATATTTGAGGGGGCCATCGCACAGGGAGCTTCCATTATGAACATTCTGGAACAGTGCGATTTCGAATTGTTGTTTTCGAAATTCGTCAAGTCACCCAAGGATTTTTTGCGCAGTGTTCGACTTTTCTGCAAAAAAAAACGGTGTTTTGATTGAAAATTTCTAAATCCAGAATGATAGATTATAAAATGAAACTTCTAATTTAAAATTCCCCATTAACTCTAAAAAATTTTAGAGAAACTTTCAAACCTCTGAACTATATTTCTTTGATTAAATATAATGAGAACTATTATTTTCAAGGTTTTTAGAGAAAGTCACAATTTGTAGCGAAACGTTAACTAGAAACAAAATTGTTCCATTTTAAGGTCTGCTATTGCTAATAATATTATAAACGTGTGAACGTTCCGTGCTTGGTGTATCTATGATCTGGGAGATGTTTTCTATAGATTCCTTTAGACGGAATTGTAAAGTATTAATTACTCCACGGTTGTTCACTTGGAGTATTAAGAAAGTGTTTGGAGATTGAAATCGTTGCCTCACTTGGATAAACGTGGCACAACTGATGAGTTTCTTGTAGAACGAAACAGCTGTCTCGTGCTTCCATCAAGTGTGGCGATGATTTCAATATATCTGTAACATTTATCCCTTGGAGAATAATGGAGGCATCACTTCGTAGACATTCATATGAACATGACATGACTGGTTCTACTATAACATTTTTTTGGTTCATTAAATTTCCTGTACTCATATAGATTATTTATGATATATATATATATATATATATATATATATATATATATATATATATATATATATATATATATATATATAATGATAGAAGGAGTATTGCCTTGTAATTTAAATAAAAATATTATGGGTTAAAGGCAAAAAAGGGGGGCCACTATAAATAGATTTTAACCAATTTGTTTGCCTGGATATAGTTATTTACTTTCGGATCATTTTAAGTAATCCTCGCAGGCAGTCCACAATTTTAATATACTTTATGTGTTACGTGCTCAGTATGACTTTTGTTGTTACTGTGATTTACTCTCTCGCCTCTGTGCCTTTTGTCGGTGACAATTGTTTCTGTGCTCCTCTCATATTTGCTCAAATATTTATCTATCGCTGTTTTGGTTAGTTCTTAATAATTTTTATAATTTTTGAAAAGTTTACATTTAACATTAATATTCACTTCCCTGTGCAATATAGACCAGGCAAACAATATGGCTAAAATCTATTTATAGTGGCGCCCCCTTTTTTGCCTATAACTCATAATTATTATATATATATATTTATATATATATATATATATATATATATATATATATATATATATATATATATATATATATATATATATATATATATATATATATATATATGCTTCTGTAATTTCTACAAGAAGAACTTTCGTTTTTTTCAGAGTGTTCCACTCAAATTTTTCGGGCACGAATAAATGCAGACACGCAAGAACAATGACAAATTTCCCTCTTTCTGATATATTAACTATAATCAGCCATAGTATGAGTTTTTGCGTTTATGAATGGATGGCCATTTATTAATGGCTTATAGCGAATTTAATTGGCGTTCATAGTCATGCCGCCTTCAAGTAGGCCGCTTTTTCCTTAGTTAATAGTCTGTATGGTTATGCGAGACATACCCATTACTTTCATGGTATGAATAAAACAACGATATAGGTGTAAGTACCATGTCATGTCATTGAAGGAGTGTCACAGCAATCATATTTGTGTGAAACAATCTTCATGGTTGGAGCGAAAGCAATTCAGCAGGTTTTAAATGAAGAAGGTACCTCGAAGGTTACAACGTTTTATTTCGTTTGGCGCAATTTCGAACCGTCTCGCCATTAACCGACTCGATTTTTTACACGAATAAACGTTGAAATTTTTCTACAACAGATCGGGGACTTGCTACGTTAGTAGATAATCATCATTGCCATTTGTTATCTTATAATTAATGAATATTAAATAATATTAAAATGTTCAAACACACAGTGATAACTCAAGGATTCATTACTTCTAAAATGCGATAGATCGCAAAATAATTGGTCAACCGTATGATTAATAGATGTCGTTGCCATCTAATTCATTGCTAGGAAGTGCTCAATGTGCCAGATATAGAATCTTCAGTTTTCAGAAGAACTTCTCGTCAGAAGTGTGAAGTTCTAAATATTAATTTTATATTGTTGAGAAATACAAGCCATAAGAAATACATAACCTATGTTAGATGAAATATAAAGCAGGAGTATATAAATTTATATAAATCCGTTCGTTACATACTTCAAATATTTGTCAAGTTACCTTTTTCAACATAATAAGTGATTTCTGCGCGAACACCTATTATATATATTAGTGTTTGGGTTTTATAACTTCCTTTCACTTTTTGTGCTCCTTGTAGAGATATTAAGGACATTTTTCTTTCATAACTGAATTTGATTCCCTGTTTTTATGCCTAAAGTCCTGTTTTTATGTCAATAGATTGCCTCTAGAAGTTTTCACTACAAAAATTATAGATTACAGAGAATTCTATTAAAATTTAGTGAAACCCGGTCTGAGCTTTTTCTATATGATGAATGCATAAATATTTGAACGAATATTTTTCATAGAATCACAAGGTCACCTAAAAATATATTGGGGGTAAATTGAAAACTAAAATATTCAAACAATAAAACTTGGAAATGAAATATTAGAAATATTTCCCACTAAATCTGTTCCAACAACTAAACTCCTAGATGATTATATGACATAAAATTACATTAACCATTTCGAGAAGAATGTGTAGCCTTACAATTTTTTGTACAGCTAGCCTTGAGTAATGGGTATATTATTTTAAAATTGACAAAGAGAAAAATCCATGATTTTTTAGTGATGTGATTGAGAAATCATTACTGAATGTGATAATTTTTAGTACAAATGAATTCAACACAAAAACCATTTTTTTACTTTTATATTTTTATTTAAGTAAATATAAATATTTTGATTTGATACACAGAGTTCTGTATAAAATAAATTCCAAATTATTTCAAAAAAGCACTTTTCATTGATGACTTTCAGGTAGAAATCATATTTAAAGAAGTATTATATGATATGAAATGCTTGAATCATTAAAAAACTATCCAATTAGGAACATATAAAAGGACACCGGAAGAGAATAGATCGATAAAATCATCCAAATCCACACCTGCGCTCCTACTTTTCATAGATATTTATTCAACACATTCTCACTTCTACGAAAACACATTCTGTGACACGTGCTCTGTGCTTCAATTCACCAATTGTCTTCTATGGGCGCGACCCTGAAGTATTTATTTATCTATTGTTATATTCTTTTACTTCGCTCCGCTGACAAAGCTTCAACAAATGAGAATATATAGCCTTTTCTTCCTTCTAGATATGGAATATTCTACATATTTCAAGTCTTACGTCGCTATAATAATCTACGACTAGACTTTCTTGTACGTAGAATAGACTTGAATTCTTTATCAGCATAAAGTATCGTACGCACGGAATTTAAAGAACACAGACGAAATAGTTGAGATTATTTCTTCCGAATTGGGCCATCTTCGATTTATTTATGACGTTGATGTATCCTTTTACTATCGTTCCGTAAATTACGTAACAGCGTTGCGACGTTTAATATTTGTACGATTGTCTCAGATAAATGAATCATTTTCCTCCCATAAATTGCATTCGTAATTAAATATTGATATTTAATTTCCTGAAAAATTCAACTTACTTATGTTTCATTAAGCAAACATACATCGTGAAACGTGAGTTGAAGAAGGAAGTTTAATGAAATTATGTTAGATTAAATTGATGCTCTACCGCATACCACGACCGGATTATATCACTGATACGTTTATGTCATTAGTTTATTTTTTTAATGTATTAATATGATGATGTTTACGAGTAATGTGTCATTAGGATTTGTTGAGTTATAAGGATAATTTTCAACGGAAATATGAATCATGAGAAAGCATTGAAGGTTAGTTATAATTTCCGTATTAGTTTCTTATTATTCAATTCGGTTCTTTTGAGAAAATTATTTTATTAATATTTAATTTTGATTTGTATTTAATCTACTTTTCATAAGAGGGCAGATTGATAAGTCAATGACTTCATGATAAAATAATGTATTTTTTTCCAGAAAAAATCTCGATATATTTAGAGCAGCATTTTTCTTATTTCTTGTTTATAATAAATCCCAAAGGCTGTAAAAATGAGGGTTTGCTTTAATGATAACCTCTTCATTCGCCCTCGATCTCTTACAAAGATAAGCAGACGAATATGATTCAGAAGGTAAATGCATCAGAATAAAAGAAATGCAACCGCCTACACAATTTCATAATGAATTGTTTGAGTTTAAAAGTTCATTTTTCGAGGACACTGTCTCAATTTAAATCATTTTCTCTAAGAAATAAAATAGATATTTAATAGTGTTGGCGTTTACTTGATGTAAATCCATTATAATTGAATATAAACTAAAATTCAAACACTTGAACTTTTGATTTACACTTTATTGAAGACATAGCATGACAAGTTTCGTCGTTATAAACGACTTCTTCAGATGCTAACAGAATACTTTGAAAGAAAAATGTATTCTGTAAGCATCTGAAGAATACATTTCTAACGACGAAACGCGCCATGCTATGTTGTCAATAAAGTGTAAATCAAAAGTTCAAGTGTTTGAATTTTAATTTATATTCTTATAAAATAAATGTAATAAAATAATCAATCCAAAATTTAGTCCAAAATGATCCAACTTGAAAACAAAAATTAAAGTGCATATTCCAAATAGTAAATGAGGGTACGATCATAAAAATCATTCAAAGTTCCATATTTTAACCTCAGACTTTCCGAAAGTTGATAAAGTTAGGAACATCATATATATCAAAGTCTTCGATAAGGCAGTTTAATGAAATATCTTACTCACTTTATAAAGCTGAGGAATTTCAAAAAACCTTACAATTAACCACTATAAGCTTATTT
Organism: Henosepilachna vigintioctopunctata; assembly: GCA_030704895.1. Lineage (NCBI taxonomy): Eukaryota > Metazoa > Arthropoda > Insecta > Coleoptera > Coccinellidae > Henosepilachna > Henosepilachna vigintioctopunctata. The sequence continues at coordinate 2,553,459 of JARQZJ010000091.1, forward strand.
CACCTTCACGTGAAACAATTGGAATGACATGATTCACAGTTACAAATGGAAAACATCGAGTCAAACAGATTAACATAAATTAGCACAATAAAACGTCTGGATCATTAAAAGAATCTGAGACTCCATTCTTCTAACTGGTTCAATGAAGATTTAGAGTCCAAACTTAATGTAATTCCGTTCAATTGTTTTGTTTACATCCACAGGACTCATGAAGCGTCTATCATTTTTCAGATGTATGTCATAATCTTGTAGTTCTATGGTTCATAGCCTTTATGGCTTGGTCTCAACAACATTAATTTAAACTTCAAACTGCATAACTTCATACTGATTCTAATTAATCATCAAGATAATAGAGCCTCAACAATGCACCCAATTTGTTGTTTGTTACTGCGTCCATTTTGTAATATTTTGGCCTGAGACGTCGATAAATATAAACAAAACCATGGACAATATCTAAGTAATATTTTTCATAAGGCCGTATTATCTGATTCCTATCCGGTTTATGTTTGAAATATCTCAAAATTACTTTTTTCACAACCAAAATATATGAAAGTTATCAACAAAAAACCTAAAATGTACTTTGATTTGCAACATATTAAGAATGTATTAAATCCTGAAGTTGTCAGAAATTACATTTAAGGTGGCATCGATGTAGCCAGAGTATAATCATAGAATATAATCGTAGTATCACAAAATTAACACAGATTCTGTAAATGTATAATGCAGGTTTTAAATTTCTATTTCAAAAACGTTTAGATCAAACGAATATATGTAATAATGAAAGTTCTTTAACCATTAAGTTAAATTGATGTGTAAAATCGACATGTGAGACGAAGACAGAGAAACAAATCTATAAATTGAAATGATTGTGAAAGTTTAATATTGGAGGATTTTTTCCATCAAGAAAGTGAATCTTTTCATAATTACAGATAATTAAAAACCTATATACACGACTGTTAGAATTATTGCATTATTGGCACTCTTAAACACTTTCTCCACTTTGGTAACAGCTACGGAGATCTCCCGTAGCAAATCATTGTTTAAATCGCAACTTCTTGAGATGTACATGTAAGAGAAATATTTGTCCTGAAAGTGAAATTTAGTTTATTTTTCAACAGGATAAAACGAGTAATCTTGCTTCAATGAGTACATTTAGTGAAAAGCGGTCGTTTTTATTCTTCACATGATTGTTGCAATACGTTCAACCATATCAAGGTATTCAATCTAGGTTATGATAAAATTGTATCGAAAATCTTAGCAATTATCCTAGTTTTGTTGAGAATACAGGACAACACTGCTTCCCATTGTTTTTAAACACTACAAACTATTCATTATGTATGTATTTACAGCCGTGTTAATACTAAAGTTTATTGTTAAAGAAAAAATACACTTTTTTATCACTACATTTGTTATTTTGCGTCTGCAGTTTCGTAGTATTATTTGAAAATACAGCAATAAAGGAAACTGCAGTCGTAAAATAATTTAATAACTAATTTTAACTAAAATATTATAACTTAAGTTTATTGTATTTTTGCCTAGATTTTTATATAGAAATCAGTTGTGAGAAATCAGTGAGCCATGTACACTAGTTCAATTTGCAACGCCTTTATTGTATTATATACATACGACTTTATTGAGATGATTTGAGACGTACTATACGTTTTTGTACAAGAAATGTTGAATATTACAAATGGTTTTTACACACATCTTCCAAATTTAAAGGTCATTTTCGTAAATCACGAAAATTATCAGTTCTAAGGCATTGGACTGAAATCGGATACTTGTCTTGCAACCTTCGTATATTATCTTATGCCATTATATCGTCTCAAGATATACGTAAATGAAATTGCGCAACTAATGACCAACTTCGAAATAGGGATAATGGCAAACTTCGGCGAATTATTATAAGTGATCGAATGGAGCGTAGACCCGATAATTTGGCCGAGAATTTACGTGACTACTGACCGTCTTAAATTCGATATACTCGTTTTTGTGCGAAGTGAAAGCGAAAGGTGTCCACATAATTTATTTTACAATAAAAAGTAAATAGTTCGATTCGGTATTCTATGTCGCGTTAGACATGATGTTTGAGAATTAGAAATTCGATATTACGAAAAAGTGAGCAGAAAACCATAGATTTTTATGGAAATTGAGAACGATAGTTGGTTATATTGTAAGCACGCGTATACAAATTCATTTAGCTTCGCATAATATTTGAGAAGGAAGGAATATTACGCAAACTTACATCATTTGTTATAGAATTATTTTTTAGTTACAGTTTGGTTATGTACAAGGGAGGATCAACTAATTTTGCAATCAAGATTATAAGTGTATGTCATTTTGTCACGACTTTTGCTAAATTTTACGCAAATAATTTTCAGTGAATGAGTAAATCATTAATGAAATCGACAAGACACTATTATGGAGAAAAATTACTCGTCGTATTATGGAGTATTCAATTCATACTTTCCGTAGTTTGTGTAAAGAACGAACAAATAAGAGAAAAAATGGATCATTCCAATTAAATGCTTTTTGCGTATTTTAGTCGCTACTAATGGAACTAGTTTGGTGGTAAATTCAACAACCTTCTGGCAAAATATAATTTTTTTCAGAATAATAGAAACTGGATTTGGACTTTTGATTATTTTTTCACCATTTCCAAAGATCAAAAAACGTATCAAATTAGGTAACAGTTTTTTTAAGTGACTTCTTAGAACGAGCATTGAATTTCATTACATCCGAATTTTCAAGTATCTTTTTGTTGGCGTTAGTAACGCACCTTCTAAGCATGTAAAAAAATATACTCACAGCTTTTCTGACCTTTTATATACATATCTACCTTAAAAATCCGTAATTTTACCTTAATAATAAATAAAATGAAATATCCTACTGACAAGTTCGATATTATTATCGACATGTAACACCAAAAATGGCAATACAAGGATAATGAAACGTTAGAATTGCTTTGTTTCTTGAATTATTAATGTTAAGTTCTCATTTCATCTAGAGAAAAAAGCATTTTATGAATTAATTTCAAACACAATTATAATTTCTCAAAAGGGGGAATGAGTAACTTCCAATTATATGAGAATAACCGCTGGAACCCGTTACATTATGTATATTCATTTCAAATGGAAACGCCCGATTGTCACTGGACTATTTGTATTACTCCGGAAATGAATTTCCACCTGCAGTTTTAAATTACAACGTTATACATCAAATATAGATTTGAGTGGCACTGATAACATCTATCGGTAAACGATTACGTTAACTTTAACATTATGATAAGGGTTCAAGAGTAAATCTTGCACTTTTATTACTTGACAGTAGTAATAATTTTCCAATTCACAATTCACAAATTCTAAATTCCCTAAATGAAATTCTGTGTTTCATTGATTAGGTTTAACCTCAAATCCGCGTCTGCAATAAAAGAACTTGGGTAAAAAGTGTGATTTTTGTTTTTTTATCAATTGAAAGGATTTTCTGAAAATGCCCTACCAAATGAAAACTCCAGTAGATTTTTGTTAAATGATTTGTTTCATTTCACATGAACATGTTACACAGAATATACCCAGTGCATTTGACAATAAATTTTTTTTTAGACAGTGCGTGACGGTAATAGCGTGTTGTAACCGATCAGACGAATTTTATTACGTTTTTTGCCCTGCTACTTGCCTGAGAAACTGCGTGAGAGACTTTTTTTTAGACGTAATCTGATAAAAATTGAGAAATTTTCATGTCATAATAAAGGAATAAAAAATAAGTGAGGAATATTTTTATATTTATCTCATTATCTCCGGTTCGACAGTTCAAGGTTCATTAACTTTCCATCATTGCTATTAATAAATTGGAAGGTATTATTCATATTTCTAATATGCTATCACACCTTATTCCAACATATTCCTAATAAGCCTATATTAGTTCTTCAATGAATCGTGGCATTGGTCATTTTACTGGGTATTCAAATGAAGCAACAACGTGTTTACCGGATAATTTCTCGAAAATTATGTGAATTTACCAACATCAACGTTTGAAGGACGCGATTCGACCATTTTTCAGCTACGGGCATAGAATAACTCTGCACTCGACGAGAGCACAGAATCGATACCCAATAAAATACGTAATCATTTTGTGAAATGCGATTCGCAGGTGTTCAACCTTGATTGGTTTACTATTTAATTGAATCAATTAAACTGGACGGGACAGGCGCGGACTGGGGATAAAGTCGGGGTTGACTTCGCGACATTTCACCATAAAATCGAACCTTAAATCTCAAATATTTGAATTCTGCATTCATTTTGTAGATATCTTTCATCAAGTGAAAAGTATTATAACAATAAAATCAACTCAAAGTTCTTCATCCATTGCAGTTAAACAGTCTAATCCAACGAAAGCGTTTTGTTATTCATCAATAGAAACTATAAAGAATAATCAGCTTTTGAAACACCTTCATGTAGGTAGGATTTTTTACAAAGCTTCACGAAACTTTTTTTATACTCATCTAATTAAAATTGCGTTTGAGAGCATTGAAATGTAAAATTATAGTGAGAAAATGCGGATCAGTTAACCTCACAGTTGTTCGCTATATTAAATTTGGAGGTATTATAGGGAAATAGATACAGAAAACCGTGCATAACAGAGACATTGCATTATTATTGCGACCCTTGTCTTGCTTATACACTGATGATTTTTGACTGACTTCAAATACCAAATCTGAGGAATAGTTGCAACATAGCTTCGATGCTTCCAAAAATTAGACGTAAAACCAGTCGAAATATAAACTAGTTCATTAGTTGACTTGACTACTTAATTATAAAACTGTACAGAAGTTTTTACGAAGGATTTTTTAAAACCTGATCGTTTCGTGGCTTTAGAATTAGCCAAATTATCTTCTTATTGGTAAATCTGAGGAACAGTTGCAACATAGCTTTGATGCTTTCAAAAATAGGACTTAAAACCCGTTGAAATATAAACTAGTTCATTAGTTGATTTGACTACTGAATTATAAAACTGTACAGAAGTTTTTACGAAGGATTTTTTAAAACCTGATCGTTTCGTGGCTTTAGAATTAGCCAAATTATCTTCTTATTGGTAAATCTGAGGAACAGTTGCAACATAGCTTTGATGCTTTCAAAAATAGGACTTAAAACCCGTTGAAATATAAACTAGTTCATTAGTTGATTTGACTACTGAATTATAAAACTGTACTGCAGTTTTTACGAAGGATTTTTTAAAACCTGATCGTTTCGTGGCTTCAGAATTAGCCAAATTATCTTCTTATTAGTCTAAAGATAGGATGACATGATCCACAACTACTTGCCGGCCCAAGCAGACACAAGATGTAGTTGGCGTAGAATTTAAGGAGGAACTCTCGTCAAGGATATTCAGAATTTCGTTTATAGTCGAAATTAGGACTGTGAGGGTACCATCTATTAATGACAATCTCAACTGGATTGAAACTTGCCATAGATTGTCTGTTTTATAACCACAAATTCTCGAATAATAGTAAAATATACTAATTCTTGAATGTTTAGGTTGAAATCGTGAGTCTCCAACTAATTCTACCGATATTTGTAACTTCTTTGTCTTAATTTCTGAAAAGAACTGCTGTGCGGTGTACTTACCCTGATGCTCACCACTTTTCAGTTTGTTCTCGTTGTTTTCACAACAATTTACGGGATATTTAATAGAGTTGGCGTTTACTTGATGCAAAACCATTATAATCGAATATAAACTGAAATTCAAACACTTGAACTTATGATTTACACTTTATTCACTACATAGCATGACGTGTTTCGTCGTTACAAACGACTTTTTCAGATGCTTACAGAATGATGTATACAGTAATGTTATAGAATACATTATTCTGTAAGCATCTGAAGAAGTCGTTACTAACGGCGAAACGTGTCATGATATGTAGTGAATACAGTGTAAATCATAAGTTCAAGTGTTTATAATCAATTTACGGGATAAAAGAACAAAAACTGGATCAGCTAGGTGAGCCATACACAAGACCTGCTCGACCCCCAGCCCTTAACCCCACTATTTTTTTTTGCCATCTCAGAAGTTATCAGTTTACGATACTCCAGTGGAAAATTTGAACTATTTGCGAAAGAGGATAATTACTAGGTGTAACTGAATTAAAAAAAAACGTTATTCAATGACGATCAGATTCCATTCTTGTACCCTGGTTCGTGAAGACATTTCAAATATTTATTGTATATTAAGCAAACTAATATGTACTTTTTGATCAAAATTTTACTTTTTGTAGCATGTAACACCCTGTATTATCAACAAAATCGAAATAGAAATGATTTCATAGAAATTTGCAGTGACAATCTACAACAATAACAAACGTATCCGACTCCGTCTCTGTTAGTGCGTAGTGAGACCGACAGAGGCAGTATTCTAGTATCGCGACTAGAAATGGGTAAAATTTTATACCCTTTATTGCTACTCAATATACATCAATGACAGACTTCGATATTTTATTGGAAAGCGATCGAAGCAATAAAGCCTTACTAACGTTCTTCGAGCAATTGGGCTTATAAGATAAGTGTTAGATAGATGGCAGTTAGGGTAGAATTCTTGAAGTTTATCTACCGAGGAGGCTTATAAAATATGGCGCGTTCGACGCGTGTGGCCGATTTTTGAACTATGGTAAGTTGTATGACGAGGGATCGGATACGGCTTAAACATAGGAGGAAGAAATTTAATTAACTACAGTTAAGAAGTTAGCGTCTGTTATGAAATCGGAAGTTTTTTGAATCACTTCGGTTGGTTCCTAAATCCGATCCTCTGTTGCCAGATTTGCCTTTTTTTCCTTATACAGCGTTGCCAATTTTCAAGGTTAGATCTTATTTCAATTATTGGCCATTTTCGAAGCATTCTTTCGATTTTGTGTGGATTATATTAATTAGAATTATATTTCGATAGTTGAGAACTCTATTACATTTTTCGAATGTGTATTCAAATTACAGCAATATAGGCGTGTGTTTCATTACAAGTAAATAAACGATAACTCACAATGCATTAGAAATCGAACACCCAAATCGATGTCAAATTGAAAACAATTAGTGATTCAAATGTCGGAAATGTTTCAACAATCTGACCTAGAAGCTTCAACGTTTTCTTTATGAATCATTTCAATGAATGTAATCGTATTTGAAGTATTCTATTTTTAACGATTAAAACTAATACGATTGTTAGGCACAATTGAAAATTTCTATTAATAACTTAAGGATAGCAAAAGCGTAATAATTTCCTCCTAGTTCAAAGTTCAATAGAAAATTGATTTTATCTAATTTTGCCAATTTAGAGGCTGAAACAGTATATAATGATATTTTCGTCATACTACACAGATTATCTAATTCAGAAATAATAGTAATGAAAATTAGCTTTTCTGTTCACATTCATTAAGTCATATCATCGATTATATCTAAAAATTGTATAGTTTTTTGAAGCGACGGATGAAAATAACGGGGCATTAACCCTAGATTATGAACATAACCGAAAATTGTGTTAATTGCCTAAAAACAGTTAACGTAAGATAAGAAATCAGTGAAGTTAAGTTGTGAAAAAAGCTTCTATTATTCCATTTTCAACCCCTGACAATTAATTATTACATGTATTACGTTAGCCAAATTTTTTATTTTATTTTGTTTCACTAAATATTAAATATGAAAACATCTTTCCTCATTCAATCATTATGAAATCAAAGTTCTTAAAAGTATAAAGAATAAGGAGAAAAATTTTAAACAAAATTGTTCCAGAATATAAACATTCATATTTTCGTGAAAATCAATGTATTCAATGTAAGAAATAATAAAACATGGACTTAACACCCTCAAAGAATTTCTTATGTAATAAATGAATAACTTCCCAATTGGAATCAATTTCAAGCTAGAATTTGATGATTTAAGATAATAATATCAATAAACTTAAATATCTCAGATAAAGAGAAATTAATGATAGGAACAAAAGAAATGTTTGCTTTGAAAACTGTTTAATTGGAATACTAAAGTCGATCTATGATAAAGTGCTATATCAACTAGGGTTTGTCGGTTTTTAAAAACCGGTTTTTTGGAGAAAATTTCGAAATTCGAGAACCGGTTTTTTAGTAGAAAATATCGGTTTTCAATGCATGAATAACATTTTAAAAAATTTTAAAATGACAAATGTAACCAAATGTACCAGGTTGATGAATACACTGTTGCAAGCGGTTTGGTTTTTGGAATCATATCGGTTCGATATAATTCAGTGGCGGCTCGTTTTCGTTTCTCACTCCCGTTTCTGATTACATTCGTACTATCGTAAAATATTGCATTTTATTTTCAGTTGCAGCAATTCTCTGAATATCCCCGACCCCGACATGGTTCACCTTTCACCATCAGTCTTTTGACTAATACTGCTGACCGCCGGGATACACTATCGAAGGGACGAGTAATTAAACTTATATTAACAGACTAGAACGTTAAAGAAAACAGTAATACGGTTATTATAAAAATATGAAATTATATTGTTTTTATTTATTCGAACCCTTTGCTGACTAACTCGTTACACTATTATAAAAATATTTACATCCTTATATGTGAAAATTATGCATAAACAACGAATAATTGTTTTTAAATTTATTTAATCCTGGTCAACTATTATTTCTTTTTTCTACTAAATTGCATAAAAAATTATACTATCAATAAAATTGAACACTAAATAATTTCAGTCAAAAACAGCTTTTAATTACTCCAAACTCTTTGTTAATTTTTTTTGTTCAAATTACAAAATATTCGAGCAAAAAATTTTTTTATAAAAATTCGAAACCGGTTGAAACCGGTATCCTGGAAAAATTACTATTCGAAAACCGGATTTCTAAAATGTCGGTTTTTGTATAAACCCTAATATCAACAACAATTATTATTAACGATAATGTAGTTTTCTTCGTACAACATATCTTCAACAGGTATTTCAGCGAACGATCCAATTTAGATCAAATCTAAATCGAAGTGAAAGTGCTTCCATTCTAACAATATCAATGACAAACTTAACTTATCACTAAATGAGAAATATAACTAACAGTCGAAATTCGACTAGTAATAGAAAAATCGAAAGTACGCGATCGATCCATCCACTAATAAGTTATCGTGCACCCGATCGGCGAGTTGTGAAAGTAAATCCTGCGGCCATAACGCACGGTTAAATATGACATCCGACGGATATTCCACGATCTAAGACATTTGCCTAGAAAACGACTAAATCACACTGACGCTTGCATTACAAAATCGGACGGTTAAAGGTCTTCGCACGAACATGGGCGAGGAGGATATTTAATGATAATTTCAGAAGAAGATTTCCACTTAGTAAGTGTCTACATCAGTGGTTCTCAAACTCTTAAGAAGTTTTTCTCAACGTGTGGGTCGCGACCCCCTGAGAGGTTGCGAGGGTTCTTTAGGGTGGTCGCATGTGGTCAAGAACTACTTCAGCAAAAAATGAATAAAGTTTAAGAAGATTCATTAAGAATTAAGAGATTTAATAAACGAATATTCTTTTAATCATTTGTTTGATTAAGTTTTGCCAAATGATATTAATACAAGAGTGTAAGTGGTAAACAAGATTGTAAACTGGTAAAATCTCGGATGTTTTTCAGACGTTTGGACTAATACTTGTACTTCTGACACCGTCGTTTAATTATTAGTATTCATTGAAAACATCAAATTTGATATCACAAATCCGTTTCTGAAATAGGAAGATTATTTGCTACAAAATTCTTTCAGATATCTTTCGAATAACCAATTCTTTGATTCTTGAATCTTGTGATTCTTTTCGAAACTTTGAGAGTGGTGTATACAATTTCAAGGTCATTCCTGACATGAAATGACATTGTGAATGACAAATCAAATTGTAAAATAAACATATAATTGACATCAAAACTTTATGCCTATTGAAAAGGATTCTTGAGGATTTGTGTTCGGTATTATCATGCTAATTAAGTAAATATTGATGATGAAGCCTTGGAAGAGAATTTCAAGGTAGTACCTGTAAAGGTACATCTGATATTAGCGAACTTCAGCAAATTGAAAAATTAATTTTGTAATTCACAGCATTTTTGGAATGATACTTTTTCGAAATTGGCATATAATTGGTAAAATGTAATGTTTTATTATCTCAATGGTAAAATGTATATAATTGAGATCTAGCTTTCCTTTGGCTTTGCCTAGCGCTGTCCAGTTTGAGGACCGCTGGTCTGCATTGTACGATGGTGCAACGCGAAATGAATACGAAAGAGATGGGAACCCATCACAACACTGTCGGACGCTTCTTTAATGTTAACGACGGCAGTACGCTTTATTACGTTCTCCGGTTGTCGAGAAAAATTGATATCGAAATTACGTGAAATGTTATTATGGGTTATTTTCCTCCGACGATGATATGTGTGTAGAGTGTATGGAGCCTTATGCTGCAGGAAATGTATATATATTCGTAAATTACATTTGAGAAGTTCTCGAGGAGTACAGATTGTCTATAAATTACCGCCGTTATGCTGTCATCCAGATACTTATAACTTCAAGTTGACGCCGATAGTTTGCCGCTTTGCGATATGCCTTCAAGTTTTATACAGAAAGGAGTGGTGTTAAAAAACACCCTAAAGGAAACCATACACAATCGATCTATATGAATGATACCAAATATTCTGCGAGGCTCTTGGTCTCAAAAGTATTATCTATATTTACTCGACTAGTACTTACTACTAGTGAAGTAAATATAGATAATACTTATACACACCCATTGCCCAACGTTTAATCTGAATAGATGTAGATACTGGTTGGTATTATGTTAAAAGGGAAGAATGCAGAGGATACAGAATGCTTGTTGCCGTTTTGTTTTGGGCATGGGCAAGTTTGACAGAACGTCTACAGGAATTAACGAACTCAATGGGCTGAGAGCAGATAATCTTTTCATGTACTATACTGGCACTTTAGTATATTCGGTGATATAGCATTCTTCTCCTTTTTACAACAGAGATAAGCTGATCACCCGTGATAGTGTCGTACGCGCCTTTTGAGGTTTGGGAGCATATTGGAAATTCTTAAATATCGTTTTAGTGGTTTTAGAACATGTATCACCTATCATGCAGTTTCAATTTCTAATAGCGTTCAGGTTATAATAACGTGAAATATATAAATTTAAAGATAGGCGATGACAAACTGGATTTGATAACTTCTGCAAAATATCTGGGTTTTTATATAGACTCCATTTGAATTTGAATGATCATTTTGAATATATATGTAAGAAAATAGCGAAAAAATATATTATTTCATGAGAATATCTGCTAATTTGTCTGTAACGTCTAGAATAACTGTACATCAGGCTATTGTACAACCACATTTTGATTATTGTGCCTCGATACTTTTTCTGTTCAATGCTAATCAAAAGGTTCGGTTTGAGAAGTTGCAGAATCGTTGCATGAGTATATTACTCAGTAGCAGTAGGCTGACACCTATAAGATCTATGTTGAAAACACTTTCATGGTTTTCTTTTGAGGAGAGATGTCTTTTCATGACGATGTCTTTCATTAGTTTTTTTATTAGAAAGATAATCTTGTGGCATTACATTTTAAATATGATTTCTGGCATATCACCGCCACGGCTGGCTCGGATGTAGTCCAATCTGAACGTCCAATTTTCCATGACTTTTTCCAACATTTGTGGCCGTATATCGGCAATATCACGGCGAATATTGTCTTCCAAATGGTCAAACGTTTGTTTACAGAAAAAAGTCTACCGGTGTTAAATCACAAGATCTTGGAGGCCAATTCACAGGTCCAACACGTGAAATTAGGCGGTCACTGAACGTGTCTTTCAATAAATCGATTGTGGCACGAGCTGTGTGACATGTTGCGCCGTCTTGGTGGAACCACAGCTCCTGGACATCATGGTTGTTCAATTCAGGAATGAAAAAGTTAGTATTCATGGCTCTATACCGATCACCATTGACTGTAACGTTCTGGCCATCATCGTTTTTGAAGAAGTACGGACCAATGATTCCACCAGCCCATAAAGCGCACCAAACATTCAGTTTTTCTGGATGTAACGGTATTTTAACATACACTTGAGGATTATCTTCACTCCAAATGAGGCAGTTTTGTTTGTTGACGTAGCCATTCAATCAGAAGTGCGCTTCATCGCTAAACAAAATTCGCTTATGAAAATCGGTAACAACGGCAATCTCGTTTTGGGCCCATTCGACGAATCTACGCCTTGCTTGATGATCGTTTGGCTTCAATTCTTGCACGAGTTGGATTTAGTAAGCACGCAAACCAAGATCCTTCCGCAAATCATCCATAAAGTGGATGGACACAGATCTAATTCCTGTGCTCGATGGCGGATGAACTCATTCGGGTTTTCCTAAATGTTACGCTCTACAGTAGCAATGGCTTCTTCTGTCTACGGCGTCTCTGGGGATGCGAGTTATCAATAAGAGTATACGTGGTTCGAAAACGTTCCATGGTTAATCGAATTAACTGCTCTGATGGACGATTTTGTCTACGATAAAATGGACGTAGTGCGCTATACGTATTCCGCACAGAACCATTATTTTCGAAATAAAATTGTACTATTTGCAAGCGTTGTTCAAGCGTGAGTCTATTCATGATGAATTGCCAAACCAAACTGAGAATAAATCACTTCTCAGCTGTTAAATCGGTCGCCATCTTCTACAGTAAGGCCAACTTAAAATTCTATACCTCTAAAAAAAACACCCTTTACATTTATTTATCTTTACTTATATTAGGAAAACCTATTACGTTAATAAACTTATTATTATAGTATTTGGTATCTTGTTTTCTTTCGTTTTTACCGTGGTTCTTTGCTGGTAGCTCAGCGTGGTTAAAAGAGTAATTTTAAACTTTCTCTTTAAGCACCTTGACAGAATTTAGTGACGAGCTTAAAACTGTTGAATTTTTTTATATAGGGCGATAGAAAATATTCGACAACTTAGGTTGTGGTATGGAAGTTGTTTTTGGCTTCAAATTAGATCAAAGTCTCAAAGTATGTTGAACGAAGACGTTTTTTGACATTTTTGAAGAAAGCAATTCAATTGGAAAAACCATTCGTAACATTCTGAAGCACTTTTTAGAAAATGCGTTATAAACTTCGAAATGTAAGCACTCAATCTCGATTGCAAAATGAAAAGTTCATGTTCGCAATTAATCGAAATTATTCCGTTCACTGGCTTAGTTCAGACTAATTAAGACTCATCTTCACAGTGAATCGATCAAAAATGAAAACGAAAAATAACACGACCTATAAATTCAAATGGTGGAACCGACGAGAGGCGACTCGTCTAATTACGCTAATGATTAAAACCGATCGAAAACCACAATCGGACTAAAAATTCGAACCATTAAGTCTCCGGCAAACGATAACGGCAAATCCGAGCGGAGAGGCGCAAAAACGTTATTATTTCTTTGGATTACCGTTTCGTGCGCTAGCAGCGCGCGTTTAGAAACTGCAATAAAGGGCACAATGCGCCGATAGTTGAATTTCACGGTGTATACGATGAAATTATACATGGGAGTTAAATTCGGTCGACATTATGGTCGACAATTAGCGAAGTTCTATTCAAAACGAGTTTATGGTAATTTTCTGCAGTGTGCTCGTCAGTGAGTGGAATGAAAGGAGAATCGTTCATTTTAGATTCATCGATTCAACAACTCAAGATGAATTTAGGATGAAAAATTGATAATATTACAAGAGGTGCATATTTCAATAGACATGGAAAAATGTTTTTAGTTTATAAAGATGGGGTAAACTTAAGTAAACACTAACGGCGCAAACGTTTAATTCTGTCAATTCACAATGCAGAAAAATTTAATTTATTTTTCAGTCTTTATTAATTATTTTTATAATCGCTCGAAAGTTTTTTATTAAATGATCAGAAAAATGGGTATGGTAAATATTCATTTCATTCTATCAGAAACTGAAATTAAAACGTTTATTTTCCTTTAATTGAAAGCTGAACTTAAAGTGAATAAATAGACTTTGGACCAGAAAATGAATTTTGAAATGAAGTCACGAATAAAATTGCAAATGAAAAAAAATATTTTTCGAGAATATTTTCGTGATAATCTATATAAAAATTAATTTGGGACCACTGAATATCGTTTTCCGTTTTTCTTCATACCCCAACTTGACAGTTTTTTTTTCAATTCCAAAAATCTTAATAGGCGAAAAAAGTAGTATTAATTATCACCAAAAACCTATGCTTTTATTTGGTTACTGAAACTTCAAATTCAGTAACGAAAAGTATATGAAGAACATAAACAAAAATTCCTCATTTTCAGGCAAATAATTCAATTTTTCGAGGCAATTGAAATTTCTATTTGATCATTGTTATTGGATACTAATATTCCATTCGAACTGAAAATGTATATATAGATTTCTAGACAAACAGAAAAATAATGTTTAATTCAACCTCTTCAGTTTCGATTAAATTTCAAGTGCTCTGAGAAAAAGGACCAACAAGCTGAGAAAAATTTGAACAATCATACGTATTTAAACTCATATGAACCCAAGATCTTGAATAGTCTATGAACCCCTTCAATTCAATAATGTCGGAAAGTGTATACCTTCCTTTAATCAATGAATATCCGATGAAAATAGTTGACAAAAGCAATATTCAAATTGGTGATATTGTGGTAAACTCTCTAACCATATCTAATGTGAAATTGTAAATTATACGTCAATTCAAGTTTGCGACTGTGACAATTCACTTCCGCAATATCCGGACAGTTCCCATGAATAAATAACTCGATGAAGCGAAGAATCAACTATAACGTTGAACTAACTGGCCGTTAGGACAAATTTTTCCACATTCGTCGGCTAGCAAGAAGCACGGCAACATTATGCATCTGTTTTTACGACAAACTCGAGAAATTCGATTTCCCATCTTGATTGGAAAACGAAACAGTTATTTTTCTACCGTTAAACCAATCCTATGAGATCGATAATCGGCAATATAAACTACAAAGGCAACACAGAGTCAGTAGATATTTTTACTGTCAATTTTACTGCCACTATTCCATCAGTATTATGCCCTGAAGATAGGTATTCCACTTCCTTACGTACGCATGTTCTTGCGTAAAGAAGAATGAATTACGTAAGAATAAAGAAGTGGGCATATGCTCGCTCTCCTAATATCTAGTTAAACTCGTTCTTTATTGAACTGAATGAAAGTGAGGCATATTGAGAGTCCCATAATTAGTAATCAATTTATGTGAAATTAAATACACTCACTCGCCATTTAAAATAAAGTGTTTTTTTATAAGGAGCATCGAATCTTTGGTTATGATATTCCCACATTGAATTTTTGTTGAGTTTTCTAAATTCAACTTTTATTAATTATTATTATTAATTAAAAAATTAAATACTAAAACGTTAATTTCCGTTTGATTAAAAGCTGTATTTTAAGTGAACAAATAGACCTTAAAACTTAATTTTGAAACGAAATCACGAATATAAATTACAGATACAAAAAAAAATTTTTTTCGAGAATATTTTCTGATAAATCTATAATATATAAAAATTAATTCCGTTTTTCTTCATCCCCCAACTTTAAAGTTTTTTTTTTAATTTCCAAAACCTTAATAGGTGTAAAAAGTAGTATTAATTATCTCCATCGAATCGAATCTTTGGTTATGATATTTCCACATTGAATTTTTGTTGAGTTTTCTAAATTCAACTTTAAAATTCAAATGAAGTTTAACAAAATCCAGAAAAGCGTATTTACTTCAATTACAAATTAATATATAAGAACACTAAACGTAAAATCATCGGTAATGGAACTGTAAAAGAAAATGAAAGCTAATTTATGGATTTCGTATAATTCTCGCCTTCTTCCTATTATTCGTTGCTTTCAAGAAGTTGATAAGCAATACAAAAAGTTGCGGTCAATTAATAATTAGCAGTTATTTCGAGCATAGCCTAAAATTCACTTTACTTGGATAATTTAATTCAAAAAATTTAATTTAATGGAATAAATATTTAATTAAATGTATAATATAAATAATTCTACAGTACTTTCCCAAAGAAGTTTAAATTATACCCATTAAAATTGTGAAAAATTTTACTTTTCCCTTGACAAAAAGAATTATTGATCATAGCAATATTCTCAAATATTTTCTATACGAAAACTAATCGACAATAAATGATAAAAATAATTTTAGCTTTATATATATATTTCAAGAACCGTTATCTGGTGTACTTGGATAGCTAGTTTTAATGTTGAGATCTTTGCAGTTAGTTTTGCAGTAAAAATACAAATGAGTAACCGATAACAAAGTGACTTAAGATCTCCAACAAAGATCTAGTGGTTCACACTGTCACTGAAAGGAGTCGTCAATATTCTCGAGGACGAACGTCTTGAGCGTGAAAAACAACAAGCGCCATCGGCGAGAACCCGATGACAACATTAATCCGCCATACATGTCGAAATAAAGGTATCTGGACGTAAAACTAATACGTGTTGCTATCTCATGACTACTACTGTGATATATCTTATTGCGTAGCTCAACATCCTAGCGTTTTTTAAAAACTGTGAATGTACCGTGGTAGTCCCAGAAGTAATCTACCTAACGAAAAAATGAAAGACACAATTGTATACTATACCTATTCGTATTATTTCATTTTGGTCAAGTGGACAATGATGAAATAAAAAATGCACGAATTATTTCAGCTTGTGGTTCCTAATTGGTAGTTGTTATCTTTTCATAGATCACTAGACTTCCTAAGGCTGATGTCATAGTGACTCCAATCAAATGAGTTTATTAGTGTAAAATCACATAAGAAAATGTTAATTCAGTGTTTCTCTGTGATAGAAAAAGAAATTCAATTTGTGTATTTTCTTTAATCAGCCTTCCTTTAGAGCAACTCATATCCATTTTCATCAAATTTGAGTTAATTTAATAAATGTTTCGGTTTGAAAACTTTTCGCTTGAAACACAGATTCCACAACAAAATATATAAAGGAGAAGTCTCATTGTATCGCCAGAAATAAGAAAACACTAAATATAATATTTTTTATGGGGCTTTACTGTTGAAAGCTTTTTTGTTGGAGCCAATATTTGGATCCGCCCCCGTCTGTGACGTCAGGACTTAGCAGTGCATTACCATCTATACGCCAGGATAAGTACTTTAGGTATGACTGAAGGTTATTTCCCATGTTTTCGTCAAGTAAATGAAGATTCCTAGTCTGTGACGTCAGGACTTAGCAGTGCATTACCATCTATACGCCAGGATAAGTACTTTAGGTATGACTGAAGGTTATTTCCCATGTTTTCGTCAAGTAAATGAAGATTCCTATTCTGTTAAATGAAACAAAAAATATTGCCTCCGAGGAACAATTGTTAGAACTCAGGTGGAATTAGATAAAAACATATTACAAGGATTCATACAAACGCTGAATGAAGATTGCGTTAACAATGCTCGACAACAAATCAATCGACGAAGAGCTTCCTTAATGCCATCGCATTGTACAATCTGTTCGCAAATGGAAGAAGATGCCGAAGACCGATCCTTAAGCATCTTCTTTGAAAGAAGATGGAAATCTCGCCGCAAATAAATCAGCCGCCATTCAATTGCGGGCAGATTTATTTCATTTGAATTTCGAAGCATCACTAGGCAGAGTTTAACGCGTTCGAAAACCGTTAATTTCGCATTAGCGACGCGTATTTGAATATCGCTAACGAAATTGCGGAAAGAAAGGTAAGTCCAAAGGGTGAGCGACCTTGAAAATTAATCGGTAGCATGAACACCGCGTAATTTTTCATTTTAGATGACAGATGGAGCAAATTGACAAATCGTATGACCTTTGAAGGCGATAACAGCGCCACCTCTAGATCGAATGACTCTACTTTTTTATTATATTTGATTAGCTTCGCCATCATCTTACAAGTTATTATCATATAAGTAAATAAACAATGGTCTTAATTTAGCTTTCAATTTCAGATTTAGATATCATTTCAATTTTTAGATTTTAGATATATATCATTTGAATTGTAGATTTAGATAAAATCTTTTATCTTATTTTCAGATATATTTCAAACTAAGATTATTTACAGCTACACAACGCAAATCACAGTGTATTCGAATATAAAGAAAACATTATACATCCGTAACCAATTTATTCTCTACGTATTTTCAAAGAAGTAACCTTCTTTACAGGATCCATATCCTCAAAGTTTTCGTGTTTTATGAACTATACATTTATAGCGTTGTTGCTATATTATTCTATGCGTGGAATTATTAAACGACACTTGTATTGAAAATATATATTTAAGATTATTTACAGGGAACGAACTATTGAACATGTGGTTGTTATTGTTGTTACTCGATGGAAGTTAGAATGACAGATTGTTGAACATAGAAATGACACTACGATAAGCATAGACTGCAAATTGGTAGCCCTTTTTATATTTTGACAGTTGATGGTGGGGCGTTCCAATGTGATCACAGAATAGTGATACTATTCTGTGATATGTTTTCTTCCATCGAATGACATTGACAATGGTATCCATATCCCTACACATTTCTCTCGACAAAACTGAAGATTTATAGGTTATGATGGACAAAGAAAATTGAACTCGCCAACTTTTTCACAGAGTCTGTACCATAGAAATGAATTTTGTGTGCGACTTTTGAAATTATGGCCTCATCTTATAAAAGTTCAAGTGAGAATTGAAATTGGAACGTTTGAAAATAGTAATTTGCCCAACAAAATGAAAAGTTCCAAATTCCCTCAGTAATCAAAAGAATTATTACGTTGGCAGGATTCTTAATGTGTTGTAAGAAGTGTTGACCGCAATGAGAGTTACTACAACCGCAATGATCCAAAAAAATAACGCGTTCAAACACGCTCAGATCAAACCCAGTTCTGAGTTTGCAATTCGGGATAACCCATTGGCACAGTAAAAGTACCATTCAACTAAATCGATTTTAATGACTTTTTTCATCTCGAATTCGATTTTTGCGGGCTCACCTACTTTTATTATTACCAAGATTTATAATCATCGGTAATCCTCAGACGCTCAGTAGTTTCCAAATTTTTTCCCGCTTTGAAGTATTTTAAATCAAGAACGCTAACAGCGCCGTCTGTTATTCACGGATTCATAAATACGTTAATCTTTTTCGTCGTGATAGGAAATAGCATTATTAATTGAGAATATCGGAATTGAAACCGAATAACAATGACAATACTTTGTCATCAAGAATTGGGTCGAATTCAACTTCAACAATGACAGTTTCTAATTTGTCGAAAGTCATGCAGAACTAATTTAATTATAGAAACCCTGTCGCAGTTGACGTTATTAGAGCGTTGCCATTCTTCGTAAAATATCCCGCAAAGCAGGAATTTTTGTACCACGGTTCTTTCAAAGGAAACATGGGTCACAAGACAATTTATTAGAACAATCACGATTAAGCAGATTCTTAACCTACAAATCAATTATGGGTCTCAGGTATAAGTCGGTGGTGCTGCAGGTTTAGTTTCGAGCTGACACTTCACTCCCTATAATATTTTTCAAAAATAATAGCTGAAAATCATACACACGAATTCATCATACATGACGACAATAAGATTTAGAGTGTTGTTTGCAGTCAGTAGAGTACTAAGTGAATCTCAAGGAGATAATCAATTTTAGTTGCTAAAAACGGTTTAAGAATCTAGACAACACAAACACAAATCGTGACAGCAACAGAGGAATTTTTTTTTGCGGGCATCTCGAGGGGCATCTGAAAATTAGATCGTCTCTACAAATGTCTAATAAATAAATGGAAGATTTTGTGGTCTGTAGCCCAAAAGTACTCTATTAAAATGTCTATTCGATAATATAGTAACAATTGCTATAAATCTTAATCAGTATACAGCAGACCAAGCAAGAATAATGTAATCAAGCTATTAAAGGAAAGTTTGATTAACCAGACAGCTTGACCAGAAATTTTTGAATTCTTTAAGGTATCGAGAGCTACAGTAGTACGAGCCGAAAAGTGTTTTCACTAACCGATAAAAATTATATCTACATCCTACTTAAATAGAAAGGATTATCAGTGGTAAAATGCGAAAATATCACGATTTATCCGGTTGTATATCAAAATGCGTTCGTTTTGAGGTCGAACCCGGTAGGTAGTCGTTTGGCGTGCCAGATGAAGGGAAATAGTAGTACGTTTATTATATTTAGTGCTGAATTGCATGGCCGTAGTTATGCACTATTTGCTTCACTTTGTGAGAATAACGATTCAGTTGGAGCAATGTGTTATTGAGTCCATCGGACAGCAACGCGGGAGGTAGCAGACCAACTGAGATGGCGGTCTTTGAGCAGATGAAAAATGAGAATAATTTCACATAAATACTGTGGAATTCGCTATAAGCAGCAAGTCTCTAGATATGAACAATATCACCAAACAACTATGAAATTCTGCAAAAGTAACACAATACTCTGCTTTGTGTTCTTGAATTGGAAAAATTGAATTTATAGATTTTAATAGGTTTTCCTATGTATTTTTAAATGAATATAGATATTTTTTATAGGTTTCAATTTATATATCTATACAAATGAATGAAACTGGAGTGTCTGTGTTATCATAGTGAAAAATCTTCAGTATATGCATATGAAGAATATACGATATATATAAAAAACTTAAATATTATAATTTAGTTTTCCTCTTTTCGTTTCGGGAAAACTCCACTCATCACCCAACTGTCTTGAAAATATAGATTCGTTATTCGCAATGGCAAATGGAGGATTGTATAAGGGAGTTGGTCCTCGGAGTCTCTAGGTGGAATAATTCTGTATTACGAGAATGTTGCCTAGGAACACGAAATTTCAGAGCGGACAAGAGAGGAGGACAATCAATATTGTGCAGTAATTTGTACAAAAATTTGAGTGATAAAGTTTCTGTCCTGCTCTGCAATGAGATCAAACTAAATCGACTCAATAATTCGTTATGATTGACTCTTCTCTGTGGATAAACTTTATCCTCTCTACAAACTAAGAATTTCAAGAACCTTCTCTGAAAAGACTCAACATGGCGTTGATGGCAAGTGTAAATGGGATGACAGATCGTGCTGCCATACTAATAGTCTAATCCGTAGCAAGTTGGAGTATGGCAGCATGATCTGGCATCCTATGGCAAGTACCATCTTGAGACCATTCAGACAAGGCTCTTGAAATTCTTAATTTGGAGGGAGAATAAAGTTTATCCACAGAGAGGAGTCAATCATAACGAATTATTGAGTCGATTTAGTTTAATCTCATTGCAGGACAGGAGAGAAACTTTGTTACTCAAATTTTTGTACAAATTACTGCACAACAGTATTGATTGTCCTCCTCTCTTGTCTGCTTTGAAATTTCGCGTTCCTAGGCAAAATTCTCGTAATACAGAATTATTTCACCTCGGTACTCCAAGAATCAACTCGCTAATACACTCCTCCATTTGATTGATAGAATCTATCTACATTCAATACAGTTCTTAATGAATGTGACGTTCACTTTGACTCCATAGCAGTTATTATTACGAGTTGTGTGAACAAGGGAAATTGACTAAAATGAATTGATTTAGAATGAGTTCTTTGTAATATTTCATTTAATTTTATTATTTAGTTATTAGTTACGTTTTAAGTATTTTTGGATTAGATTGAGCTTTGTTTTATTTTTTTTCATTCTATTTATTTAGTTATTATTCAACACTATGTTATTTTTTGTAATTGGGTATTATAGATGTTTAGAATAAAGAATATGAACTCTGAAACTACTAGACGGATTTAGGCCGGAATATCATTGTACGATAGCTGAGCTAATGAGGTATAACATAGGATTCTCTTTGTCTTCTCAGAAAATCAATTCTTTGAAGAGAAAAAAGGGAGATATTGAGTGTAGTTTCCTTAAGAAAAACAATGTTTTGGGAAAGTGAAAGTGGGATAATGCTTGAAGATCAAAGCATTTGTATAAAAATAACATCCCACTGAATACAGAATGATTGCTATATTCTATGTACTGAAACAAAATACAGGTCGGAAAGGCAGAACAATCAAGTGATAAACTGAATAGGTGTAAGAATTCAGGTTAAAATTTAAATGACAACAAATTTGACAACGCATCGTATTTTTCCTCAATATGTTAGTTTTTATCTAAACGGTTTGCCCGATGTTGAAAAGAAGAAGAAATTGATAGCTTTATACAACAGCTAAGAAGAACAATCCAATAATTGTTGTTCAAACAGTGAAAATTGTTTCGATTCTTCAGTTTATGTACGTCTTTCGACATAGTGTTAACGAAACATCTGCGGTATTTATGATGTAAATTGTATTTTGTTGGTGTTTGTATTTTTTTTTTCAACGAATTTCCATCAAATAGGTGCCTTATCCGTACAAAAGTAAACGTAATTGTACTTACCACATGGTGAATGGAAATAGGTTCTGGATCGTGCAATCCTATATTATCGTGAGGAAAGAGATCTTCGATTCGTTGAAGATCAGTTTTCCTAACATCCAAAGCTGACTGCGATCCGCCGAGTATCCGGCCATATTCAGCCAATCTTTCGGCCTGAAACGAAAAAAGAAAATGAAAATTCGAACATTATTATTATACATTCATATCGAGAAAATGATAAGAAGTACAAATTGAAATCAACACAAGCTAAATTTCACAAAATAATGTTCAATTCAGACGATGAGTAAAGAGATGGTAAATCTGGTTGTATTGTTGGCTCTTGTTAAATTTTTGTACTTTCTGAATCCAATTATATTGGGACACCCTCTATGCAGGAAATTCATTTTCATTAGGGATGGAGAGTAGTGAGAAAGTAGAAGCTTCTGCGTTCACTTACGGAAAATGCAGAATAATTGAATGTGGTGTTACAACATATACACAATTGAAAATCAGGTTTACGCCGAATTAACTTGAACCAAATAACAAACAATAATTCTTTCGCCATACTCGAGTAAATTTTTTTCATGTATTTCGTTGTAACTTTACTGCTATTATGAATTAAAAGTTGATAAGGAGTGCTATTATCGTTAAAAACTGGTTCGTACATTCGTTTTTTAAGCTATTACCGATCATTTAGATTTGAGGCATAAAGTGAAAGTACAAGCGAATCGAAAGGGCGTTTTTTAGGTTTACTCCGGTAGTTCGAATACAGGGACGTCTTCAGCCCAACGCTTAGACTGTTTCATTTAATCATTTTATTTTTTTATGTTTTGTTTTGGTCTCGCAAGCGATTGTTTCATAAATATTCAAAAGAATGTGCGTTAAGAAGAAAAAATGAAACAAATACTATATTTTATAATATTCCGAAGGTTAATTTTTATCAGATGAAGCTGTTGACATTATTCGATTTGCTGTATTTACTTAAGAAAAAGTTATGTAAAATTCGCTTGAAATTTTGCGCTACTTCGCATCATAGTTGGTAAAACACCCAACTATAGTGCGGTAAGATTTTGGTTCGAGTCTAGATGAAGCTATGGGTTTTTTGTGTGTGTCTCGTTTTTTGGGAAGTTGAATGATTAATTGATGGGTGAAGTACGCATATTTCTAGCCCATTGGCCGTTCCGAAACCACGTTTATTAATAGTAGTACATATTATGCGAGATCACATACAAGAAGCAGGAAGCTACAGAACGAAGAGGTGACGTTAAAAGAAGGGCTGATTACGTTTGTTGTTCGGTCATACGAGTCGACTTCGTCCCTGAGACAAGAATAAATATGATGCTACTATCTATCAATAGTAGAATAATAACCCCCACTTTGTTATTTATAACACGTAAACTTGAGATAGGGTTGCTCGATTATATCGATGTTCGATGATCATCGAATTTGAAAGCAAGAACATCGATGTTGCTAAAGGAAAAATATCGTAACATCGATGTTAACGGAATCTATATCGATGTTAACTCACGGCCTCACGCACAACAAATAGGGATTCTCGAGGTTCGATGATCATCAATGTTGAAAGCAAGAACATCGATGTTCGGTATTCGATAAATATAAAACATCGATATTGGGTTTTCGATTATGACATCGATCTAATATCGATCATCCCTAACTTGAAATTTCGTCTAACAGAACTTTTTAAACTTCGACCAATATCTCAAGGGAAAAATTTCCGTCATCCAAATACGGATAAGTCAGAAATTCGATTTCCGCGAGTGAAGTGTTTGACAGGTGACACGTCATTTTCGTCCGCGAGAAATATCCCACAAATTCCACTTGACAGTGACCGCGTGTACTAATCAAACACGGGTCGACAACCACGAGTGGGCTGTTAATTTATAGAATTGCCTCAATTCAACAGAGCGCCGCCGAGTCGCACTAAATGCTCGATATTCAATTACGACTCGTTACGCCGAGTCCTCAGACGGAGCGAAACGACGAATTTCATTTGTTTCTCCGTCGGGCGCCACGAAAATTCGACACGAAAGTGGATAATTTGAAGGAGCGTACGAGCAAAGTTCGTGACTCGGGGGTCAATCGTGATTTAGGTGGAATAAGATGGACTCGTAGGTGGGTTCCCTCATGCATCTCGGTGGCAGGACGGCACGTAAATACGCACAAGGTGGTTCGGTATTATAATATATGATATTACCCTTCATTTCTCGTATAATAACCGCTGATTTCTTATCTGAAAGATCCTTGGGTGGTATATGTGGAACATTAATGAGTTTAGATTTATTGGAATATCTTTAATACGATTTATTTCAACTAATTGAAGATTTAAATCCTTCTCGCCTGTAGCAACATCTCTGAGTTCTTCTACAATCAAGTAACCTAGACAAGGGTCAGAGGTTCATGAGGATATAACCTGAGGTAGATCAACAGTGACTGTGAGATGTTCGAATATTATATGGAAGCACTAAGACGTTAGTTTACTTCAGTACATCAATTCCTTGTGAAATACTTTGGACCTCAGTTTTGCAAAGTGCCAAACATCCTTGCTTCATTCCTAAGGAAGAATACAATGTGGGAGATTTCTTGCCAAAGGACGCGAAAGGCTAGACACTAACGAATCAAAATTTGAAATCCCTAGTTGAACTGCGTAAATTCCAGAGGGAAACAAAGAAAAAGATCAACGTGAACAGTTTTACAGATAATGTAAATTTCGCTCTATCCATATAGCAAAAAGCATCGAATATTATATGGAAGCACTAAGACGTTTATTTACTTCAGTACCTCAATTCCTTGTGAAATACTTTGGACCTCAGTTATGCAAAGTACCGAACATCCTTGCTTCATTCTCAAGAAAGAATACAGCATGGGAGATTTCTTGCCAAAGGAGGCGAAAAGCTAGACCCTAACGAATCAAAATTTGAAATCCCTAGTTGAATTACGTGAGTTCCAGAGGGAAACAAAGAAAAAGATCAACGTGAACAGCTTCACAGATAATGTAAATTTCGCTCTATCCATAGAGCAAAAAAAGGCCAATCAGTGATGACTCAGATTTCCAAAAGAATATTGTCTCTCAATTGGGCTAGAGGAGTCTGTTTATCAATATCAACTCTAGATTCGAGATTACCACACAGTCCGAAATGAGCTTCATCCGAAATCAAGATTTCGTTAAAATTCTGACAGAGTCCAAATGTCTGCATTATAAAGTCTACGACTAGAGTTCTAGGGATTTAATTCTTGCATCAAGTCAATTCAAATTAGACGTGACCAGTAGTCAAATTTTGAGGTGCCATGATACTCGGTTTTCGGTGTCATGATTGGGTGAATGATAGTCTATCTTGGACCACTATATCCATTCTTTGTGCAGCACTCGTGCTTCCAAATGCTGCCCTTTTAGATGTCTAGGAGATAGCTGAAAGTACTACAATTCAGAACTGTTGTCAGAACTATACTATGAGCAACCACGGAAAATATGGACCTCCATTAACCGAATACGCACTGGCCATGGTGTGGGGATTCACTCTACAAGTGGGGAAAAACACCATCTCCAGCATGTGATTGCGGTGCGGCTAATCAAACAGTTCATCACATCGTTACAGAGTGCCAGAAAAGAGCCTACAACGGCAATTTCAATGACTTCCTGATGGCTACCAAAGAAGCGGTTGATTATATATATAAATTAGATGTTTGTCTGTAACTTAATAAGTGTGTCTCTTGCCTATGTATTTGTGTTTATATTTCTATTGAATTAAGTGATGTCATGTGTTTCTGTGCCATACGATAAATAAAATAAATATGGCGTATCGTGTTATAATGAGGTAATAGCACAAGAGTAGTTAAAATACAAAACGTATCATTCTTTCCTTGTATGGCTCTTGTAGATCTTATTTCATAAACAACTTGCCGGCAGTTCCACCTAACTTTATTTCACAAAATTTATTCCTTGTAAAAAAAATCTCTTAGTTAACCTAGCGAACTCAGCTGTCTATCTACATCATTGGTTCTTCCAAAAACCTTCATATTTCAAGTATACTGTGATAAAAGGTTGGACATAATGTGATTTTTCATTATTGCCATTTATAATATAATGTCTTGGTATTTATTTGTGAGTTCTTGGTATTTATTCGTGAATTTTTTTATGTGTTCTCCTTTTCAATAATTCTGTACTTATTCAGGAAACAGAGAATTATTATCATTATTTATTGACCTTGGCGTAACCTTCGACTCTAAACTAACCTTTGTGCCACATATTAATGCTACAGTAACCGCTGCCTGTAGAGTATATGGTTTCATTATTCGTATTGGTAAGGAATTCAGCAATATATCAACTCTGAAAACAATGTATTATGCTTTCGTAAGATCTAAACTTGAATACGGATCAACAATCTGGAATCCTGGTTATCAGTTACATATTGATCAGCTTGAGTCTATACAACGAACGTTCCTGGAACATTCCAGCTTCAGAATTGATGGAATATATCCACCTATATGTGGATATTTCATGTTGTATGGCTATAGGCATACAGCATGAAGCACTTACAAGTCCACATCATGTGGACACACTGAGTGCGCGAAGGAAATGCCATGCAGTAATCTTCTTGCATAAAATAATTAACAATAAAGTGAAATGTCAGGAATTATCACAAAAGTTTAAGTTTATTCTTCCAAGAACTTTCTTCCAGAAGCGAATTCTCTTTCTACCTTCCAGTAGCTAGAACGAATGTTCTAATATTTTCTCCATTGCACACGATGTGTGACCAATGTAATATTTTGGGAGCTAAGGTGGATATTCTCAACTGTTCTGTTACTGATACTAAGGCAAGTTTCCTTGATATGCATAATCTCTGCTAGAACAATCATTTATGTGTATTCACGTACATGATTCATATTCACGCATATATTTGTGTATGTGTAAAAGTGTTAATATGTGAATATATGTATGTATTTGTTTATCTTTATATGTATGTATAAGATTAGTCAACATTTAAGTTTTTTTATTCCTATAATTATATTTCGTGTTATCAGTTGTGATTTCATACCACAAACTTTTAAAATTGAACTTTAAAATTTGAAAATACAAAATTGAAACTTTTAAACTTTTGTACTACCAATTTTGTTTTTAGTATCTCTTGTGTTTCCTGTTTTGTAATTGGGACCTGTCCTGTAAAACAGTGTATGTTAAATAAATAAATAAATAAATAAATATATTATCAAAAAGGTTCTCACGAAAAGACTGTTTAACACTTTCTTGGCGACTTGGGTCCTAACAATTTTTTTTTAACAAGTCTCCTTTGGATTTTCAATCTTTTTTCCAATAAGATGGATGCGAATAAAGGTAAGCGAATCATTGATTCTATTAATTTCTTGCACGCTCAATAGAGATTGCATTACCAAGATTCTATGTAGATATTTACATTCCCCAGTGGCCCACCAATTCGTTATATTACAATTATACACTTCGTTTTGAATTCTTCAGCACATATTTCTTATGATTAATTTTTTCAGAAACTAGCAACCGGTGATTTCCAGTAAAAATAATAAACCGCATTCAATCCAAAATAACCAAAATATTGGTAATCTAAAACTGTTTTCAGCTAAAAGTAATACAGGGTGTATTATGACCTGTTAACTACGAGAAACATCTGATCGTATATCAAATCGAATCCTTTCTTCTATCGAATAATGCGACAGGTGCAGGCATCCTTCCAGTCATAATCTAACACATAGATAATATATATTTGGGGTCGAACACTGGCTCGGAATCATCCTGAGGGCAGGTGCACCAAGCCGCGCCATAAGAACGTTTACTTCCATTTGAAGATCCTCTTAAGAGTTAGCTACCTGTTCCACCGTACATTATATTACGATCTCCGAAATAAAAGACGGATTATAAGCTCGGTTCTATAGAAATCTTCCATTTCGAACACGATTATCTCGGTCGAAACATCATCCCAGTGCCCCCGATCAAATTTTCTTTATGAAAACCGGTAATGATTCCAATCGACCGACGACTTTATGGAAATAGATTAGAACTGTGTTATTTGGGATTTTATTTCACGTCTAAATGTCGTTACGAAAAGTGAACTGATGAGTTTTAGCGCAAAGAAAAACGGGATGGGACGTTCGCATTTATGACAGAGATAAAATAATTGGACATAAGACTGCAATTTTGATCGTCCCACGTTGAGACAATAAAAATTGTGGGAAAGTCAATTGGCTCCCTCAGATGAGTCCGTTTACGAACACTTGTTTGAGTATAGAAATTTCAAGCTGTTTTCATGTTTTATTATAATGCATTGTAGGACAATTATCTACTATGCTGTTCGAATTAATTGGGACAAACATTATTTTTCTTCGTTTGAGTTACTATAGGAAGCATGTGAATACCAGGGCTCAACAACCTCAACATGCTTGCTTACTACCTGAGGTGACGTGAGGGTTCGACCTTGACCATAATTTACATTCTTGCCGTTTTTACTTCGCCAGCAGTTCAGTTGTGAGCCTACCAGTGCGACACATGGGGGTTTCAATTTTGATAAGTGGTGTATTGTCTTGTCAAAAAATGGATATCACTCCGAGGAAGCGTTCCAAAATTATCGCGCTTAATAAATACACATCAATGACTGTAAGATATATAGCTGAAGAGTTGGTGTGAGAAAGTCCAGCGTTTCGAGAATTTTAAAAACATTTAATGAAAGTGGCTTATTGTCTCCAAAAAGAAACGGAAACTGTGGCCGCAAACGCAAAACTTTTCACCTGATGAATTTCCCCTTTTCACAGATCAGGGGAATTCACCTGATCTCAATCCTATTGAGAATTTATGGAATATTTTAAAGAAACGACTGGAAAAATGGATTGCACTACAAAAGAAAAAATGATTATAATAAGTGCAATTCAGGTGTGGTTTCATGATGACGAATTGAAGAAAATCTGTGCTACGCAAGTGGAATCGATGCCTAGACGAGTTCAAGAAGTTATTTCTGTGAAAGGAGGGCATAATTCATATTAATATGAAGCTATTTTGTATGTATTTACTTCATTAAAATGTAAGATTTCACGAAAATATTGTTTTTCATCTTTTCTCCCAATTAATTCGAACAGCGGAGTATTTCAGGAGTATCCATTTCAGGCATTATATTTGAAAAGTAACAGAACAAAATAGATCTATACTACAAAATGATAATCATTCAACAATTCTTAACACAACGATGATTTATTTGCATATATCATCTTTAATTATTTATTAATTCATTGCTTTAACCATGTACAAAGTTCTCATGAGTTGGTTAAAGAATAGTCAGACTCAATATATGCCGTATTTCATCATAAAATACTCTCCATTTTTCTCTGTTTAACAATATTCTCAATATTTTCCAAAGAACAAATTCTTGTTGTGAATGCAATAACTGTTTCTTCTTCCTATTTTTAATATTTGAGATAAAACATAAATCAATATGGAACTGTATTATTTGTGAACTTCGAAATCTATTTACAGTGGAATACTTGAACAATACTCATACACTTGAGGGAGTTGCTCTTGTTTCTTCGACAGAGGGAGGCATGTGAGTATTAAAAACTCAGTTCATTCCGTCTTTCCAAAAAATAGGGTTTGGTGCGTTTGGAAAGAGCATCGAAACTCAACTGTATGGACGGAATCATGTCACTGATGATTCCCAAGCTTTAATGAACTTCGAAATAAATAATTTCAGTGTTGAAAATTTCTGACAAAGCTGAAATTTGAAGCGAAATATCAACGAGAAATAAATTTTTCCACTTTAACCGTCTGTTATGGTGTTAACGAGTCTTATTCTGGAAATCATTAAATTAATCGTTATTCTGAAAAGGAACATTTCCCAATAAATTCAAAAACATTTTCGCTTGATAATATTTTGTAATGAGATGTTAAATGTCGTTTCATTTCAATCAAACACCAATATACATGCTAATTAATCACCAAAAATACATAATCTTTATCATCAAATCTGCATTCAAGGAAACTGTATTCTGAATGACTGTGGCGACATCTTCGATTAAGTAGATTCGGCATGAATTGATTTCAACGAATCACCTCATTAATTCTTTAAATTCGAATCCGATTATTAACGAATTCGAAAACGGTTTCCGTAATCTGAGTAAACGGTCGCAACGGAGACCTTCTGTGGTCATATCGAAATGTTTTATTGTATTGCACTCCGATATGGGTTAAATGACCCCTCCTATGGGCCTTCGCTATGTCGTCCTGAAATTTAGTGACCAGTCCCATAGCTATGTTACACCCAAAAAAGAACAATAAGCTAAATGTGGACTTACATGTACCATCTTTTATACTTTTGCCGTATACAACCTATAAATTGAAAAGAAGAAGATTTATGCGCGATTTTTATGGTCTTGTATGGAATAGCTCTACCTGTGGCAAATATTCAGCACGAAAAATAGATGGAGAATTTTATCTTCCTCTCTGGGAATATTATATATGTATGCATTCTATTGAAATGAATTTTTATTGGTCAAGTTAGCTATTTTTCGAACTAAACTGAAAAATTATCAACTTTTTTGGTTTTCATGAAAAAATTTTTCATAATCAACTGCGATTTCTTACGTGGAAATTTTTGAAATTGAGAATTTCAATGGAATTATTTTCGTGATAATTTCACTATATATTTGGAAGGGGAATATATGCCATTATTTCACATTTCTTCAGCTGTTTCATTGTCTATCATATAATTTTTCCATCTGGCGAGCCTCCTGAAGGGTATAATAATTCAGACCTGTAGAACCTTTTATGTAGGGATAAATATGTGCCCCAAAGCAAACAACTGCCCCTTACTGCTATTTCACCTTCGTTGAGACGTCTTAGAGAAATATTGATCAACTTTCTGGTATAGAAGGACTGCTCTTATTTGAGGGTTGCAAAAGATATATTTTTGGATAAAGATGACCAATAATTGTTGGCAATATAGTTTGCTACTGGAGTGTTATGGCAATGTTTACAAGAAATACCACAAACTTGTATTTTAACAATGAATGGAATGTGAAAATTCCACAAAACCAAAGGTATAGCCTCTGATTATTCAGAGGAATTCAATTGCCTGCCGAAGGAAAGTCGCCAAAGCTGAAAAATGAACAGACAAACCATGAAGTATGTATGTCCTTGTTTTCACATTCACAGGGAAGTAAATTTTGAACTTCAAGAATTTCTAAAACAATAAAAAATATTCGATATCGTCCGAGGACTTTCCAAAACCTTTTTGAACACTAGGAAATGTTTGAAAACATTTCAGATCATTGAGAAATATAACTCTCGGAATTTTTTGAACATTGTGTTCGAACATCTTTTAAATGGATGGACTTAATAATCCATATATTGAGGTATATAAAGCAGTCATGCGTTTCAACATGGGTAATTTTTATTTCACTGAAGAGTGTATGATACCGTCATCTAAAACTGGGGTGGAAAGTATTTAATGTGTACTTAGTTTATTTCATTATTCAAATTAATTGAATTTATACTTGATGTCATGCTTTAACGCAAAATAGCACAATATTTAAACAAATCTGAAGCAACACGACGAAAACAGAAACACACCTACCACTCGCCTACAAAAGACTTCAATTTGAAATCAAATTAAGCTATACTTGTAAATTTAACAGAACTCGAGGAAAACTCTAGAATATTGGGGCATCAAACTCAAAGACTTTTGTTTTTTTTCATGGCAAACAATACGCAGCTTGCTCTGGAGCAGTGTTCTCTAACGTTTTTTGCGCCATGCCCCACCTTAGCCTTTTTGAAATCCTTATGCCCTTAAAGGTGAAAAAGTTAAAATCAAGAACTGCGAAAGGGAAAAATGGAAATGAGAAAAAAAGGAAATGAGAAAATGAACTCGTGTCGAGTTAATTTTCTCATTGCCTCCCTTAACAATCAATTTGTTCCCCTGTAGGGCATGGGCCTCATGTTTGGAATCACTACTCTAGAGAAAGAGAACCTCTCATATCGTAAAAAATCAGCTCACATAGAAAATATATCTGAATAA
This sequence comes from Henosepilachna vigintioctopunctata, assembly GCA_030704895.1. Taxonomy (NCBI): domain Eukaryota; kingdom Metazoa; phylum Arthropoda; class Insecta; order Coleoptera; family Coccinellidae; genus Henosepilachna; species Henosepilachna vigintioctopunctata. The sequence continues at coordinate 2,585,922 of JARQZJ010000091.1, forward strand.
TGAATGAAATTTAAAAATTCCACAAAACTAAAGACTCCAATTCACCAGGATTCCGTCGTGTACCAAAGGAAAACCGCCAAAGCGTTTATACAGACTAACTGCACATAGATTTATGCATTATCTTCGCCAATGAAGATATCCCGCATTTCTTCAGCTGCATATCCGTCGAACTTGTAGATTTCAATTCTGAACGCGGCGTTAGGTTATCATAACAGAACATTTGGATCTTCACGCTCTACAAACTCCGGATAAAGGGTATCATTGATACAAGACAATAATAACCGAAGACGTTATACCAGTTACAACTAGTTCCACCGTCCATTGTGGTAGGTATAATTCTATGCGTATTAATAATAATACACACGTGCAGATCATATGTAAATCCTTTCTGGAGCGAAAATATCGTAGGTGTAGGTGCTGCATGTATGCGAAGACTTCTTGTCGGCATAAAACAGAAGAAACTAACTGTACTCGGGAAATTACTAGAATTTCGCTTCGTCCCGAGTGTATCATTGAGAATTAAGTGGGACTATTTCGCTGGAAATAGAACTAAATTAGCGTCTGTGAACGGAATTGAGATGTGACTTTTTGTTTGAAAAAACGGAGGATATTCAAATCCGAGTAGGAGGTTCTTGCTTGGTAACTGACTCTTGGCATAGTGCACTTCCGTTGTGAAATGACGCTGTAGTCTGAGTTATAATAACATAATAATGAAAGAGAATATTTCTTCGAGAAAGATATAACGCACCATTATCAGCAACAAGTTTCGAACTGAATTGTAGTATTTCTGATTGTCTAATGAATTATTGATAGCTTTTATTGTCTTCTCTAAAAATGGAAAATTAATTCTGTGAAAATTCAACATTTTTGATTGAATGTGAAAAACCAAGAGATTTCCCATTCATTAAAAATTTTGTTTTTCCGTTTACCTAAATCAGAAGAAGGTACCTACGAGTATTCTTCAACAAAAGAAATAATCGAAGAGAATTTAGATAAATAGAAAGTTGATTGAGGAGGGAGATACATGTTGAAATTCCATGTTTCAATAATTTGAACATATTCTCGGAAATTTCAAAAATATTTCCTATATTGTTTCGGAAATACCTTCATCAGGTGAATGAAAACAGGAACTGTCAGGAATAAATATGAATTTATTGATAATTTGTAAAACTTCAAAACAGTTTGAATATTTCTATAACTGAAATATTCACTAATAATTTGAAATAAACTTTGGCTTAATATTTCACAAATATTTGTGAAACATTAAGCCAAGAGTTTGACTTAAATTATTATTTAATAATGTTTCACCAAGAGTTTCAATTTCAGTTAATGAAATATCAAACACTGATTCGATATACTCTCTTTCTTTGAATCAACAGAGTTCTGCATTGTAAAATATGCAATAATTATTATTGTTTTTAGGAACTCATCATTTGTATTATTATCTTTTTGTTTATTCATATATAAATTAAAATATTGAATATAAACAAAAATTCAAACACTTGAACTTTTGATATACACTTTATTGTAATTATAACGCACACTTGTGTATTATAATTTGTTTAGTTATTCTAATTTAAGCCACAATAAAATGTAAATCAAAAGTTTGAGTGTTTGTATTTTAGTTTATATTCAATTATAATGGATTTACATCAAGTAAACGCCAACATTATTGAATATAAAAAAAATGAATTAAAATATTTGCAAATTTTTTTCATTATTACGTAACTAATATTTATTATACAAATAAATGTAGGTACAATACTTTCCCAACTTTTTCACGTCCATTTTCAACTAATATTAATCAAGTTCCCTGGTACATTTTATCGATGTATTCTTTACAATAACAATATGAAAGTGAATAATCGCGAAATTGAAAAATTATAGAATTCAATGTTCAATTAGATTGTCTTATCTAATTATGCTTGCACTCCATTGTGATGTAATGATTATAATAATATAAGGAATATCTTCAATGAGTTTTTGGAAGGGGAAGAAATTCAACGCTAAATTCCTCTACTTGATGAATAAGCCATTGTTTAATCGAAACTTTCTTTCCGTATATCACCTGTTATTATCGTACACTATAATATATCCGAATGTGAAAGTCGTTCGATAAATTTTGTAGATGACTAAATCTGACTAAAGTAATAATTACTCATTAAAATTATCGAGAAACGAATTCAATAATGGTATGTATCAAATCCTGTATATATCTCACCCTGTATTATCGCGACTACTTGCCGGGGTTTGCAATCTACTTTCTCAATTCTCCCTTCGATAAAATGGAAGAAAGTAATGCTGTAAGATAACTCGTAATCGGTTGAAATGAACCTTTGGAATGCTAAATAAATAAATAAATCATCTATGAATTTATTTCACTAACAAATATACGTAACGATTAAGTTATATTTTCCTGGAAGTGCTATATTCCTTCTGAATCTGTTGATTCACAAAAAAAGTTCCACTATTGTCCAAGATAGTGGAACTTGGCGACAAATCAGTTATCTATAAATGCCAATAACTTTACTTTGTTGAACGTCGAACACAAACTAAAGCATCATTTTGCATTGAAAGACTTCAGTTTACAATTTAATTAATTAATATTACTCCAGGATGACTTCAAAACATTGCAACATTAACCTCAAGAATTTTACGGTTTTTCTTTCATTGCTCTTGAGTAAGAAAATCCTAAAATTGCCGTTTTGTTTTTGGATTCCGCAAGTATGACAGAACGTCTGCAGGAAATAATTAAATGAATTGGCTCAGAGAGATAATATTTTCATGTACTATACTGGTTAATATAAACTTGATTTATATAAATATGATTTACACTTTATTCACTACATAGCATGACGCGTTTCATCGTTACAAACGACTTCTTCAGATGCTTACAGAATAATGAAAAAGTCGTTTGTAACGACGAAACGCGTCATGCTATGTAGTGAATAAAGTAAATCATAAGTTCAAGTGTTTGAATTTAAGTTTATATTAATTATAATAGATTTACATCCAGTAAACGCCAACACTATCAAATAGTATACTGGTACTCTAGTATATTTTCAGATCTTGTTTTCTCCCTTTTACATGAGAGATAAGATTGTTTTAGAGATTGAGACATAAGATTGTTTCAGAGATTGAGAGATAATATCGTTTTAGAGATTGAGGGAAAAGCGTTTTTTGACGACTATTGAAGTTTGGGAACAGGCTTCGAAAATTCCTAAACATCATTGCAGTTTTTTTAGAATACGAGTATGTTTCACTTAAAATGCAGTTTCCATTTTTCATAGCGTTCTACCTATAACCTTGTTTTATTTCAAACGTTTTTACCGCTGTTCTTTGTGGTGCTCAGCATGGTTTCTGGAGTACTGATATTATTGAAATTTATTAAGTTAGAATTGAAGTATTGTTTAAATTATTTCCGATCACACTTGTATAGGGGTTAAAGTGAGTAGCATATGCTAAATTTCGACTCTTCTCATGTTGGACTGTAATAGAATAGTAGGTACTTTTTATTACCTACTTAATAAGATTTATTATGATTATAATAATAATCAAAATACGAACCTGGTTATATATTTCATTAAAAATATTTCAGATATGTCCTGGAAAATCAGGAGCGGAACCTTTTTAATTAAATTTTCTTGCGTTTATGCGAAATACGAAACTCCATAATTTCATACCTTATCAAATTGCCAGACGATGCCATACGTCAAACAAGTCTCTGTTGCACACACAGACAGATATCCTTCGAGCAGACACGTTTTTTCCTTGCCTACGGAAATAACTCGGCGAGATGAAAAAGCAGTGAAAGTCTTTCGCCGGAGTTCAAAGAACCAAGGCGCGCCTCTGAAGGAAACTCAACATTACGCACGACACAAAGGGGTCCGCTCATATATGGATTGCACTTTTGAATAATACCCACTTTTGTACAGTAATGAGACGCGATAGAGCCCATTGGAAAATCAAGAAAGACGTTGAATTTCTACTAATTTCGAAATTAGTATATGGTTAAAATACATAAAAGCGAAATTGTCCTCGCCTAATGAGTGTTTAACGAAGGATTTCCCAACACTTTCAGCAACAGATCCGATTCTCGAAAATGAGTTTGAAAAGAGAAATTTAAGGTGTGTGTGTGTGTAAATATGATCTGTGCGTGACAACGGACTCTTACCTAAAAAGGATTGTTTTCTCCGACGGCTGTAATTTGAAATTTTAATAACATGTTGCCGATGTCAGGCGGATAAGAAGATTAAGCTAATGCACACTTTATTTTCCTCATTAATTGCATTGCCATTACGGAAAAGAACTATTTAATATTAACAACGTTTAATCTTTTGGCAATTTCAATTGAAAGCTGTATATATACCAACATAAACTGATATCAGCCTGTGGTGTTATAATAAATGTTAACACTTGTAATGTGGTGAGTTTTACTAGAAACTTATCTTTTGAGTACAACATTGAAGGTGTTAATATGACATGACTTCTGGAGGTTAAGGATCTATCTAGTATTTGATCAAAAATTCTCATTCATACTTCATATCAACCAATTAATTTTATCATATAGCGAAGTTTATGGTTTCATCGTCCGCAATGCTAGATTGTTTTCGAGTTCCTCAACACTGGTCCATCTATTTGATGCCCTAGTGACAAGCAAACTTGAGTATGGCTGTCTTGTTTGGCGACCAATATATAATTGTAACATAAACCGCCTGGAGGCACTGCAGAGGAGGTTCTTGAAATGGCTCTCATTTCTAGAAAATGGTGTGTATCCACCTAGGGGTTGTGATCACGCTTGTTTGATATCGAGGTTTGACACTTGAAGCCTCCACACCAGGAGATGTTTGAATGCATTGAAATTTTTATTCAATTTGCTCAATGATAATTTCGACTGTCCTGAGCTGGGTAAACTTAATTTCTTCGTTCCTTCGAGGTGTACTAGAATAAGCCAGACATTTCACTCAAAAACCCAAGAACCAATCTTCTCTCGCAATCGCCGCTTAGCTTAGTATGTTTTACTGCAAACCAGGTATCAAGTTGCTGTGATTTGCACTGGGACTCACTTGTTTATATCATAAATATGTATTTATATCTTAACAGTGAGGTATCTTGATTTCTTCCGAATTAAGTTCTGAGTGAATTGTTTTCTTGATTATTACTATGATTGAACATTTAGATATTGACATTATAGATTTAGATTATTATATTTGATAATGTTTTTTTATTATAATTATTTCTTAATATTGTATATCTATGTTGTTATTGATATTTTTAGTAACCATAATTCTTTATGTATTTTCCTGTAATTGGGTATCTACCTTATGGAAATACATGCTTAGTATTATTATTATAAACGCCCAAAATTTTCAACATAGAACATAGATGATAACCTTATTCTCCCTTTTTACAAATCAACACTTCCCAAGAATTCAGCCATAACAATTTAAACATGTATTTGAAATAAGATAAGTAAAAACCATATTCGAAATTTTAACAGAACATAAAAGAATGAATTAATAACAGAATATAAACATAAATTCAAACACTTGAACTTATGATTTATACTTTATTGACTACATAGCCTGACGCGTTTCGTCGTTACAAAGGACTTCTTCAGATGCTTACAGAATAAATTTATGTTATTATGATTATTCTGTAAGCATCTGAAGAAGTCGTTTGTAACGACGAAACGCGTCATGCTATGTAGTCAATTAAGTGTAAATCATAAGTTCAAGTGTTTGCATTTAAGTTTATATTCAATTATAATGGATTTACATCAAGTAAACGCCAACACTATTAAATATGAATTAATAACAGTTGATATTCTTGGAAAAACAATACGTTCACTTATTCATTAATATTTTTGAAAATATTTGAATGTTCGATAATAAGCCTAGATGAATCATATTAACAACTTTATGACTGAAAATTAGGGCTTTAACTGGGCTGAACCATTCGTTAGAAGATGGAATATACGTCAGAATATCTTGTGAAAACCTACCTTCATTTCGTAATCCTCAAATTCTTAGCGACAAAAAACCTGTAGAGGCCATTTGAGAGATTGTCGTCAATTGGTCAGTAGTTTGCACCTGTTCAACAACGACCTGTTCTCATTTTCAAGGGTATCGCTACTTCAAAACACAACCGTATAATTTCGTCACTTTGTCATAACTAACTCATTGGACCAACGAACTGAATGAATTGATTATACGCACATTGAAACCAGTCGATTCATATTCACGTCTCAATTCTTTTCCAGTCTTTTAAACGTCCAAAGAAATATCAATTGCGTATCGCCTTGACAAAGAGATCCTAATCTCCGTCAACAAACTGAGCCAGAACGCGACAATCGAATAAAAAATACCGAGAGGTGGAAGAACGTGACCAAAGAGATATAATGAAACATTCCACGTAAACACAATTCAACTCTTTGGGCGATTACGTTACAATTAATCCAACCTCGAGTTGTAAGCAGTTTATCTGCTCCAAGTTGGTCATTAGGCATCAATCTGGAATTCCTTCGCTACCTCGAGGCATAGATTAAGAGGAAAATTATCGAAATTGGGGAGTAATTATGAGATAACTGAAAGGATTGGTGAACACATCATCTGGCACAGGTGTGCTTTTGTCGTGGAGGCGTAAACAAGTGGTATTGACATGGAATCATATCGACCTTCAAGGTAAGTTCAAACACGGAAATTACCATCCACGTGATATCAATAGTTTTCTGTAGCCACGTGCTGTTTAGGATGATATCAACCTGATTCTCTTCCAGCGATAAATTGTTACATGTGGCTGCATAAACAACCCTGTAATTGACTTCGAACAATGACTTTTGGTGGAGAGTTGCTGTTATCGAGCTTATTCTTAAGGACACTCATCTCCAAATCAATTAACCAATCCATTCCTAAGTTATACATCTGTAGTACGGAAATTCTTTGAAAAGACATCATCAGAATTGCTTTTTAAATAAAAGCTATTAATCAACAAGAAGCATAAGCGGATAGCGACATCAGAAGATTGAATGACGACCTCATGTGTTACCTTTGGAAAAAGTCAGGAACGTGTTTCGAAAGACTGATAGATATGATTGCCAAATGAACATTTATATCATCTCTACCACCAAAAAAATCTCGTGGATATATTTCTAATACAAAGATTCTTGAAAGAAATATGATATTTTACCAACTGACTGAGCGGAGGTAACAAATTTGAAACACGGAGTATATTTGAATAGGTTGTTTGATTCTTAGGAATTAAATCGCTATGGATCATAACAAGATAGTGTACTGCGTGTTATGCTTGCGAGAACTACACAGTGATTTTGAGAAGATTTCAACATCTACAAAATTGACTTGATGGCTGATCGAATAAAAATTACAGAAATTAATGTACAAAGGAGAGTAGCATCTTTCCTGAAGCCTACGACTTCAATTTTCATTAATGCAATCTACCCAAGAAAGGATGTCATAGGTTTGAGGAAGGATGTCTACTTAAAGCTTTCTAAATAGTCAACTAGCTACAAGCTAAAGAATTAAAAGTCAATAAAAACAAACGAAATTACAGTTTAAATTCAAATCCACTGATTACGGAATGAAATAAGATGTGATATTTACGTTTTCATAATACTGAAGTCCGCTAAATATACAAGGAAGTTCTTTCTTTAAATATTTAAAGTATAAAATCTGTCACGTACACACATATCCTTATTGATCGAGAACAAATAGATTTTGTGTATGTAGCAGACGTTGAAATTTGAAAAATTTCAGAGATATGCTAACGGAAAATATTAGATAAGAAAACCGTATGATGCATACTTAAAATACTGTAATACCAAACGTAAGGCGATATTCTACATGACAATGGTACAATTATCTATGTGGTACAGATAACATATCTGAAATTTCATCACCAAAATATAATTCTTTTATTAAGGGGACTGGGGAACTCTAATTTGATTCAGTTTTGAATTGTGGAACAGTAAATTATGCAGTATTGAATCACTTTGAATAGTTTTACGTGATCAATAAGAAAACAAAAGCTAAATCAGCTCGTCTAGTCTAGCTTTTTATACTATTTCTCCTTCGATTAAATACAATTATTAAATAGATATGACACACTTTTCGAATTGACAAAAACTCATATTATCATTTTATTTATGGTTATCTTAAATTGAGGAAAATAATGGCATGAAGCTTTTCATAGTTCATTCATCTCCAAAAAATAAATTAACGAGTTTACTGCAGCAGTACGAAGTAACGTTGAAAAAGGTTTCTTAATGGAAACGCCAGATGGCGCCTAAAACCATTGCTCTTTGGAAGTGAAATAATTTTTTCTAGAAAAGAAAGCATTCAATTTATCTACAAATTCTCGAATCGTCTCTTTACTCGAAATATTTAGTTCAGCGATTTACAAATATGTTTTCTTTTCAAATAATACCTTTATTGAAGTCTCCTTCAAAGCCACATTTCAGCTCATGTGATTTCATGGATTTTATCCACGATTGTAGACCTGAGGGCATCTTTTGAGCGGTTTTAACGTTGGGACAAGTTTTACAAGTTCAGGGACTTGTACTCACCACCAGAACAGAAGTCAGTAGGTACGCCCCTTTTTCCTATTGAAATTGTGGCACTGAATCGTCGTATTCATCAATACTTCCCTCAATTTCGGTGTTATTTTTTAAAGAAAGAAACAACTCATAATAATCACAGAATTTCGCCTTCTGTTTTTGTTAAGATTCAACAGGTTCTCTGTTTTCTATGGCTATCAAAAACAAATTACATAACGCAACTTGTCAAAATTTAACAGAAGCCCATCAACAGATGGTAGTCGAAGGCAGCTATGCAGCATTTTAATTTACTACGGGGGACAATAAAAAAATTATGGAGCTATCAAATCGTCCTCGTATATTAACTCGGTATTACGTCAGAAAATGAGGTTGGGAGGTTTATTGGAAACGAATTAGCAAATGAGATCGAGATGATATTCAAACTAGTTATTAAGTACGAATAGTAGTCGCACAAAAACTTTCATTTTTACAACCATAATAGCGCAACTATAAAATTACAGCGTCCCATCGGATTTTTTCTCAAAAGATTTCCTTGTATATCCACCGATGAAATTATAATGAATTAAAGTTTGCGTGTGGTATTAATTCCAAACCACATCATCATTAAATTCAAGTACGAAATATGAATATGTCGAAAGAAAAAGTGAATTCGCGATATGGACAAATTGGCGGCGCCGATCAATATTCACATCGATTTCGTTCAAATTGTTTTTCAGGCTATTATTATTCTCGGAAAAATGCTCAATTAAAATATTAGGAACGGATATTTCCAAATAGCACAAAGGTATATTGCTGGGTAGTCTTTTATCCGTTTTACATATATTTCGCTGCAAAATCTATAATTTTCCTTTGTCGATATAATCATAATTCATTGATTAATAACTGGGCGGAGTAATAACAGCGGAGTTACGTATATATATATAATATGATTTTGTAATCCGAGGTTCGCATTTTTGAATGTTTCGTCGTAGGTAGATTTCATGCCTTTGGTATATCTACAGGGTGGCATGAAAACACCGTTACCTTTGAACGTTCCTGAACATCTCTGCTTCAATATTTTCGCTACTTTTTTTCGGCTTGTTAGGGAGAATACTTTGAAGTTAGTCTGAACTGAGACAACCAATTACTCGAGAAGTCCCAGTAAAATAAAATTTTACACAGTTCACAAATTACTAAACGGAAAACTGAGAGAGAGAACAACTGTTTTTTTCATCAGTTCTTAGAGAAAATGATTTTCTATTTACAAAAGTCTTTCACAAACAAGTTGATTAAAGGTAAAATTTGAAATTGTGGACTAATTGAAAGCAATTCGGCGTCAATTTCACTCTTAAAAGTTAACTGTTTTGTGATGGAAGATTACTGATGATAAATTTTTTAAATTGAGAACCGGTGATTTAATTTCTATACATTTTTTCCAACAGTAAAAAAATGGCTTTTGTGGCCACATATATATCTGATGGACATATTACTTTGCTTTTTTAACTAGCCATCAAGAGCATCTGTCACATATACTGTTGGCTCTTTTCTTATCAAACTTCAAATACTACATTAAAGGTAATCTGAACAAAAAATGAATACTCATCTTGAGCCACATCTGCAAATTCACAAAAAATAATGGAATATATCACAAAATGCATATCGCAGAAATTTTCAGTTTTTCCTTTTTAACATAGTGTTCTTCTCTTGATAAATTTTAATTAACACTTTTCAGAGTTCACAGTTTTTTTGACTACCCCATATATTAAAATCTCTGATAATTATCGGAATTCGTGAATATAAATAATGAAAGGAAGTAACCTTGTTGGTAATTCTCGGAAATTATTTCGATGTATTTCTTAATTAAAGAGCTCAGATTGATCGTGATTTTCGTAGAAGTGAGTGTAATATGTTTGTTATTAATTTTGTATGATGACAATGAAAATGCGTAAACGTGCTTTCGAAGAATAGATTTAGTTCCTATAATATACTATTGAATCGTATAGCCAGTATTTGGAATTGTTTTGAATCATGAAAGTGTTCAGCAATTTTATTTAGTTAAAGATAACTTCTGAACGGGCAACATGTTTTCTGCATTTTATGGCTGCAACGCAGTAACCGGCAACATTGCTAACAACAACAGAAATATTATGCAATATATCCTCTTAGCGGCTAAGGCTTAGCCCCAATATTTAATTTGTTTCTATGATTTCGAAAGTTCCGAATACTTTCACTAGTTTTAAATTATCGTAATTTGTCAAAAGTTTTTCTTATAAATAAACTTCACCATAAAAGTGTGTTTTTAGAAGTTTTCTTATAAATACTTCTAACTCTAATATCACATTTTATTTGGTCAAAAGTATTAAACAATGACAAATATATTGTCATTTGTTTCACAATGACATTTAATTTGGAATAATTGAAAATTAGGGGTCACCAAATTCAGTTTCTTTTTTTATGAGCAGCATTAAACAAATGCAGCTCTCACCTTACATTAGATCTATAATTCTTAACTCCTCGTGTAAAATGTACCACACCCTTTCTTTTGATATGTCTTCAGTTTAAGCTTCAAACGTCAATCATCTATAATCTTATGGTGTATATTCTCTTATATATTCTGATAGGACATCATCTTCAAGAGATAAAAGAGGACGTTTGAACTCAATCTCATATTTTTTCACGATTGAAAATTAAGGAGTAGGTGCCCTAACAGCCACTAAAACGTTTGGATCAATTTCTATTGCCGATAACTCGTTTAAAACAAAACACTCAGGATGCTCCAACGAAACAGACGAAGAAACTATATTCAAAATGAACATTGATTGAAAACTATTTGTCAAATTAAGGTAAAAATTTATTTTGGTCACAGTTTGCCAATATAACGAAACAAAAGTTCAATTGCTATCAGTGCCATCTCTCTGGTACACCGTGAATGTTCCTGTTGGTCTATTTTTAGAGTAAAACACTCCACTAAATCAGGTTATTTTTGTATTTTAAATTTTATATCCTGTCTATTGTGTTTCTTAAAGTTCTTAAATAACGCCAAGCAAGTAACCTGTCAACTGCGAATGTATCTGCGTGAGTTTTTGTATTAAAAATCGGACGTGACGCCAAGCCATACCGGATATATTCAGGAAGGGCACAACAGTCCGGAATAATTCCGGTAACCTTACATTACGCTAGCTTCGTGTACTGCAGAATAGTACCAATTGACTTTCTTCGAAATCAGCGCTATTCTCACGGATACTGCTTTCAGGTATTAGCAAAAATCACGTACCGTCCATTTGCGTCCGCAGTAAAAGTAAATACGACCTTCCATACCACGGACGATTCCAACAGGTTGAGGAGAGCTGTAAAAATATTCATTGACTTTGGTTACCCTGTCGTAAATTTGTTCGATTATATATCTGAAAGGTGTCCCCGTGAATACGCAATTGCGTAGAGTACGTGATTAAAAACAGAATTTTGTTATTAACTTTCGAAATTTTTGGAAAAGATGTGTCACCTCAAGAGGCATTCTTAGAAGCTCTAAACAGATGGTACCTTCGAAATTCGGAAAAAATTTAGTAATCACCGTTTTACTCAAATTTTTACTCCTGACGACTACACAAAATTTCAGTGGAAAAGGAAAGCCCATGACATCAATATTGCTAACGATTTGAAATTAATAAAATAGAACAAGAAATGAAACTATATGTTTTACTTGGGAATCACTCAAATAAAATCAATGAAAACAATTCCACAATTTAGTTCAACGAAAAGGAGAAATTTCTTCGTGTTCCTTTGTGAATTATTCCTAACACATTATTTGTGTGAAAATCAATTTCTTTCGCAAAAATTAAACTTCTAATTAGTTCGTAGTTTAATGAGCGAATATGTTTATTTCAGATACATAACCAATATCAAATCACGACGTTTATAATCGTAACATTGTCGAGATAAAATTTAAATTGTATATGAAAATACACAAAACAAATTTTTCGACGAAAGATTTGTTTAAATGAAATTTAATATTTCAATTATATGGTCAATTTTTTGCTCCTTTTGTATATACATCATTTGAATCCAATTTTTACTGAAAATAATGTCGCAAAATATAAAATTGAAGAACTTTTGACAAATAATTGCATTGGTTTCTTTTTATTTGTTTCAGAAATTTTAGAATTTAGTTCATCACACGATAGATCTCTTTATGAACTAGTTCATTAATTTATTTCATTAAAATGTGGGTTTTAGATAGGGCGTTAATATATTCAGAACCAGGTGCCAGTTCTCAAAACGTTTTTAGTGTAGGATGTCATTTGAATATTTTTTTGATTTGCATAGATGAGATCATAACAGAGGAAGTCACTTCTTTGTGCTTTAATTGATTGAATTGTTTCAATAATTAATCTTTTGTCACCTTGCAGCTCCAAGATAAAATCTATAAATTATGCAAAACTGTTTCTTTATAAACAAAAAACCAATGAATAATTTTATCGAGATTAGGTAAGTACCTGGAATATTCTTAAAGGTATAGAATAGGATCCCTATTCTATATTTATTCCTCAGTTGAAATATAATACTTTAAAAAATGTTTTTCAGATTTGTTTCTTTAAATTTAATGAAATTTTTTTTTTCAATATATAGTTTCGGAAAATGGAAAAGACTATGCAAATATTTGTATTTCTCGAATCTAACTAACAACAAAAATTTATAGAAGTGAAAAATTTCATTGCATTTATTCAATATCTCATTCATTTTGCTCAAGAAATAATGGAAACAACGAAGATTGTTTCAGACAGCATGTTAATCAACTTCAGTTTTAATGACGAAATGAAAAATAGGATTGAAAAACAGAGTGCTTCAACTATCTGAGCAAGATTGATGATGATCGCTAAATATTCCAAGAAATATTTTCAACAGCGGTAGCCGTTACTGGTAGACCAATTTGGCGTTCAAAACATTTTTCGATCGACTTTCGAGATAATGCCTAATGCATTTTCGAACTATTTAGGTAATTCCATTTTAATGATTTTTGCGAATTCAGGAATGTTTGGCCATTTTGTATGTTGAAGATTGGTATGTAGTCAAAACCTAACGAATATATCACAAGCCTTTATGTATCCACATTGTATCTACATTTTATGTATACAAATTTATGTTATTTTAATAAATAGAATGAATAAAATATAAAATAATTCATAGCTAAAGTAACAAATATCAAATTTGAATGACCTGTTGACATAAGTTATTAAAATCTTTTGAATTAAAAGCCCGAAAAAAACAATGACTATATTCTATGATATTCGTGACGACAAAAGGGAAAATTGCAGAACCAGTGTGTTATTTCAAACCGAATCAATACAATACCACTTAAACCAATGAAGTTGACCGCGATAACTATCATATTTCAATCTTTTGAAAGCTATGTTATATTTTAACTTCACTACAGTGAAACTAGTAAAGAGAGTTATGAATTTTAAAAATTTGGGTACTTGGGAGTAACTTTTACACGCAGTAATATTGAAAACATTATTCGATATCAGGTATTATAAATAATTCACATCTATAAGAGTTGTAAGTGAAAACCGACATATGTTCAGGTATTTAACGCATTATCAAGAGCTGATACAACGGGCCCGGGAAAGTTAAACTATTGAAAATTACAAACCACAATTGACCATTATGTCAAAAATTGAATTGAACATTTTTCTGGAATATTTAATAGTGTTGGCGTTTACTTGATGTAAATTCATTTTAAATTGAATTTAAACTAAAATTCAAACACTTATGATTTACAACTTATTGACTACATAGCATGACGCGTTTCGTCGTTACAAACGACTCATTATTCTGTTCGAAAAGCAAAAGTTCTGTTAAACAAATATTCTGTTAGCATCTGAAGATGTCGTTTGTAACGACGAAACGCGTCATGCTATGTAGTCAATGAAGTGTAAATCATAAGTTTAAGTGTTTGAACTTAAGTTTATATTCAATTTTTTGGAATTTGGACAAGTATTTTGAATTATATAATACTCCTGAATCAACTCTTGAATAATATTGTACAAAATGTCATGCAATAGGTACATGAATGGCTAATATTAATAATTTTCTTGTTGCAACTAATTTTCAATTTGCAAGTAGGACAATTAAGGAAATGGACGGTAAAAATTAACACAAATAGATTTACAAATTTACTATTTCGAAAACTGCGGAAATAGACACTAAAATATAGTAACGGAGGATCCTAATTGAACCCTTTATATTCACTATCCATTCAGAAGTTTAAAATAGTTTTTACTACCTTGTTCCTGATTGGTCATAAAATAACCTTGCAGTCATAAATTTTAGAACAGTGTATATTTCATTTTATTTATTACACTACTACAGTGAACTAGTTACTGTAAATAAACTTCAAACTTGCCGAGAACAAAGTATAACACTGCAAATAGTTCTCTGTTGTAGTTCATTTGTAAATACGATTGTTTAGTATATTTAAAGACTATTCGATTCCGATTTTGTTATATTAAATTATTGTTTTCTTCCGTTTGCTTTTGATACATTTCCTCAAAGTAGTAGCGCTATTGTCAGATTTTACTCGCTTTCTTGGCATAAAAAGTAACAAACTTGCAGGCAATAAGTGCCGCGAAAATTTTGAGTCATATTGAAAATATAAAAGCCAACTATTGTTACCGATGATATTTTAATTCAAAACTTCACAAACGCAAATCATAGCGAAAACATCAAATTATTAATTTAATTTTACTTTATATTTATGAATGATCTTTTACTGCGTGAAAATATGTTGATTAACCTGTTGTTTCTTTAATCCCAAATAGAGAATTCTCATATTACGTTTTCTTATAATATATCAGCATAGCCTTTTTCTCGACATTGTAAAAATTGAATTTATTCATTATAAATGAGCATCTATAATTATGAATTCTTTGTTTATGATTAATAATTATGGTAATTTCCAGGTATACAAGTACCATTAAATTTTATATCTTGATTTATTGCTCTCTTGAATAATAAGAAATATTTTTAATATTTCTTTGTATGGATAATATACGTATATAAGGGGAAGCAAAAATAAAGACTTAGTTTACAGGCATATATAAGGAAGTTGTTTGATAAGTCAATGACTTTTTGGATAAAGTATACGCTTTTGGGCAAACAAGTTCATGTTTTCAATATAATCTCCTTATATAACTTGATATATTTAATTTTTTTCATATTTTTAGGGTTTTTCCATCTTTATTTTTCTTCTCAAGAAATAGTTATCTTCGTGAAACTGTTTCCGCGATAAACACGAGCCGAATATGTTATCATCCATCCATTTCTTCAAGTTTATAAACAGGAAATAGCCACAATGTGGAGATTATGCTGAATGGGGATGCAGTTTGTAAGCGTATTTATGTATTTTTGTGAAGATGACAATACGTGCAGAATTGACAATTGTATTCAAGTAAGAAACCTTTTTTCTTCGTCGAATGTTGTCGTTTTGCTTCATATTATATCAAATTTGTCCAAAAACTCTGAATGATATTCGCCAGTGGTCGTTTCAGTTTCAATGTTTGCTTTGCGTGCTCTCAAAAAATGAATGTCATGTATTTGTTAGCTAAATTGAATATCGCCAAGCACTCCTTGGAAGTGATGTTCGAATACAAGAATCGCGAGGTTAGTTTCTCCATTCCTTCAATATCTCTCCACAGATATTTCAATCCATTTAATAGTGACTCCATCTCCTTCAAAGGTGGTCCCATAGAGATCATCTCTTTGGGGGATGATTCCTTCTTTAGTTGGGTCATTTTAAGTTCACAATTAAACCACTCTTCAACCATTGAAGATGATGTTGCAGAGCCATGGCATTTCCTCCACTTCAGTGATGGTTTTTTGAAGTGAAAAATAATGTCGAATCAGCACATAAAGTTCATTCCTTTCTTTTTTTGTTGTCATCTCCTTTCAACGAGAGTCTAACATAAACTAAATAACAAAGCTTGCTCAAAGTTTGATAAGCCTATTAATAGATGGCAGTTGAGTGATGCACTTAAATTTACTTGGCGCGAAATCTAAAAAGTAACAATGGAACCTCTAAACGTCAAAAAAACGTTGAAAATCAAACCGAGAAATTTTGTATACACTTATATAAATATGTAAAAATATTCGTGACAAGCTTTCGAAGCTGCCCTTTAATAAAACGTCAATAATTCTCGCATCGATCAGTATTCAAACAAGTGAGTTATTCTAATTTACCATCAATATTCCCCACTAGTTGCAAGTAATATATGCAACGTATGTTTCAGATGACTATTGTGATTCTTTGAAGATAAAGAAATGCTCGGAAAACAACGAAGAATACTAATTCCCACAGTAAAGAAAACAATGGGCCCTTCTTTGCGCCTCTTATATCCCTATTAACATTCGAAGTGATTTTTCAAAAAAAAAATCGTACAACGCATTCAAATGATGCGGTCGAGAATAGGCAAGTGATTTCTCTGGTCGGTCGATGGTCATTAGCATGCAATGAAAAACACGGCTGTTTGTGTATGGCTTGGATGGCATCCCGTACTATCGAGTAAAAAGTTCAGTGCGTTTTCTTATTGTGGCGAGGGCGATTATTGAAATGCTGTCGAAAATGTGGAACTCACGTGCCCGGGAAAGTGATTCGTCAGGTGTGGCCTAGATTCGTGACGTATTTACCTAGAACAGAAAGAAATGCAATGAATATTTGAAATGGTGTTAGACGTAGAAAAGTTTGTATCGATTGTGATGCAATAGAACGAATTGTTTGAAGAATTTCTATATAAGAAAACTATGAAATTTTATAAATTCAGTCGTCATTTTTCGGGTTGCTAACCCATTGTCAACGAATTGACAATGGAATAATAACCTGAAACATACGTCCAGTGAATTAAAAAATTTTGATGATATTTTTCACTAGACTTTTTGACCATGTTGAAATATTGTCCAATAGGTTAATTGGTATTGAAGAAGTATTTTATCGAAGAACAAAAACCACTATAACTATAATATCTTAATTTTAGAATTGTTAGCTCAGTACTCTTAATAACATACTGAAGCACAGAGCTCTACCTGGTAAATTACTGCTTGTTCTGCACGTTTATAACAAATCGCAGCTCGCGCTGCCGGTGTTCTAGCTATTGCCTCTACAGAATACTCCCTTTGAATGAGGTATTCATATGAAACTCCAAAAAACTGAGAGACAGAAAAGTGGACAACTTGATTAGCAAACCCTGATTCTTCGAAATTTCACACTCTTTCCAAGATAAACTTTACCTTTAGATAGTAGCTGGGCATTAATCCTAACATTTTATTGTATTCAAAATGTTAAGATAATGAATTAGTTGGCAAATTTTGTAGAGAAAATAAATCACAATCAGACCAACAGATGGCGCGATAATCAATTATTCGCTGTTGCAACCACGAAATGTTTATTTCATTAGAATACACGTGTTCAGAACATATCAATGGATTTCGAATTAACTTGTGAATGCTTTCGTTATAATACACAGCCACAATACTTCAAATTGAATTTTCAATCGAGTTTATCTTATTTTGACTTCATTTGTGCCTATAAATACTATAAATGGTATTTATTTACCATTAAAGTAAAATTACCACTAGAGGTAAATTTATAAGAACACATTAATTTATTTATTTCAAATATTCAGCAACATTTTTTGTATGTATGTATAATGAGGTAGTAAAAATACTGAATATAGAAAAACAACACATACATTAAAATTAATTATAGAGTGATTAAAATAAGTCATAGTGAAAGTTAACATAAAAGATGAAAGCATAAAATATAACATTCATTTTGAAATCTTGATTTAACAACCTCAGCTACCATAAATGTAGCTGATTCGTTTAAAATTTATTTGCTTGTTATTGACATGTTATCAAAAACCTATTGAAATATAAATGAAAAATTTGTAATTTACAAATCCGTAATTATTCTTATTTTCGAAGTTGTTTTAATTCTTCTTTTTAGTCTTATTAACTTCAAGTTCTCATTGTCAGTACTCACAAAAGTACCTACTCATTTTATAATTTCTCTAATAGCAGTATTCTTTTTTGTTCCCAGTTTCTTATTACAACTGCTACTGTTAAAACTTTTAATTATATTTTCTTTTTTTCAATAATTAAGTTTCATCACGTAAACAAATATTCGTCATATAATATCTAGATTGGAGAGACATTCTTTATGCCCTTTCTATCTCCACACCATGATCCTTTTGTAGAAAGGATGACGCTTTTTGCAGTTGTGGTCAATTGGGTACCACCATTTGATTATATCGTGAATAACAATAGTAAACAGATTGGTCCTTTTTTATCGAGGTTAATTCACATTGTAAAGTTAAATGAACCCTTTACTTTATATTTTCTTTCATCTTTGAATAATATTGAAATTTCTGATTTATAATAGTGATAATAATGAACTAACTTTATTAGTAGGTACTCCATTAATTCACAAAATTAATACATACAGGGTGTTGCTGATATTGTTAAACATACTTATTTCAAATTGCATTTATATAACTTTACTAATTATTGAGTACTAAGATGATGGTACTAAAAGTGGGATTCAGCAGGAGTTTATTAATCCAAGCAAAATTAAACAAAAAAAAATTGTTTTCAAAAATTTTCTGCATGAAACAAAAATAAAATGGAGTGATTTAGTGTAGAATACAACTGTCCACGAGCTCAACATAAAATAAAACTGAAAACTACAAAAAAAAAGGAATTTCTCTGAATTCTGTTCCTTCAGAAGAAATTTCTAACATTTTTCTTTGAAAGATTTCGCTTTGTAAGTGAGGAATTCATTGGGTATACTATTTATTATATTAACAATGTTATATGAGATTTATTATATAAACATATTAAAATTTTAAATCTGAGATTAGTAAATATTAAATTATTTTTGATACTGAAATATTTATTGTTAATATTATTTATATGTATATATAATTAACATAATGTACATTGGCGGCTGATAATTGTCACGCCAATTTGTTTTTAAATTCAAAAAAATTCTGCATCTTGAGTGAT
This sequence comes from Henosepilachna vigintioctopunctata, assembly GCA_030704895.1. Taxonomy (NCBI): domain Eukaryota; kingdom Metazoa; phylum Arthropoda; class Insecta; order Coleoptera; family Coccinellidae; genus Henosepilachna; species Henosepilachna vigintioctopunctata. The sequence goes on from JARQZJ010000091.1 coordinate 2,605,528, forward strand.
GTCATTGATATGATACAATATTTATATGAAGTTAATGAATATTCAATTGTTGAAAACACGATAAAAGCCTGACTTCTATGGCATATTCGATATTCATGTTTCGAACCAATCATAAAACTTGTTTTCCAAACTGTAAATTTTGCAACAACATATAAATAGAAATAATAACACTCATTCTTCACGCCAAACCAGATTTCCTCGAGTATTATTAGCATCGAGAAATATAAATATCGGCAGATTTGAATAACAGCTCATAAACATTGCAAAAATATCCGAAAAGCGAGTTTTAAGCGTGTATATTTATATAACAACAAGTGCGAATTATAAGCGTTTCCTTGTCCGTTTTGAAACCAATTTGTTCGAAGGAAATAACATATTTCACCGACATCTTTACGGCCGAATCTTGCATAATCTAACGCTCTCCACGCGAAAACGTCCTACGGCTAGAGCAAGCACAACAAAACGTTGTTGTGATATGAATAAGCAATTTAGAAGTGTAACACGACCCTTCATTTATGACAATGGGATGATAAAATGCTGATAAAGCAACTGGATACTGGGAGGAACGGTATCATGTTACAGCGTCTATTTAAAATTAAAAACGAAGCCAAAGTACTGTACTTGTTCGATAAGAATGTAGAAGAAATCGTACAGGAATTAGGCGCCAATGCTATAATGATACCCATTGATATATACTGCACTATCATTTATTACATTTGTACAAGGGCAAGGCGAAAAGTGCCTGTCCTGCTTGTGTGGAATTATTTTATTTATCATTCAATGTAGTTATAGTTCAGTTAATTTCCTGTTGTCTCCTCGCTATATTTGAAAAAATATTGCTACATGAGCATGAAACGTATAATACCATTCCTAATAAATGACAGGAAGATTTCGCTTATCACGCGATACAATATATGAATAAAAAACTAAAATTAGAACACTTGCCTCAAGTTTCACTGAATATATTAACAACTCTAGTAATATTTCGGGTGTTATGCTCATTGTCAAGAGTAATTACCTTCAACCAGCCCATTAACTGAGTAACTGACAGTTATTCGGTCAATGATGTTATTATGGTAATGAGCCAACCATCCGGAACATATGTAGAGTTGTTAATACACTCAGTGAAACTTAAGCCAACTCTCCAGAATTTAATTCATTATGTGTGATACCTTTTCATTTTATCAATTCATACAAAATTCATAGTGAAAATGAAAAGTCAATAGGTCATTACATTGGTTAATCAACTTAATAAATAGTCCCTAGATTTACAGTAAATCTAAACATACTGGTAATATAATTACGGAAAAGAGAGATGATATATAAAAAAATTTAGTAGTTCTCATACTTGTATACATAGATTGTAAATTTAACATTTTTTTTTCGTTGTGTATAGAAAATTTTGTGAAGTAAATTGAAGTACTCAAATAAATAGAGAATAAAAATGTCTCGAAAATTCTGTAGTAGATATATATAAAAAAATAACAGAATATGCGTCTTTTTAGTAAAATTTAGTTAATTTTGTACCTAATTTATATGATAATATTTGAAAGATTTAAAAGAATGTTATTTGAACCATCAGTAAAAATGAAATGAGTTTGGGTTCTTGTAGTGAAGATTTTTTGATGAATAATGGCGTATAGTTTGAAATTTCCGAATTATGATAAACAGAATAAACAAGAAGAACATTGCTACAAGAATAGAAGAACACAAAAGTCTCGCTACTTTGACTGAAAGTCGACTATAATCATTGTGCTAGTTATGAATCAAATAAAACCTGCATTAACTTACGAAAAGAATACATAAAACAATAATATACGGAGACCTTGAGATCTTTTAAATAATATAAAAACTGATACAGGATAATGATGAATTTTTTAATGTCACTAATAACCACTTCATTATTATCAATGTATTTGAGCGAGAAAATAGCAACACTGATTTTTGGAGGTCACATAAAATGAAAACTTAGTTGTAATGAATATGTACTAATATCAGAAAAATATTAAACAATATATTAATAAAATATTACGATTTTACAAAAATTAGGCTTTATTTTCTTTTGCAAAGTTTTTTGTTCTTCTTGAGTAATATAATACATTCCAATCGGCTGTTTATTTATTTATTGGACACCTCAAAGTTTAAAAAACAATAGTTGCACAGAAACATCCATTACGACATATTTATTTTATGTACATTCAACTTGATGCTTTCGCTGACTTGACAATGTATCAAAGTCCGGTATTTGTATGAAAAGTCATCAATTTTCGCGAAAGAGATGCAACGATGACTTAGTTGAAATGAATTCTGTGACGATGTTACAACATTCCTGTTTCATTGCACGCATTAAATATTGAAATATTCATATATACCATATACCCAATTGCTAGCTAGACTCTTTAAATCAACTACGTGAATAAAATTAAAATTGAATCTACACCGGAGGTAAACAACATTCTCAGTTTATCGAAGGTGAACCGATAAAATAAGCAATAATTTTGAATTTGATTATGAATGCGTATAAAAACGTTATATACCACACACATAAATACACAATAAATACGAACATGCACACAATTACATTTATTCTTAGTAATATAACAAACAATAACAAACTGTAAAAATTGGAAAATATTCAAACCAATTGCTAAGAATATCAATTTTTCATTCAAAATATCAACAGACAATACAAGTTTCAACAATATAAATATTTTATTATAAGATATTGTAAATACAACAAATTTTTCATAGCATGATATTTATTAGACGTTCATCAAGTATACCATATCAGAAACTTAGCGGTTATTTGTAATAACAACAATAACATTGAATGTTCCCTGATCTCTTGGTGGAATATTATTTAATATATTGAATAAAAAACAGTTGGTTTGAGTTTCACAAAAATTGTATCAATTGTTTGACTATTTTTCGGGATGTTTTCAAATTTTCAAAAGTTAAACTGAAAGTTCAATTCAGTTTTTGAAAAAGAGTTAATACCCCGAAACAATTGTCAAGCAACTAATATAACTTTTGTGAAACCAAGCAAAATGTTTTATATTTAATTCATTAATAATAACCTTTATTCAATCCGTTTATTCAATAAAATTGTATTGAACATGTCATATAATTGACATAATGACATTGAGCAAAATATTCATGAATACAGCAAGGAAAAAAAGCAAAAATTCGGGATCACAATTCAAAGAAAAATTATTGAAACATCCTATCTCAAATAACGACTCAAACTAGGACGCTGAATATTTCGTAATTTCTGAAATCATAAAAATGATACACATTTTCGTTGATTTTTGTTTTCTTTCACAAAATACATATATTAAAACACTTATATATAAAAGAACAAGGAAAAATTAATGTGGCTTTGTTATGTATAGTACTTAAGACAAGGAGGTTACGCTTATCTCTTGGTGGAACATTATGTTAAAAACAATAAATTAAAATTAACACACATGGCTGTTAAGTGGGCACTTCTGTGAAATATATTCTGTGAATTATATTCAGTGAAACTTTAACAAAGTGTGTTAATTTTAATTTATTGTTTTTAAGTATAGACATTGGTTGTTTGAAAATTACGAAAGTGTTAGAAGAGTTGAATCTACTGACAGCCTCTCAACACTTCATCAAGTCTAATACTTGAAAATATTTACTTGATATATAAAAATATGAATACTTGAAAAATTATCTACATCATTTCTGATCCTCATTTGATTCCAAAAAATTTCAATTTTACACTACAACTAAGTATAATACCGAATATCTTGGTGAAACATGCAATTGATTTGATCGACAAATATATCGTTTACATTTTTTAATACCTTGATTAAAAATATTGAACAATTTCATAAATGGATCAACATAAAGACGTTGAATACATATAATTAAATATATGCTAATCGTTCATTATATTGCCTGTCTATAAATTATTGATAATTTGTAATTTTGCCGATTAATAAATAAAAAAATAGAAAAAATTTCTGAATTCGCTTATATAAATAAAAAAAAAATACCTGCTTGATAATCAATCTATCCTTAATATGCATGATTAAAATCCAAATGAATAACACGATGCCCGAAACGAATGTCACAAGTAACGTCTACAATTCATTTTCCTAACAAAGTCTATTTGACACTTCTGCTAGTGAGGTAGTTACCTACGTATTCGAAATAATATTGCCGCGAAAGATTCAAAACACGCTCGCAACAAACCACACACCTCTCGTGCGCACGTCTCGAGAACGTAACAACTTCTGAGCGAACGAATCAACGGAATGGCTCTGAGGCAGCTCGAAGACCTCCTCAACGTAATCTGTTAAAAACCAGGCTTGCGCTGGATGACGGACAACGGGTGGGCAGGCGACTAAAATCATAGAAGAGCGGAATTTTAGAATTTCTGTGAAACGCGCGACGTCATAGAGGTTTGACGTTTTACGGTGTTTTTTATGAACTGGCCAATAGTCGAACGGATCAATTTAAATTGTTGATTTGTGGAAATTATAAAGGATATACGAAATAGCTACGAGATGGATTTTTGTAATTAAGTTTTTTTGGAATATTCCTGAGGCGTGACAACTTCCTGCAGACAACATACGATTGGATAACATTTGTAACATCGAAATTATTCCGCCGAAGACTACTATTTGGTAGTGTTATAATTCGAAATAAATATGAACGTTTGTGTTATTGTAGCTACAAACTTTTATTCATTTTTTTATGGTGCTACTATGGTGGTCACAAGATTGTCGCCTGATGATAACAGAAAGTTCGAATCTCTAGTAACGTAAATAATTTTAATTATTTACATATAGTAACCTGTTTTATTTTTAACTTTGTGCAAGTATGGTCAAAATGTTTTGGGTGTTTTTCAGCTCAAACGTTTTCCATAAAATGATAATATGTTTTAATATTTGTGGAAGATTGATGATCTGATTGTCTTTGGTTGTTCATTGAAATTAAATTTAGCTTTGACTATCTCATAACAATTATTGTTTTCTATTACGAACCATCTATTGCCCGAGAAATTCCATGAAAGTAAATAACGATTTATGGTAATTAACTGTAATGTAAATTCATTAGTTTTTGACACATTAAATATATTTGGAACACTACTATAATAAATGACATCATTATGACAATTAACCTCATAACTTTCAAGAGCTGGAGGAGAGACAGGTCAAACTGTTTCAAACAGAACAACAAGAAATTGGTTATAAAACAAAATTATAAGAATTTTTCAGATAATTTGAATAAGTTCAAATTATTCACGTTCAAAAAAAGTTCAAATTATTATACGTTCAAAACGTATTGTAATTTCAATATTTTTTTAATTTCACAGTAAATTTTCTTCCTGAAATGTATCGAAATATCGATACTTTTGCGAAAATATACTTTTCAATTCAAACGAAAATATTCCTCTCTGAATCTTATTACGTGGAAAAACTGGGTTCGAAACTTGGTATAAAATGATTATTTCTCTGTCTAAGCTTTAGTGGAGAAGATATATATTTGCTAGATATTTTCCAAGGTATAACGGGAATATCTTAAAACCTTTAAAAAAAAATTCCAGCACTCAAACTGATCAACTCTTAGTGCTGTTTTTCAAATTTTGACTAAATTTAAAGTACTGCTAGTACTAGCCTTTACTTAGAAATATCAGCTCAGTAAATAAGTGACCTCAGTAAATATGTGTCCTAATAAGATATAATTTAAATTACCATTGATTTAACACATTATTATGGATTTCTTCATGTTTTATAAATGCGTTATACAGAAACACAAGTATACGAGTAAAGATTCATAACCTACGAAGCAGATTATCAAACATTTTTCCTCGTTTCTTATTGTTTTTCGATAAAGCCTCAGAATAACAAGAGTTAACGTTATGCTGAGCATTCTCAGCTGCTCTGAGTACAAACTGTGTCTAATAGAAAAGAAGAAGTGACGTTATTAGTGTCAAAATGAGAAAAACACTAGTGTAATTGATCATTCGACACTGCTGCCACACCTACGAAGCAGATTATCAAACATTTTCCTCATTTTTTCTTGTTTTTCGATAAATCCTCAGAATAATAAGAGTTAACGTTATGCTGAGCATTCTCAGTTGGTCTGAGTACAAACTGTGTCTAGTAGAAAATAAGAAATGACGTTATTAGTGTCTAAATGAGAAAAACACTAGTATAATTGATAATTCGACACTGCTGCCACATCTACGGAAGTGGTTGTTTAATCAATGAACGAATTAATAAGTCAAAATCATGAGAATTATATTGAAGTTCATACATTTATTATATTCTGAAGTCTATTAAATTAAAATACATGCATATATTCATAAAATGATAAAATAATTACTTCGTGATGATTAATCTAACAATACTGTAATGATTATTATTGCACCATTTGCGTAACGTACAAACAGAACATATCTCATCTTGGAAATTCCTTATTCTGACATTTCCGATATTATTCTCAAACCTTCCGTTATAGAAGACTTTTAGTGTATTACAAAAGTTCCAGATTAATTTTATTACTTTTTCAACAGTGCCTTCTTAATATTTTATTTCATAAGGTGTGAAGATTTCAATCTGTGAAGCTCATTAGGGAGAAGAAAAATTGAAATATCATATTTCATATTAATAATGACAGAAGGTCGAAGAAGGTCAACTTCCCAACTTCTCTATAGAAACATGGTGTCACATTGGACCTTTTAAAAGCTCTATCTTTTATCACAGCGGATTATTCGAGATAAACACGAGTGAAAAGAAAAACGTCAAAATAAATCCCTATGCGGGACAATTTCGTAGTTTCAGGTCACCGTGGAACCCTTCGGTTCAGGAATATTTGGTCCTTCTACGCCTCAGCGGTCACGTAGGCGTTTTAGGAACCACATGACAGGACGTCACACATTCGCAATAATTTGTCCTTTTAAATAAGAATTGAGAGAAACTAATAATCACTCTGATTACCACGCTCAAACAGTTATTGGCATGTATAACAAGTTTCTTGATGCTCATGAAACTGCCTAATCAAGATTGAAAATTTTAGAAAACGAACTAGTACATTGCCCGGTTACGAGTTCTGCTGGAAGTGATTCATTTTATGTGTTCATGTTTTTCCACAATTAAATTTTTCATAATAATTATAGCTGTGTGCTCTTTAATAGGACAGTTTTATGCTGTCTGTTGAGTGAAATAGCTACTTAGTTCTGGTGACAATCAACATTTTTATATTCACTTCATAAATGGGTAAAATCTTGCACCTTTCGAATATATACCTCTGCAAGTGTCATACATATCGAAGATACATACTTATTTAATATTTTCTATTTATTAACCTTTTGAAAGTTTGGACCAGAGTTCGCCAAAGTAGTCGACAAAAGCGGAGGTCGATCCGAGCCAAGAGATCGAATCTACAACTAAGTAAAAGGTGTTTTTTTTAGAGGTATAGAAATTTAAATTGCAATAAAACAACGACGAATCATTCGATTGACAAAAATTTTTTTTATTCGAAAGATAATCTTTTGGCATTACATTTCAAATATGATTTCTGTCATATGACCGCCACGGCTGGCTCAGATGTAGTTCAATCTGGACGTCCAATTTTCGATGACTTTTTCCAACATTTGTGGCCGTATATCGGCAATAACACGGCGAATATTGTCTTCCAAATGGTCAAGCGTTTGTAGCAATAGCTTCTTCTGTACGCACCGTATGGCGTCTCTGGAAATGCGAGTTATCAATAAGAGTAAACGTGGTGCGAAAACGTTCCATGGTTAATCGAATTAACTGCTCTGATGCGACGATTTTGTCGACGATAAAATGGACGTAGTGCGCGATACGTATTCCGCACAGAACCCATATTTTCGAAATAAAATTGCACTATTTACAAGCCTTGTTCAGGCGTGAGTCTATTCATGATGAATTGCCAAACCAAACTGAGAATACATCACTTCTCAGCTGTTAAATCGGTCGCCTTTTGAAAGTTTAGACCAGAGGCCACCAAAGTGGTCGACAAATGTGGTGGTCGATCTGAGCGAAGGGTCGATTGGAGTTATCTCAAGTTGAAATAAATTTTTTCGTCCTCCATATCGATTAGAAGTAGAAAAAAAAAGAGTTCTCAATGCACAAATGATACATACGTAGTTGAGCATGTAAAATTTGTAAATAAGGTTTATAATTCACACAATATCAGTTTCTTCAGAACATAAATTGATAAAAGTATATTTATTCGAGTGAAAAAATTATTTACATACCAACGGCACGAACTTTGCACTTGTTTATAGGCACTTTCAAACTGTGAACTGTGTTCAATATTTGCAGTGTCAAAACTTTTATAGCTTTATAATTAGTTATTGTTTCGATAAAACCATTCGTTTCGTTCAGATATCAATTTTAATTATCAATGCATGAAGAAAAGAAAGCAAGTATAAATAATAATGGTCAGTAGAGCCCTCGGCAAAACTATAGCATAGTATTTTTCACAAAAATTGCAAAGTTTTTGAAAATATCATTTTAATCCCATGTGTATGAAATAAAAATTTCAATCATTACAATTTTGTATGAAATGAGTTCAATTTAATTTACAGTTAAGAGTATAAAGAAGATTGCTGTTTGCTGCTAACTGGAAATTAAATTGAACTACAGAAATAAAAATAACATTATAATATCTCCAAAAATTTGGCGATTTTTGTAAAAGATACAAAGTGAGCAATACTTTCATCTCGAGCTGTATATTATAATAATTTATTTTTAGTTAATTTATAGCACCCTAATCGAAAAATGGCTGCTTCAGTTTCTAAACAGAATTGAACAAGCAGAAAGTACACAATTAAACTGAACGTGGAGTTTCGAGGGGTGCGAGATCAAAATTGACGAATTTGAAACTCAATAACTCAACGAACCTTACAGAAAAACATCAGGTGCATTCATCTCATCGATTAAGACGCAAAAAAATCTGTATTTACTTTACTTATTATTTCTATTTATTTATAAATACTTATTTCATAAGCATTAATGAATTAAATAAAAATGAAAATATTAATGATAAATATTTTTCGTCATTAATATATTTTTCATAAAACTAATGTTACACAACGTACTATTACTTTAATAATGTTTCAAATAATTGAATGAATGTTCAAACACAATATCTAAAAATTTCATCTTATTCAACAGAAAATTACTTTTATAGGAGTCGATAGAGATTTCAAGAAAATTATATACCGGTCGACGATCAGAAAAGTTTGGCGACCCCTTTTTTGGACAGTCTATTGAAACGTTTTCAACAGGAAAAACTGTCTGTGAAAACTAGAAGAGGTGACAGATAAGCAACTAACAAGTGTTTCTTTCTCTTTCTATCGCCTGAACTATGCAAATATAGAAATAGAACTCTTGCAAAAAACTTCCTAAAAGCATGATAAAACATATCAAAAAAAATGTTGATTTTCAAGTCATTGATTTACGGAGATTGAATGGGTTTTGGTTTTCAGAAAAGAATTTTGGTATTTCTTGAATCTTGTTCCAAACGATCGATCAGTCAGTCTGTCCCATATACATTTCCTTATATGCAGGACAAATTAACTTGTAATTTTTTGAACTATCAATTTTCGAAGTTGTCCTCTTTCGCATTGAATACAAATCCTGGTAATTTTGTTTTTGGTTTGAATGCAATTTTGATTTGAGATTCGGATAATACATTCCCAAACTTTTCTGATATTGGACCGAAGTATGTTAAACCTACATCAAAAGATAGTGACTGAGACAGAATTCTCGCTTAACTCTTGATGAAACATAATTGTATATTAAATTAAATTAAACTCTTGGCTTAATGTTTCACGGTTATATTTAACAACATGAATTTGTCAACATGTTTTGAGCTTGTGCTCATTTTCAAGACTAAAAAAAGATTTTTAGTCTTGAAAATGAGCTCAGGCTCGAAACATGTTGACAAATTCATGTTGTTAAATATAATCGTGAAACATTAAGCCAAGAGTTTAATTTAATTTAATATCAAAAGATAGTAACACATATTAAGTTTCTTAATAAAAAACAAAGTAAAATTAAATCGTTACCGTTTTATCCTTCAATCAACTTGAAATACTCTAATTTATTATGTTTCTCCTTTGAGCGGGTAACATCCAGATTCCCAATGAGTAAAATGGAAAAACCATGTAAAGAATCGATGAAAGCATTTTCTATCGAGACTCTACTTGCCGATAGAACAAATAAACAGAACGCAAACTTTCAAATATATCTATCTATCTGAATCATTGATGTGTTTTATGAAAGTATGAATGCGGCATTCAAAGAAAAATTGATGAAAGTTATTTAAAGACATATCAGATCACAACTTTCATCAAGGAATTATCGGCATTAGTTGATTATTATCTTCGAACGTTTTTAGATCGGATGAAATCTCACGGTTCGAAATACGGCCTCCAATGAGCTGTGTCGAAATATTAAGAACGTATTCACTGTACAAAATTCACAAAAATTCCCTACTACTACAAACTACCTAAATTGCACATTCAAACCATTTTCTACTTCTTTCTACAAATAATTATTATCATACCACATGCTAATGACAACCAAAAAGCTCGAGACGGTTTGTTGCTTTAGCCAACTACACCGATAACTATATATATATATATATATATATATATATATATATATATATATATATATATATATATATATATATATATATATATATATATATATATATATATATATATATATATATATATATATATATATATATATATATATAACTTTGATAACAAATATTTATTATATTATATTTACCTCTCTCGATATTATTTTCATATAATCTCATCTATTATTGTATTTCATTTCAGTTAAATTTCCCTAAAATTTGTCAATATTATTTGAAATTCACTATACAACACTATCACAGTTTCAACAGTAATTAATAACTTGAATATATTCGAATATTGTTTGTGATATATAGTTATATTATTGTATACTTCTTATTCAATCAAAAGAGCAGATTGTCAAAACCATTGTCTAGTTTAGTTATTGAATCAATTTATAAAATTGATAACCTAGAAAACTGAGATAAATATTGAGAGAATTGATAGAACTTAATTTTTCTGAGGAAACTTAGAGAATTTTGTTTGTATCTTTATATTGCTATATTTACAATACTTGTATAAAAAGTACAATTTATCTCATAACCTGTACGTAAATCTAAAATAGCAACGTTGATTCGAAAGGTGTTACCTCAGATCATAGATAATAATAGTAATAATAATAATATTTATCGAGAAACATTCCTTACATTGTAAAATTACATTCATTTAATTAATACAATAATGACAACTAAGAAGGATGTTCACAAAAGAACTCAATTCAGTTTTGAGTCTGATCTTCCACTCAGCCCTCGAACAAAAATATTAGTTCAAGTTTACATCTTTATTCACAACATACAACTATATTTGAAAAATAAAATAACCTTAAAAATATTATTATTTGAGACAATTTCACATGGTGATGGATATTCCAGGTAAAAAATAAACAAACACATGATACAAAAAATTGATTCATACATTATTGCCTATATTGGAATAATCAAAGTAGTGTGCCACACTATAGTATGACTTTGTTAACAGCAATGACTTAACTCTCTGCCTGAATAAATGAGCATTCCGTAATTTCAAATTGGAAGGTAAATGGTTGAAGATTTTAATACTCTGAAAATGGAGTGAGTGATCAAATGTTGCTGTTTTATGCTTGGAATAAGTGGCACATCACTGTTCTTTGTTACTCATGATTACTCTTCAATTTAATAAACCTATCTTCATTTTCTTCAGCATAAAATAAACATTTGAAATATATAAACACGGTAGGGTGAGTACGTTATTATTAATGAAGATAGGTTTACAAGATGTTCGTTGATGAATATTGAATATTAATCGAAGTATTCGCTTCTGTGTAATGAACACCCTATTTATTTCTGTAGAGCAGCACCACAGCAGAATATTAGAATTTAGATGACTATATACAAGACTGTAATACACATTCATAACACAGTTTCTAGGTACAATGTTCTTAATTTTAAAGATTGCAAAAAAATTAGTTTAGGTACATAAATTTTTACATGAATTTTTCACATAAAACCTCAATATGTGTTGTCCATCTCAAATTTATGTCTACATATATTCCAAGAAAGTTAGTTGATTGGGATGGTGATATAGGTTGTCTCCATATTCAACATTCAAGGTACTGATACCATTGCCCTTCAGATAAAAATGAACAAATACAGTTTTGTTAACGTTCACCATAACATTGTTCATTCGACAACAATTTACAAACTCCCTCACAATGCATTCACATGCCTCCAGAAGTTCCTCAGAAGTTCTGGCAGAAACAATTAATGTAGCCAAAAATCGGCACAACTTCGCAGACAGATCGTTCATAAATAATATGAATAAAAGAGGTCCGAGTACAGAACCTTGCGGCACTATGTAATTACGTAATCAGTCCAGAAAAACGCCTCTAAAACCTGAATTGCAGCATTTATCCAGAATAAATTCAAAGGATAGTGAATCAAATGCCGAAGATACATAAAAAAAATAACCCCGCCACAAACAAGTGCTTAACCAAACACTCGTAGACGGATTCAAAACACTCGACTGTAGCTGATTGGGTTGGGTGGCAGCTTCTGAATACATGGTGCGCGGAGTGAATTATTTTGAATCTATGACATATTTCACCATTCTGGTGAAAACAATTTTCTCAATTACATTGGAAAACACGCTCAAAATGGATAGGTATTGGGCGATAATTAGTTATTTCACTTACGGTTCCATTCTTAAATACTGGAATTACTATGGATTCCTTAAGTATATTTGGCGACTTTGCGGTAGTGATGGAACCATTGATGAGATATGCAAAGTAGTCAGTCGCTAATAATTCCATTAATCCCTTTCAAAACTTTGGCCGTAGATATCATCATGTATCTGTGGTTATCTCCAAATTTATATACTCTGAAAGTCAGAATGTTTTCAAAAAAGCAGGCTGTAGAGAACCCAATAGAAGAACTATCGAGAGGGACCTCAAATTTAATTTGGGAAGAAGCTCTGAAAAAGAAAGTATGAAAAAGGGACGACAAGAGAGAAGAACATTAGAGAAGAAGTTCATTTAGTTTCAATCTACCTTAATATTTGAATCAACAAAATATGGCTCATTATTCTAATTAATAATTGGTAATTTATGTTTTTTTCGTTGTTTGTAGAACTAGTCTGTTTTATGCTTCCATCAAAGGTGGCACTGATTTCAATATTTCATTATCCCTTGAAAGAAGATGGAGGCCTACATCGTACATATTCACATAGCCAGTTCTACAATGGCAATCTTTCGTTAAAATAAAATTTGTCGAAGGGAAATCGTAGCATTTTTTTGAATATTTCATTCAGTTCCATTAACACAATAAATACATATATGTAGGTATACGCGTGTATATACTCACATAAATTTTCATTTTATAATCATAATCAACAAATCGTATGGATATAATTTCAGCGAAAAACGTAGATATGAAAACAGCAAAACAAATTTGCATAATGATATCTTTCAAGAGAGCAGACTTAACACAATGTTGCTCTAATTATTGAATTAATTGTATTTCATAAAGAAGTAGTTTTCCTAATTCCAATGTTTATTGGTGCGGGCAAAATCTGCATTTTCCAATTAAGGAGTGCCTTCAACGAAAGCATCATTACGGGAGTAAAATGTGATTCATTTCTGATATTCAGATGTGACCTTCTGAGAAATGGACTGTACCAGTCATCACGTGGCAATTATTTGCATTAATTAGGTTCAGAGAAACACACATCAATTACGTTTTGCGATTGGTGAAAAAACAAATACGAACTAACAGTTATAGTAACTTGTCGCGGGAGATAAATAAGTGACAGAAAAACGGAAGTAGCTGGCTCTAATTGCCTGGAATTACGGACTATTAGGGAAGATAGCCGTGTCAATTTTCCACAAGTGGACGGTTTTATAATTCTCGAAATAGAAAATATCCATTCCTCAACTTTTCAATACTTCAATTCAAATAATTCAACTTCCTCAATGAAACTTCAGTACATTTTTTATAATTTGATCATTACAATAATTAACGTTAACTAAACATTTTATTTGGATTCAATTAATTAGTATTTCTTGATTTTATATCTTGCTAGTTTCATTAATAACAAAAATGAGTAAAAAGTAGAAGTTAAGAACCGACTTTTGATGGCAAATAGATGCTACTTTGGCCTGAAAAATCAATTGAAGTCAAAATTTATCTCTATTGGCACTAAACTAAACTTATACAAGACCCTAATTAGACCGATTATTCTGTATGGAAGTGAGACCTGGCATTAAACAAGACAGAGGAGAATCGACTGCTCATGTTCGAAAGAAAAATCCTTCGGTCAATTTTTGGGGCAATCAAAGAGAACGATGTTTGGAGAAGTTTGTATAACCATGAAGTATACAATCGATACAAACAACCAAATATACTAAGGGTCATAAAGTCATACAGGATCAGATGGCTGGGACATGTTTTTCGACGTGAAGACCTGGACCCAGTTAAAAAGCTGACTTTTTCAAAGATTGAGGGCACAAGGAAAAGAGGGAGACCAGCTACAAGGTGGTTGGACAGTGTTGAGAGGGACCTAAAAGTGATGGGAATAACCAGATGAAGAAATCTGGCTGCAAGTCGCCCTGTCTGGAGAAAGCAGACTGAGAAAGCCTTGGCCTGCACCAGGCTGTAGTGCTGTTAAAGAAGAAGAAGTTTTATTAATATTCTAAATATGAAAGTTTCTGATGCTTGGATGGATGTTTGGTACTGAATTGCGAGAGAACGGCTGATCTGATGGAATTGAAATTTGGCACTGAGGTAGATTACACAAGAATGATCCTAAGACAACTCTCAAATGGACAGGGGCTCAGAGCAGTATCGTGGACAAGACTCATCTCACATCGCAGCTCTCGCGACTTGGTCTCCAGTCTTGAGTCTGTGTTTGGAGATTTCTACAAATACATAAATCTCTACAAAGAAGAGACTTGTTGTGTAAGAGGGAGTTGTTATTATATTGCAATTGCTTTTCGTTATTGTGAATATAAGATCTATTGTGAGCTTAGGGGTTGCTGCAGATATCAAAGCCTTCCTTAACAGTTTTATTTCCTTTGATTTTGATGACATCAAATTTGATGATATTGAAATTTTTAAGAACGTGTCATCTATACATGATTCTTTGAGACTACAAAGTGACCTGAATGATATCAGCCTGTAGTTAATAAAAATTTAATACACTTGAAACAATTACTCACCACATTACATGAAATGTAATGTGGTGAGTGATAACTTTGGATTACAACATTGAAGGTGTGATCTGACTCGACTTCTGGAGGTTAAGGATCTCGGCCTAGTATTTGATCAAAAATTGTCATTCATACCTCATATAATAATAATAATAATAATAATAATAATCTTTATTTAAGATTCTCGTAATACAGGTAAAACAATAGTAACTAAACTAGTTTTAAGATCTATCTTTTCAATTATGTTTCCTAAACAAAGATAATAATTTGCTCACAAAGACCATAGCCTGTGGTGAGTACCAATAATGTTAATTTATTATTATCTGCTATATTTAATACTTACATACATATCAAGCTATCTATTTTAATGATTCAGGAAAAGACTTATTAATCTAATAATTTGATAACAATATTGAGGAGAAGCGGATATCCATATTATAAAAATTTGTACAAATTTTTGTACACTATCATATATTGTTTTACAACCATTTTTGCTTTTAAATGTTCACCAGTCGATGAATCATACATCTGTCCTTTGTTTTCATCCAGTTCTTTATGGCAGACTTGAATTTTTTAATAGTAATCATATTTTTTACTTCAAATGGTAATTCATTATAGATTCTTGGTGCCAAATAGGAATAGCTACGAAGACATATAGATTTTCTGTATATCGGAATTGATAAAGAGTTCCTGCTCACTGTATCAACCAATTAATTTTATCATGTGGCAAAGTTTATGGCTTCATCGTCCGTAATGCAAGATTGTTCTCTAATTGAATAACTATAGTTATTTTATGCCCTAATGAGAAGCGAACTTGTGCATGGCTGTTTTGTTTGGCGACCTATATATAATTGTCACATAAACTTCCTGGAGGCACTGCAGAGGAGGTTCTTGAAATGGTTCTGATTTCGAGAGGATGGTGTATATCCACCTAGGGGTTGTGATCACGCTTCCTTGCTGTCGAGGTTTGACACTAAAAGCCTCCCCACCAGGAGAAGTTTGAATGCATTGAAATTTTTATTCAATTTGCTTAATGATACACTCGACTGTCCCGAGCTTCTGGGTAAACTTAATTTCTTCGTTCCTTCGAGGTGTACTAGAATAAGCCAGACATTTTACTCGAAAACCTACAGAACCAATCTTCTCTCGTAATCGACGCTTAACTTTGTATGTTCTACTGCAAACCAGGTATCAAGCTGCTGTGATTTGCACTGGGACTCACTCGTTTCCATCATTAATCTGTATTTGAATCTTAACTTTCGAGGTAACTTGATTTCTTCCGGTTTGAGTTATGAGTGATTTGTTTTCTTGTTTAGTTATTACTCTTTGTTCAGAGATTCAGTTAAATGATTGAATATTTATAAATTGATATTATAGATTCAGATTATTATATTTGATAATGTTTATTATCATTATTTTTTAATATTGTATATCTACGAGTATGTTGTTATTGATATTTTTAGTCACCATAGTTGTATTTCATTATTGATTATGTATTTTCCTGTAATTGGGTAGTTGGAAATATATGCTTATTATTATGATTATTGTTATAACATATTTCGAACATTTACGGAATGAATGAAATGGAGAAAGTGAAAAACAATGATCTTAGGATGGGGTGAGGGAGTAGAACCATTCATACGAGGCAGAAGAAAAAGATAGAAAATGAAACATGAATGTCATAATACTCGCGATGAAAAAATGCAAAAATTCTTAGGTATTTGCCAAAAAATTGGAAAACTTTTGAATTTATTCCGCCAGCCTATCCATTTCCTCACCCAACACTTCATTCTTTCACTTCATGTTTGGTCAGTTTGTAGGTTATGTTAGAATCATACGCTTTTCGAGAATCAATTTCACCAAAGAAAACTACGTTATCACAGGAGTACAAACTCACTGCAGCTCTTCGAGGTAGAAGTGAAATATTTTAGGTCTGAAAACTTTTGTGGTTGTTGAATGTAATAATTTTGTCTCTAAACTGAGAGCAATTTCAAGAGAACAACTCACTTTAAACCTTCTTCCAGATGGACACTTACCTCAACCTCAAAAAAGCACAGTACCTACAGGATGAAAAATAGTAGACTATTGCGGTGTAACATTTCATAAAAGTTATTAATAATATACACTACAAGATACGCATACCCATACGCATTTGCATCACTTCATATTTAATTTTCGAAAATTATAACTATAATTAAATAGATTTAGTGCCGGCATAGTTGCAGATGGAAACCGCCGTTTCCGCCTACCGTACGTCCATACTAAGCATAAAACCTTCTGTAATCTGGCCGCCCAATCCGTCGGAGATGGCCTTCATTGAGTCCTGCCAGAAATGCTGAATATGCGGCAGACATACGGCCCATTCAACAGTTTCCTACATACTTTACGTGGAATTTTAATAGCATCGCATTTAAATGTTTTATTGCCGATCCACACACGTTTCTAATCTCGAATTTAATGCTTGTCCGAGGTCCGAGCGAACGCATAGAAAAATTAATGACGGTTTCATAGTTTTTCGTTTCGAGTGCAGTAATCCGTTTACAGCTTTTTCAGTAGTTTATTCCTAATTTTTGATAACGTAGGATATAATTTCATCATATTAACAGTCCAAATGGATTGGTTTTAGATTGTAGATGGTGAGGGTATTCACGAGATCCGAAAAATTGGCCCTTGAATGCTTTTCAAAGTTGAGAAGCATTTAGATAACCAAGAATATCAACAATTTATTTACGGAATACTTATGAGAAAATTTGATGATTGTTATCTTTGTGTATTTGGTTTGCATAATTAATATTATATATATATATATTTTTTATTGATACTTTTTTAACAAATATAATCTTATAAAATCGTACAGGTGCTCAGGGTTACCGCGAAAATTCTTTCCAACAATATCATCCGAAGAAGTTATCCGAAGAAATGTTAAGGAATTTTTTTCACAATTATAAGTATTTGCAGTAATAAAAGTTTTGCACAAGATTCAAAAATGGCAACTTAATGAATTTAATTATGGTTATTGAGAACTTAAAAGAGTAAGAGAAGTTTGAGAAATCTACAGATGAACCTAAACACGAATAAAACAAAAGTTATGATAATAAGCAAACAAGATATTGATTGCTAGATTTACGCTAAATAAACGGGATCCCAACTAGAAACGGTTTCACCGATAAACTACCTGCGCACATTTATAAATGGAAACAAATGAATTAAATTAAGATCTGAATTGCGAAGAAGAGAAAAGCTTTTAATCGCATGAGAAGCGTGTTGTGCAATTTGAATATTAGGCTTGCACCCGAAAGTCAGAGTTCATAGTTTTCTCAATTCTAACATATGGAGTGGAAGCTTGGACTCTGGCTTATGCTGCATGTAACCTTCTGGAAGCATTTGAGATGTGGTGCTACAGACGCATGCTTAAAATATCATTGATCTACCACAAAACCAACGAAGCAGTACAACAGCGTATGAGAAAACAGAGTTTTTAAACTTAATCAAGGAACACAAACTTTCATACTTCAGACATGTTATGCGAACCAGAAATAGTCTATGATATAACCTTCTGGAAGCATTTGAGATGTGGTGCTACAGACGCATGCTTAAAATATCATTGATCTACCACAAAACCAACGAAGCAGTACAACAGCGTATGAGAAAACAGAGTTTTTAAACTTAATCAAGGAACACAAACTTTCATACTTCAGACATGTTATGCGAACCAGAAATAGTCTATGATATCGTGGATGCCAAAAAGGGACATCTGTTTATTTTATTCATTTATCTAAATGGGAATGCATGCAGGCTAAGCCCATTAACAGTATTCGCTGAATTAAAATAATATACATACCCCTAAAAGAAAAACATAAGAGTAGATGTTTAAACTTATGCTGATAAAAAAATAACAAATATTGAAAGAAACAGTTCAAATTCAATAGCAACTAAACTTCCAAAGGTCCATGAATTTGGCTTTAAAGCAACGTTTTAGTGAAGGGAGGGAGCAGTTAAACAAGTCCACATTGCTACACGAAGAATTATCTGCAGCAAGCACTCTGCAGAGTGGACAGTTTTGGGCAGCATTTGTTCTTCTGAAGGAATTATAAAAAAGATCATTACCTCTAAGCCTCAAGTCAGGTATTTTAAAAGTAATGTCCCGCAGAATGTCAGCCACACACAAAACTCCGTGAAACACCTTATATAGGAAGATAACATCAGCAATCACTCGACAGTGCATCAGAGACAATATTCCAAAATCCTTGCGAATGGAGTTATAATTATGATTTTCAATTGAAATGTTGTTTCTGTAGTCCAGAAATCTAAGGATCTTTTTTTAACACGGTCGTTTTCGAGTGTAGCATGCATACTGAGATCTATAGATCTATTTCGGGCTGCAGCAAAAATAAATCATATGGGACATAGTAATCGCCAACATCTATTGAGGATAAGGTTGAAGAGAAAGAAGAATCGAGAACTGATTGAATATCTGGTGAAATCACTAATCAAGCTCTTTTCGCTGCTCCTAGGATTTCTTAGTGCTTACCGTGGTCCAACTGATTCTCTCCAACTAACCCATCTCATCCAAAGACAGACTATATCTGTAAAGTACAATGATGCAAGTCATCTAAAGAACAGTTAAGGAATAATGAGCCCAGAAAATACGACTTGAGAAACAAAGGAGGATAGAAGGATAGTCCTATATTGTTCTGTTTGGATGAGCTTTTCGCAGTATTGAAGAGCTTTTATCGAATATTTAATTTATGCGCAATCGCAGTTGAACAGAGTAAGAGATAACTGTTAGTAATAGTTTTTTTTATTGATAACGAGCCTACTCCCGCTACCTATTCTTATAAGCCTATGATTTGATGTTGAGAGTTACTCAAATATGGAAAATCTTTGCTTCAGAATTGAATCTATGTGCTACCAACGCACTGTCAAGAGCTGCTTTAAAAGTGAGTTGAAACGACCTCTGCTTCTATAACCCAAAAGTTCGTTGTTTCAACTCTAGCGATTGCCCGCCGGCATCGCCTTAATTGAAAATTCAAGTGAAAACAATGATTTCACCTGCACACAGGCCATGTGAGATGATTGCGTTTCTCTTTCGTTCTGTTCGACCAGTACTCTGCGTACGATGGAATTAAAGGACACGTAATAATTTCACAGAATAGCTGGATATGCGGATGCGATATCTAATTATATCTATTTATTATGTGATGTAACGGAATGTACTCCATCTTCTCGAATTGTTGAGTACGGGCTGCTTCCAATGTATCAATCTGAGATACCGCTTGCATTAGATCGGAGTTCCAGGGGAAAGATGGCCATTTTTAGACCTCCGGCATTTGTTGCTTGTGAAGAATCTTTTATGTATCATATAACTAAAACCATTAGCTAAATTCCGCAACCATTGTTTAATACATTCGATAATATATTTGGGAATATTAACGGACTTCAATAGAACTTATTTATGAGGTGATAATTTGACTATTAGGAATTACTATAACATTCTGAGGTTGAAATCAAAATCCTAAATTTTATGGTTCTTCTTATCCTAATCCAAGATTCGTATCAAATAATTTTTTTTTGTATCACCGGATTAAAAATACGAAAAACATTAAAATCCGTATTTTCATTGGTTGGGGAATAATATTCCTTCGTGGGACACTTGATTTCAATATATTTCATTAAATTTGTTTTTCGTTCTTTGATATTCCATGTGACATTTCCTGTATATTCGTATCAGAGAAATGGTGATTTTTGTGATACAATCAAACGTTTTCTATTTGTAAGATCATTCAATGACAATTTCATAGATAGATTTGCTTCTGAGATTTTGCTGTATTTCTATTTGCTTATTTTATTCTATTTATTTCTATGAGAATCTGAGATTTTGCTGAGATTCATTCTATTTGCTTCTATGAGAATCTGAGATTTTGCTTCTATTCTGCCAGCGCGAATTCGGAGCACTTCAAGGCAAAGTCTTTGATATGAACATACTCAACATCTTTTTATGTATTACTTTTTATGTGTTATTTTTTTGTGAATTCGTCATATAATAATAATAATAATTTGATTCCGAAAATATACAAGATAGCAATACAGTTAAACAGTAACAAAAGGGGAGAAATTCAGAAAGCTGAAAAAATTAAGATTTCTTCAGATTTTACTCATTTAACTCCGGTTAAAACTCCCCAGGTACAGAACACCATACAAAAACCAAAGAATATAGTACACAACTGTATAGTACAAAAACAATATAATAAAACAGTACAAAAATAACTTTCTATTGAAACCCACTGAGCACATTATACTTGTTGTATTAGGAGCCAGCGAGACAATTTGAAAATGGATAATTTCGAACTTCTTTTAAAAGTGGATGGCACAGAATTATAAACTTTGAAATCTATGTAAGAGAAAGCTCTCTGAAAAGTATATATGTGTTCTTTTTTCAGCTTTATGGCGAATTGATTAATCAGGTTCACTAAGATTATACTTATTAGACTTCAATCATTAGTTGTATCTAAAATTGAGTGTATCTTTATCTAGTATGATAATTCTTGATTCTATTTCTCTGTTGAGTAGTTCTATGGTCAGTCCTGGATGCGCCAGAAGTACCAACAATAGTAAGAAATTTGGGTAGCTGATTACTTGAGGATATTGTAAAGTATGGTAAACTGAACTATGAGATACTGTTCAATTTGCAGAGCATTTTCATTGAGCCTTCCCATAAACGAGCTTCTGAACTACCTAGATGCATACAAATCCATCACAAACTAAATCCTCAACTAAGTTTGGTCGTTCATTTTATTTTTCTGCTGAGTAACTATATGGGCAATCTTAGATAGGTCTTATAAAGTTTGAGAAACTAAACCAAGGCATTTTTCAAGAGTTGCAGTGAATTTTCATCGAGCCTTTTTACAATCGACTACATAAATAAATGAATAATTCATCACCAAGTGTATACTCTGATTATTTCGTTTTCCAACTCTTGCTCACAAATTTATGGAGATTATCTCACGAAAACAGCTTGGCTCTTGTTTCTCATTTTCATTGCAATTTGATTCAGAGATTTCAATACTATTTTTTTTCCAACTATTTATCATAAAACTTTTAAATTTAGCCAACTTTGATTATATTGCTGATTTGATATATCGAAAAAACAATAAATTAAAAATTAACACGCTTGACTCAAGTTTCACAATATATTAAAAACTCTACAGATGTTTCGGGTGGTTAACCCATCATCAAGAGTATACAATATGTCACCCGAAACATATGTAGAGTGTATTTTGAAACTTAGTTAAGTGTGTTTTCAATTTATTGTTTTTAACAAAATGTTCCACCAAGAGATAAGCGAAACCTCAGTGTCATTTATAAATATATCGATATATCGAATAGAAATGTTATATGTCAAAATATTGAATCAATTCGATAGATCGTATTATAAAAATCGAGAAAATCTCACATATCAATAAAGCGAATACCCCTAAATTAGTAATTTTAAATCATTTCAGCTATCAGTTTTTCCTCCTTTATCAATGAATTGAAAACAGACCACAGAGTGGGATTGAAACAAGTGCATGAAGTAAAAATGCTCGAACTCCCAACCACGGAATCATATCGACTTATTTGACAGTCTGTCAATTTGCTGAACATTCAATTTTTTCATCGAGCTAACGTCATGAATGGAAGCATCGCAGATAAATAGAACAACACAACTTCAATAATCTATACCAAGTTGCCAACAACAAATAATAATTACGGGTCGTTTCAAGGATCCATTGTTATGGACACACTAATTAAGAGAACAAAAAATCACCGGGATACTTCCTTCGGACGTAAACATCGTTTTATCTTCATGAAACGACCTAAAATTGTTAGTTTAATGTTGATGTTTACTATTTCCTCCGCAGCGTCCTAACTACCTGTTGATGAAAAAGTCTGGTAAAACTGTACCTACCTGTCATTTGTTGACGAGGAAATAGGAGACTCCCTCGCGTGAATATAAGTGGAGAGAATTCCCGGAAAGGTACTAAATCTGTTGGCACCGGGTCGGGTTGACTACGTCTCGTCTATTCAAGTTTTATCATCAGGTTTGATAGCGAAGGCACCGGATTTTATTATTTTGACGACAGTAGCCGAGACATATTTTAGGGTTTGAAATTTGATGAATATATATTTACCGAATGAACAGATATAGCTTATCCATTTCAAACAAGCGATAAATATTATCTCTTTTGACTCTTAAAGTTGATAATATATTTACTGGTAAAATTAAATCAATTGGTAAATTATCTTTGTGCTTATTGAATGAACGATATTAATGCGTTTTTCCAGGAAATAGAGAATTATTGAGCTCTATCGAAAAACTGAGAAGTGCTTGGAGTCATTGCGAAAAGTTTGAAAAAGATGAATTTTACTTGAAGCGAATAATTGTTTATTTTTATTGATCAGACGTACTTAGGCTTGTACAATGGACTGATCAGTCTGTGTGCTTAAACAGTCAAAATTTGACTGTTTAATATTTTTGAAATTTAAAATTACACTACTCATTAGCTCATAAAACTCCTTCTGTAACTACTTAATCTAGGCTTTGTTATTCTTTTACTATCTTATTTTAGAGGAAACCAATTCTTAATATTATAATTTGGTTATTGTTCTTTATACATTCACCAAATTCATTCAAAAATCAATGTTTTTAGCTTTCCAAGTATTGCGGCAGTGTATTAAAAATTTTTGGATCTAAATTATTCAAGCTTTTTTGAACTGCATTGTATTGTGAAGACTTCATATTTAATTCAAGAATATTTCTTGTTCTAATGATTTGGGTGTATAATAATTACGGTATAAGTTATTTGTGATTGAAAATCTCAGTATATTTTGCAAATACAATTGTGTAAGTTTGAATTCGTTATACGCAATGGCAAAATTTCAGTAATTCCTCAACATTTATAAGACTATTTAATGCACTAATCCGTAGCAAGTTATAGTATGGCAGGATGATCTGACATTATACTTGCCATCTTGAGGCCATTCAGAGAAGGTTCTTGAAATTCTTAGTTTGGAGGGAGGATAAAGTTTATCCACAGAGAGGAGTCTTTCATGACAAATTATTGAGCAGATTTAGTTTAATCTCATTACAGGTCAAGAGAAAAATTCATCACTCAAATTTTTGTACAAATGACTGCATAACAGTATTTATTGTTCTCCTCTCTCGTCCGTTTTGAAATTTCGTGTTACTAGGCAAAATTCTCGTACTACAGAATTATTCCACCTAGAGACTCCGAGGACCAACTCCCTAATACAATCCCCCATTTGGTTTATGGAGTCTACATTCAATACAGTTGCCAATAAATGTGACATTTACTTTGACTCTATAGCAGTTATTATTAGGAGTTATGTGAACAAGTAAAATTGCTAAAGTGAATTGAATTAGATTGGGTTCTTTGTAATAGTTCATTTAATTTTTGTATTCAGTTATTAGTTACTTCATTCGGTTTTTTAAGACTATATTGAGCTATTGTGTTATATTTCCTTTTATTTTATTTATTTAGTTATTATTGAACTATGTGTTATTATTTTGTAATTGGGTATTATACTTGTTGAGAATAAAGAACTTATTTATATTATTATTATTACAAATGTAAACATTCCGGATTCTTCATATATTAGGGTTGAAAAAAGCTTCTAAGGCTTCAGTATTATAATTTTTACGATATATTTTTATGTTAGATTGAAATTACTGAAGTTTCTTTCGTAAACTGACCTTAACGTAGTATATAGGTTCACAGTATCATATCTTCCTCAATTTTTTGAGCTCCTTTTTCTTTTGAACTGAACGTGACGATACGAGCGTGGCAGTGACGTCATCGATCAATTTTATTCTACGTGTTCATACTTGGCGACCCAAATATTGAAGTTTTCTCTTCGAAAAATGATTCTTCTGATTTATTTCTAACGGGTGTTTTTTTTAGAGGTATAGAACTTTAAGTTGGCATTACTGTTGAAGACGGCGACCGATTTAACAGCTGAGAAGTGATTTATTTTCAGTTTTGGCAATTCATCATGAATAGACTCACGCCTGAACAACGCTTGCAAATAGTGCAATTTTATTCCAAAACGAGGTTACCGTTGTTCCCGATTTTCGTACGCGAATTTTGTTTAGCGATGAAAAGCACTTCTGGTTGAATGGCTACGTCAACAAACAAAGCATTTGGAGTGAAGATAATCCTCAAGTGTATGTAAAATTCCGTTACATCCAGAAAAACTGACTGTTTGGTGCGCTTTATGGGCTGGTGGAATCATTGGTCCGTACTCTTCAAAAACGATTGTGACCAGAACGTTACAGTCAATGGTGATCGGTATAGAGCCATGATTACTAACTTTTTCATTCCTGAATTGAACAACCATGATGTCCAGGAGCTGTGGTTTCAACAAGACGGCGCAACATGTCACACAGCTCGTGCCACAATCGATTTATTGAAAGACACGTTTGGTGAACACCTAATTTCACGTTTTGGACCTGTGAATTGGCCTCCAAGATGTTGTGATTTGACACCGCTAGAGTACTTTCTGTGGGGCTATGTAAAGTCATTGGTCTATGCGGAAAAACCACGATCGCTTGACCATTTGGAAGACAATATTCGCCGTGTTATTGCCAATATACGGCCAGAAATGTTGGAAAAAGTAATCGAAAATTGGACGTCCAGATTGGACTACATCCGAGCCAGCCGTGGCGGTCATATGCCAGAAATCATATTTAAAATGTAATGCCACAAGATTTCCTTTCGAATAAAAAAAAATTTTTGTCAATCGAATGATCCATCGGTGTTTTATTGCAATTTAAATTTCTATACCTCCAAAAAAAACACCCTATATATTTATTGGAAACATTAATTGAGCTTAACACGTTCACAAGCGAACGGCTGATTTTCAAATAAACTATTTTAATTACTTATTATTAAGGAATTTTAGGATAATAAACCACAAAATTGCTTTTACTCTATGGTCCATTAGAACATCAACTACCGATGTTGTAAATCTTATTGTTTGGCATCTTTATTAACAATTGTTATGGAAAGTAAGAATAATTGCGTTAGGAAATTAAATGCATTATCTTCAATCGGCGAACGAAACATCCACAATAGAGAAAAACATCTGTGAAATTAAGATGATTACGCAAACTGAAGACATGCCATGACTGAATCAATTATAATATTCACGTTGGAAAGTTGAAAGGACCTTCGATTTTAATAATTGAAGATATATTTATGATCTTTGTTCATATTACCTGATATACGTTGCAGAAGTGATTACATAGAAATAAATAAGAAAATTAATTATTAATCGAATTGTGTACAACATGTTTGTTGTCTCTCAATCTAAAGAGGCAGATGACGAAATTGAAACCTTTGTGGTTCTTCGAACAGAATTTGTTGTTTTCACAGGGATACCAACTTGGTGGTTTTCCCCCTAAATTTAAGGGGACAAAATGTTTGGTGGGGTTTTATTGGGGGCTTAAAATTTTCAAGGGTAATCTTAGGGGTATTTTTAAAGTGGGCCAAAGTATTTCATATCATAATTCATATAACTAAAATCAATTTTTATTTCTATCTTGAATAAAAAAATCCATTTCATGATGACAATATTCAATACTATTTCTTGATGTAGGTTGGTTAATGAAAAATGTTATAATTAGTAAATAAATAATTTAATTTTTGTGTAAAATAATACCCTATAAACTATTCCTAATATTCTCATTTACAAAAATGAAATGAAAAATTTAATAATAGCATTAAAAAACACTTAAGTACCTTATAATTGCAAAATAACACCTTAATACATATTTTTTCTTTGAATTTTAATTTTAAAAACAGTTCTAAGGGATTTTAGGGCTTTTTCAACTTGACTACAGGGGAAAAAGTTTCCACGAGTTGGTAACCCTGTGTTTTCAGCTTGCCAATTCATACGAGAGTTTGAGTATCCTCAGGGGGTTCATTTCATTTTTTTACGTACCTACTTGCCTTTTTATATAGTTCAATATTCAAGTAAACTTTTATATTAATACGAATAGGGATAGAATGATTTGGACCTTCAAGAACTGTAGAAATTGCTATCTTAACAAAAAACAGAGATTCTATAATGTTAATAGTATATCTACTGTTAAAATCCAGGGTTGCCAACTGTATCTACTGTTAGAAGAATCCATTCTCCTAACGCTGGTTGATCCATAACAGTGGTTTTGGATCAACCAGCGTTAGAAGAATGGAACCAGAAGCAAGTACCCTATGTGACAAATGTTCATTGTGTCACTCGAAATAGCGATTTTCACTCCTATAACACCAGGGGAGGAAGTGATGTTAGATCGTCTTCTTTTAGGCCAATCGTCCAAACCCCGAAATGGTGCTAACTTTATGAGCTGGAAGTTCTTCAATAGACTGCCTGTGAGAGTTCGCGAGATGCCACTAATAAACTTTAAGAAGATCGAAGTTTTTGATAGACAAAGTCATCTATTTTATAGATGACTACATACTTTTAAATTGACTTTTTAACTCCATCTGATGTTATATTTTGCTTTTTTTGCGCTTTGTATTTGTTTATGTTAGTGATTTTTTTTATAATCATCTGTGATGTGCGGGTATTCAGGTATTCCCATTCCTGAGAATATTATTCAATAGCTACATTGCTTGATATATTTTATATTCTGATTTCTTGGCGTGTGTGAGACATTGTGATGTTCAACATTTTATTTTATATTTGTATTATTTTTACTGTTGTTCATCATACGTTTATAACATAAATAAACTTACTTACATATTTACTGTACTTTGAACGCATATTTTTTGAAACTATATAATTTGTGATCAATTTCAAAATCTCTAAGAACCAGGAAATATCTGATAGTCAGGAGAATGAATAAAATATGGCAACACCGATCATATTATTCATGATAATTTTCGTAGTACGAAATGTTCAACTGTCGTCACAATGCTTCAATTTTAAAAGTCCATCCGAACTAAATACAGGTAAAGTACAATAAATCAACACAAATAACTATACTAAGGATTTGAAGAACTGTTTTCTACTAGATGTTTTTATTGTGTTTACGTGATATGAATTTCTTGTTTCAGTCATGACCTGATGAATCCCACGTCTGATTGAGCATTTTTAGCGAACATTGATGCGTACCGTAATCTACCGAGAAATTTATGAATGAACCAAGTAGCCCTCTTTATTTTCTAGTTATTTATATTTCCTTATTCAACATCAAGTGTTTCAATAGGCCGCGTTGAACTAAATAACATCTAGTCGCAAAATTTACAGCAGATCTTATCTGCTCATATAAAACCCACTTATCTTCGGAGAAACCGTGGAGAAGTCCATTAAACCGCCTTTGTACGTACTTCGAACAGAGAATGGGCAATTCCTGACCATCCCTTTGTCAGTCCATCTGGTCTAGACGGACCACTTTTTATCGAGCCACTCTTGAAAGTCACAACAATCTATTGCATTTATGAATGAAGAAGGAAATGCCATTCTTGTACAATTTTTCTTCGACTTAAGGTGGAATACCGTTGCAAGATGTCTAGATATGTTATTTCCGGTAGAGATACTTGCATTCAGATACTTCGGTTACCTTGCGCAGCGATAAATCATGCTGCTGAATAATGACTGCCCGAACGGCGATTGCTGATGTGAAATAAAATATCAAAATGGGAAGTAATGACCTTATGATTGGGCTTGTACTGTTACTGCCGAAAATTAAGATATGAGAAATTCCCAGAGTTGTGACTATTGTGTTATTGTACAAAAGTAGCTTTGATTTGGATGATTAATCCAACTAATTGAGGAAATGTATTGAATAATATCGTTAATATACCTACTATTGAATATTCTTTGAATATTAAAAATAGTTGTATTAAATACTCAATGATTGCGATATACAGTTGCCGATATTATAATGATTTAGTTTTCAATGTGAGTATTCTGCGGTATTTAATGCCCGCTGAGTGAAATAATTCGTTTTTTATGAGATACGAACAAGAAATAACGCGTTATAACTGTATAATTTTGATACACGGTTGCCCAAAAGTATGAAAACGAGTCGAGATATGTAATCATTAGACCTAAAAGAATCATGTTTATTAAACTTCGCAACAGGCCAAGCATATTGTAATCTCTTAGGACATGAATCACATAATTGAATTTTATGAATGACCATAGATATCAAAACGTCAAACTCATTTTTTTGAATAAAATCAAATTGCCTTTTTTGTCTCTTTATTATTCAGAGGAATATATCTAGCTTAGCATTCGCTTCGGAAGTTTTAGTCTTCTTCACCTCTGAAAAAGTCATGGTAAGCCAGGTGATTCAAATGAGTGTGATTTATATATACATACATATAATTTCACATAGTTGAGTTTTATATACTTATCCACAGTATGTATATTGAAATATTTTTTTGGGTTTATGTGTGTGAAATTGATGGTAGATCAGGAAAGAATGAGTTTTGGGATATGATGTTTAGTGATTGTTGTGTATTCTGAGTGTTATTTGTAAGGTTTATCAAGTAGTTTTAAATA
The DNA here is from genome assembly GCA_030704895.1 of Henosepilachna vigintioctopunctata. NCBI lineage: Eukaryota > Metazoa > Arthropoda > Insecta > Coleoptera > Coccinellidae > Henosepilachna > Henosepilachna vigintioctopunctata. Next base: position 2,635,443 of record JARQZJ010000091.1, read on the forward strand.
GAATTGAGATGTTTTATATTTGTTCTTTCATTTACTGTGTTTTCCAAATTTTGACGAATGTATAACATTTTTAAAACTTCTCTATATTTTTGTCTTTTTCAGTTGCTAAAATCTTTGTGTTGTAATCAAAATCGTGTTTTTCAGTTATTCTATGTTTATGTGAGGCGGTGATTTGGGTTTTTGCATATGTGTATGCTTTCATTCGTTCTTCAAGATTTTGCGATGTTTGACCTATAAAGCATTTACCGCACTTATTGCAAGGTATATTATAAACGATATGAGTTTTTCTCTGAGTTATTGTTTCACTTTTCAACTTGGTATATATTTGTTTGACTTGATTTTGTGCAGTAAGAGCTATTATTAAATCATAAGGTTTCAATATTTTCGCAATGTTTGTAGTTAGTCTTGGAACTTATGGTAGGGGATTGTAATTATTTTCGTTGGATCTATTTTTTGTTGACTGTAAAGTATTATATAATTTAAGAATGCTGTTTTTCATGATTTTTCAATCAAATTATATGGGTAATTATTTTTGTTTATGTGTTTCATGTCGTAGACATGATGAAGTTAATTTTAGTGATCTATCTACAAACTGATTATTATTACTTTTTTCTGGGAATAGTGATGATTGCTCATATAATTTATTGTTCCTTTAGAAATTATTTCTTTTCAATGCCACCTTGTTAAAATTTTGTCGTCTTTCTTAATAATTGTTATATCAAGAAAATTTAATTTTTCATCTCTTTCTTCTTCAAGTGTGAATTATAATTTATCATGAAAATTATTGAAACGTTCTAGTATAGTATATTAATATGATCTTTATTTGCTATGATTAAACAATTATCAACATATTTTTTATATGATAAAATATATTCTTCCAACTCTTTCATTAGATTTTCTTTTAAAAATTCTATAACTAATTAAGCAATAACACTTGATAAAAGACTGCCCATGGCGACACCGATATATATATATATATATATATATATATATATATATATATATATATATATATATATATATATATATAATATGACACCTTGATATCAGATATCAGATGTCCAAAAAACTTATATTAATTGCGAATAAACATCCGCTAAGTGAAGATTTCAAGGCAAATAGTCACCTGCGTCACCTTCTAAAATCTAAAGTAACGTCAACAGACTGACTAAGTAGGAAGCTACTAAGATCTTAAAGATTTTCAAAATTGAATTATTATGACGTCAATCGATTCAGACATATATTTACCTGGTTCCAAGTAAACCTAACAAAAAACAAATACAAAAAATAAATTGAAACTAGCTAGTCAAGTCGCAATAATAGGACATTAATTAATATGTTAATTTATATGCTAAATATAGACTTATAAGAAATATTTGGAGCAATTTCTTCATACTATTCTAAAAGAAATGATTGATAATGGCTAGCATTTATATTCTTTATAGGATATCTCAAAGTGTAAAAAAGTCTTACAATTCAGAAATCACTAGAGAATGGAAACAGTGCCAGAAAAAAACCTGTTATAGTATTCCCTATTACCTATGTTCAGCTGTTTTGGAGTTATTGACCATCCATCTAAAAATGAGTGCATAAATTATTACTTATGTTCTAAGTTTAAAATTGCTCAAAGTGACGGGGTGAAGGAGTAATTGATCTCCTAAACCTCCCAGACATCGAGTATCAAATTAAAGCAAATTTCTCGAAATAATAATAAACATACCATGACATTATAGTCACAAATCAAAGTGTAGGCGCTTTTTATTGACAAAGTGAAATGAAAACTCCATTATAACAAGACCAAAAAATATAGATACAAAAAATGTAATATTTTCAAACAATGAAACAACTATAATGACTCCATTTAACGATGGAACGATGTTCTAACTATTGTTAGAACATATACGAGTATAAGGGTATCGATATATATTTATTTAAATTACTCACGCTCAGATTATATTGATATAGACACATATTACAAATTAATATGACATTAAATATTCAAAACTCATAATAATTATTATGTTCTAATTTTACAGCAACAAAATCACGTTTGGCATATATTAATACTTGCATAGAGATATAGAAACATTATGAACAATATTGATTTATGATCAATAAAAGAATACAGAATTGTATATAGGTTCAGAGAAATTGTTTCATAATAGTGTTAACGAAATACATATTCATAAATTTTAGATCTTAAGGAGTCTTGACTTAAAATGAAAAATATATCATTAATTATATTATTAATTTATTACATAACACCAGTTTTGGAAGTATTTGCCCCTTGCCCATGTAAGAATTCTCTGACCCCCTTATCTTGCTTTTACGTAATAAAAACAAATGAAATACATTTCTTTCGATTCAAATTTAATTCGGCGAAAAAACAATTTTGGTGAACGTTCGTTTTGTGGATGATACAAACGTCAAAGATCTCACTATAGATTTACCTAGAAAAAAATAATTTTTCAACCCCTGCCTCAGACTTAAATCGTCTCATAGTAGAGCTTAGAAACCTTATTTTCACTATTAACGCTGATTCATTTGAATTTTTTTCAAAATACAAATAGGAAAGTTTCTTGACTAGCTACTGATGGGACCAATTATTTTTTTGCTTGGTTTTTTTGAAATAGCTTCTTAAAATTGTGTTAAAGTTTCAACAAATTGCCTAACATAGCGCCCTGGCGCCCCAGAAAGTTTCGACTTCCAGTTTGTATTTCACAAAAATAATAATTTTTTAAATAAAAATTATTATATTTTAATTTTTTATTTTTTTTTATCATATCATGGGAAATTTATTGTATTGTAGATAATTTCAATTCCTGTATCTTCATTTGATTGTTTCTCAAATTCCTCTATTATGATTCTGATGGTTAAAGTCAAAGATAGAAAAAATTACATAAGTAACGACAAGAAGCACGAAAATAAAATTAATATTAACAAGCGATAAAAAACCTGGCTAACAGATTTCATTGAAGAAATCATGCCACTAACTCATCTCGATAATCCGACTACAGTCATTTACAAGGATTTTTGTAGACGCTTCGATAGTTTCAAAAAACGACTACATATTTTGAGAGATGAAATTAAGCCTCGACCTAAATTTCTCAGAAACACTTATTTACTATCAGTGCTACATAGCGTGACTAAATTTTAATATGATTTCTCTCATGGAGGCGAATGAAACAATATTTCGTTGAGTTGGCCCTTACTTCGTCCACAGCGGACCAAGTGAACTGACATTCTGGCCCAAAAAAATTGAAAAAACGCAAGAGGCAGCCCAGAATAGTTATGTACGTATTCTCCCGACATTATTGTAAGAAAGGGAGCAAGTACTTCTATTGTTAGATTATTCTGAAGAAATCTTTAAAAATAAAAAGTAGGTTAGTAGAAAGAAATGAAAAGTGGAAAGTGCTTAAGAAAGATACAAATATTCCACCATATCTTTGATTTTGGTATAGTAATAAAGATACCTCACGTTTAATGTTGGAGATGATTTAATGACCAAAGTCCATTTAGTTAGAGACCATTAGGAAGACAAATGCTTTCTTGAAATTTGTAAGAAAGGGTACTTTCAGTCACTTCTTTGGCCTTGCCTTATCTATTAAATCTCTCAACCTGAAGTTGTTCCGAATTATTCGAATAGGCTAACAAAAATGATTTTTATACTTTTCAGTAACTCTCAAGTGCCAATCCATATTTTCATATAATAAGTTTTTCACCTAATAATGTTTATGACGTTCTGATGGGAGATAATAAGCTAGAAACACTTGTCATCGGCTGCTTCCTTTAAAGTTATGCTTATAAAAACATTACAGCTTTACATACTGCTTATATTAATGATTTTTTTGATTCACTAAGACGATTCGTAACTTCTTACACAGACTTAATTCAATTGACCAAAACGAAACAGTATTCCAAATTTGTCAAATTCTTCATGTAATATTTGATATTAACAGACATATTTTAAATGAAATATTCAAAAAAAAAATTTCTAGAAATATAATTTGTCAGTACAGTTTAGCAATTGTCACTTTTTTTGACAAATAATCGAATTTTCCCATAAATGCGTCACGTACTATTCTTAAAAAATTATTCTTTGTTATATAAATAGATCATTGAGCAATGAACTTATATTATAAATAAAGAGCATGTCACTCTAAAAGAGTTTTTCCATATATATTACAATGTATTTCTTATTACTGTTGTATTTCATGTAAAATATTTGATTATTATTCTTAGATTTGATTATTATTGATTAATTTTTTTCCATTATACGTTTCATTGCAGATTGTTAACTTGTTAAAATTTGAAAAAACAACGTTCTCGAAGTTCTGAAAAAGTTATGTTCTGCAACTAAACATTGAGGCAATTAAATACATTAAGGTTTGATGTTAAAAACATTTTACTGACTTCGTAATAGCATTATTCTTCGTGACTTAAGAAAGTAGAAGGTAACACCTTAATTCTTAATCGTTCCCTTAACGTTACCTGAAAAGTTTTTTGCTTTTCCATAGGAGAGAGCTCCAGAAATAGCATAAAAATTCAATTTGATAGTCCTTAAAACCTTGATAAGATTGAAATTAAACCAATTAAAAAATTCTAGAAATATTCGGAGAGAAAGTAAAAATGAAATTTTAGGTAGGTATGATAATGATAATTAGGAAGAATAGGCGAACATTTTTCAAATTGAGATAAATATAAATATAACGACAAAAATGTAAACTGCTACGATACAAATCCAAGAAAATGTGTTGGTACATTTTAATTCACTATTCAAGGTAAAATGTAATATATTGTCTGTTTTACAGAGAGCATCCTGATTTTTGGCTAAGTACGATCACTTGAACAAATAATATTTTGTGTTTGAATCTGAAAAATAGAGTTTTCGGAGATCAGAATATAACACTGTCAATTGGAATACCTTTTCGGCTCGTATAAACGTCAAGCATTGAAATTTATACGTTTAGAAAACACAAATACGTAACGAAAATTAAAACAGGTGGTATCATTCGACGTTGAGATAGCAGTACGCTCGACATTTTTTCCTTCTTTGATGTTCTCTAACATTTTCTCTCAAAGGAGGAATAGTGATATCAGGACATATTCAATTCCGTAGAGACTATTATTTAATCCCTTCCAGTAGATACAGAAATTTTGAACTATACGATACAATTCAATCATTTACGAGAAAAATACTTTTAAAATGAGATCGATGCTCATTAAATCAGAATTACCGTTTAGAATTCTGCGAAAAACACAAAATATTTCTCGGCAGGTGACTAGTTATTTGTTTATGGAAAACTACTCGGCGGAATTTTGGTAGTTTTGACTATTTTTTTGGGTTACTATATCTAATTATCAGTGGAAGAATTAACGAGACTGCGTCTCTAGAAGCTGTAATCAAGGAGGCTGAGCTATGACCAGTGGCGTAGAAGAATTACCGTTGCAATCATGTCCCAATCTAGTTGAAAAAATTTTCGTATGGGAAAATTTTTATGGTACTTTTTCCAGAAAATTATCTGCTTGAAGCGAACGATTAGAGCAGTGGAGAAACAACTTTTTCACCCGTCAGATGATCCTTCAAAATTTAGGAAACTTTATAATTCAAATGTAGGACCTTCCAACTAGCGGTAAAGAAATTTTAATGAAACAAGTAGAAAATATCTATCATTTTCGAGAAGTGCCAATATGCATTACATGGCGATTTTTTTCAAACTATTTTAACTATTTATTCAGTAACTTCATGTTGGTGTTCGTTAGATAGAGTCTGCATTATAGATATAAATTATAGATATCCAAGCTAAAAAGTAACAGAGGACATCAACAAAGCTATCTCACCGTTTTTCTACAAACACAAAAAAGGATAAATAGATTTCCGAATGGCTATATTCATGTAAGAATTCATTTACATATTGAGTACTTAACATAATGAGTGCAACATTAGCAATTATTACTGATTTATTATTTATTTTTCTGGTAGTAGTTTTAGTACTGAACTAATATAAAGTTTAAAATGGGCACAAAGTAAAGCTAAAATTCATTTTACTCATTGAGTTAATAATTGCATCACACACTTATGATAAAAATTATAACTTATAGTAATGAAACATAATAATTATTTGAACCAAATATTCATTTGCTGATAACCAATATTGAAAACAAAAAGTGTTAAATTTTATTTTTTCCACAGTATTTCGAAAATCAACCATCCTTTGAAATTTTAAAATCCGTGGAAAAGACACACACACACACACACATATATATATATATATATATATATATATATATATATATATATATATATATATATCTACGCCACTGGCGTCATCAATTTCCAAGGCCTACCTATTGCTCCGTTTCAAACGACCATTCGACTTGCTCTACGTCAAAACCACTTTGTTTCGCCTCGTCTTTTTTCATAAAAACTTGGTCGCTTACAGTGTAAACAGCTTCGGGATGCAACTCTAGCATCTCTTATAAATTTGAGGCAATTTGTTCGACAATTTAGAAGCTAATACAATTGAAAATGATTGGTGTTTTCACCGTGGAGGTAATCGGTTTTGAGATTTTATGATTTCATAAATAGCGTCGGATTCCTTGGGGTACGAGCTTATAACGGCCTCCGGATCGGACACGAATTGAGTAATTCGAATGGAGGATAATCGCGGAAAACTCGATAGAAATTAACTCTGTCTGCTCTAGAGAGTTTCACAAACTTAAGACATTCTTATATTCGAATCTCGTACGTGATTTCTATAAATATTTATCTATTTATTATATATCTGTTAGTCTTCATTTATTTTACACTAATACTACAGTGTGAAACGGTTGAAAGGATGTTGAAGAAAGAGAAGTTTGGATGGAGTTGGAAGAAACCACTATAAACAGATGAGGCTTTCACTACGGTTGTAAGGAACCCAAAAGTCGTCGAAGCTAGCCATGGAATACAACAAACTTGAAACACACACAGAAATCAATAAGCTTGATGATGAACCTCAACTCATTAAAGTGTGAGAAATATTAAAAAGTTCTCAAAATAGATCAACAACGAGCACTACCACGGCCACCCATAATACAGGCCATGAAATGAATATCTGTCATAGAGTAGACAGTGGTTCAACAATCCCGCCATTACTTGAGCTAGTATACTAATGCAAATAGGACGCTTCCCAAAACTTTCGCAGTTTGAAGTTAAATAATTTGAGCTTTTGGTATAAATTCTATATTTTTCAATTGTGTACAGAGTAATACATATGTTGATGTTGATAATTTGTTGAAATCCCAACATCAAACTATAAAAAACCAAGTGTTTAGTTTGTTCACAAATTTCAGTGAAACGAAATCAATTTTGTGTTGTTTCAGACTTTCGTAGTTTGAAGTTGAATATTTTACGATTTCAGTTTTAATCCTCTATTCATCAATTTTTTATAGTGTTATTTAGTTGCTAGTGTTGATAATTTGTGGATAACATAACATCAAATTATAAAAACGAAGTGTTTTGTGTGTACCGATTTAATCGAATCGAATTTGTGTAGTGTTTTGAGTACGGATTACTCACAAATAATTTTTTCGTGAAATATAGTGTAGAGGATAGATATTCCGTAGATGATTCAGTAAAGTTTCAAGCTTGGGATAGACGAGTTTCTAATAATTTCTTTTGAACAACCTCGTGAACTAATAAGTTCTGAATGAAATGACATCTAACATTAATCAGAATGATTTCAGAATATTTCAACCTTACTATGTGCTTAAATGTTAAATATTCGAAATTTAAGATTTGCTATGTAATATAGTAGATACAATTTCTACACTTCATGTGATATTTTACTTAGAATTCGTTCAATTTAATTATTGTACACCCACGTCACAGCGACAAAACAAATCAATTATAAAATACTCAAATTTCATTAATTTTTCAATACATTCCAAAATTTACAGAACTAATTGGTAACCGACAACTTAAATAAGAGCACAAATGGACAAAGAGATCAATTTTCTTTGGTTGCATTGTAAGTAAGAAGCATTTCATTAACCAGAGAGTTTCTGACACTAATTGTGTTTATCAAACAGTGCTAACCCACCTGCAAAATTTGAAAAATTTCATAACATTCCATGTAGTCCATATTTTAATGATCTCATTTTAATGAATTTGAGCATTCAATTTACATTGCACAAATTAGAGCCGCCTTCATACTGAATAGTTAAGTACTCGTCAAATTGAAAAGTAATGTAATTTTGATCTATGTGAAAAGCGGTACAGTCTTTACAAATAGTTCACAAATTACACAATAATCGATACATTGTCTTCATGGCAATAACAGTAAGTCTTGAAGTATTTCATAATAGATCAGTAGGAGTTGTTGAATGACGTCAACGACAATTATTCCAGATTAGTTCAAAACCGTCATAACTGGTGACGAAATGTGGGAATATGGTTATGACGTCGAAACCAAGGCCCGATAACCTTAAACGAAGAGGCCAGCAGAGCCAAAACCGAAAAAACCACGCCAAGTTCGATCAAATGAGAAGGTTTTCTCACTGTTCTCTCAGATTACAACGACGTGGTGCACCATGAGTTCTTGCCAAGAGATCGTAAGTACGGTTAATAAGAAACACTACAAGGAAGTTGTGCAGAGGTTGAGTGAAGCAATACGGCTCAAACGATCGTAATTAATAATGTATTTATTTAGCAGAATTGCTACATCATATTACAAAATATAATAGTAAGAAGTTAATTAAAAATTAAAATAATGAAAAGTAAAATACTGTGAATTAGTGAATTAAGTAAAGTACCAATATATGTAAATAACATAAAATAGTTGAAAAACAAAAACGTTACACTTAGCACCTAACTAATATAACATGATAAACATCAATTAGAGTACTAGCAGAAACAAAGCCCGATTGAAGTTGAGTGACTTTAAACTGTATTGCATTTGTTTGAGATGAACGTTCTCAAAAGTCTTTTAAATAATTTTAAACTTTCACAGTTTTTTATATCTGCAGGAAGTCCATTAAATTCAATTAAACCTTTATACAAAATAGATTTTAGCTTTTGTGTAGTGTTACATTTTCCAAGGATAAAGTCTGTTTTGAATCTCGTATTATAATTATGTACATCTGTAAATAATCGAACTCTATCACTAATGTAGGTTGGTAACATATTTCTTTTCAGTTTAAAAATGAACACTTGTACATTAAACACAACTCTTTCGCTAACAGATAACATGTTTAACACATTAAGCATGGATTTGACAGGTGTATATCTATTACATTTTAATATAGATCTCATAGCCCTATTTTGTATTTTTTCTAATCGACTTATTTGATATTGAGGACAATTAAACAATAAGGTACAACAGAATTGTAAATGAGGAAGTGCAATGGCTTTATAGAGTGACAACATTGTACTCTTAGACAAAGATTTGCCGATTCGTGATAAGAATCCTACTTTTTTCGAAAATTTTCTCGTTATATAATCTGCGTGTGCGTGAAAGTTTAAATTCGAATCCAAAATTGTACCCAAGTAGTTATTTGATATGTTCATCGTGAGCAATGGCTTCTCCGTTTTCAGAAATATATATATTATCAACCTGCACATTTATCATTCGTGATTTCTTGGCGAATATACTAAATTTTGATTTTCCTGCATTCAAACTTAATCTATTATCACACAGCCACGTGAATAACTTGTTCAGTTCAATGCTCATATCCGATACCATTTGATGTAAATCTTCCCCCACTATTTACATCATCGTATCATCAGCAAACAAAGTTATTTTAGATTTTGCTGCTACCTGTACTATGTCATTAATATATATTAAAAATAGTAACGGACCCAAAACTGTTTCCCTGTGGTACACAAATTGTGGAAAAATAAAACATGAAGAAACGATGACATAAGTGCATTATATCTGAAGGGAATTACTTTGAAGGGTAAAAAATAAATATTGATGAATAAATAAATACTTTTCGAAAAAATTCTGAATTCACCTCTTCTTTAGAAAAAACCTCGTATGCTCTTGAATTTAATTTGCATTTGTGTGTAGAGAAAAGAAACAAGTTGAGGATCAAATACGGACATAACGTTTTTTCGTTACTCGAATATTTATCGTACTCACATTTTCAACTCTCATCGGGTTGCGCTGAAGAATTCCGTATCGAAATTCAAAAATCCCATCGAGTTGTTTTTCTGTTACAATAAAAATTATATTTTATCTTGTTTTATGTTGAATCCTTGAAACTACATATTTCGTTTTCATGTTTTATAGATCATGTGGTAATTTTTCATGAGACAAACCCTGTTATTAACGGTACCCGCTAACTAATTATGAAAAAAACGAAACATTCCTTTAATTACCATTAACATTTATTCTCATATTTCCGAATTCTAATCCCAAAACACTCGGGGCGGCCGTTGCGTCAGTTGTAACAGAATTCGGGTCACTTTTTTCGTCAGATGGAACGATCTCATCCTCTACCTGTCGTCTGCGTGCCAACAATACGGGCCCGTTCAAATTAATGTCGCTGGGGGCATTAGCGTCAAAATCATTCCTACAAACTCGGAATCCAAAGCTCTTCCGCCAGATTCAAATGACCGAAGGAAAGATCTAAAATTCAGACCTGTCATTAAAAAATGCGTCCGTCTTTAATCTGTCCCGCTCTGAAAGTTGATGGGCCGCGTGAATATTTCTGTGAAGTGACGACAGTGTTGCCAGGCGATGTCAACGAAATTTGAATCGAGTAGGCTGATAATATATGACAGTTAATGACAACTGCAACGAATTTGTTTCAATTAGTTCAGTTATTGTTAACAATCTTCATAATTGACATGAATACTCTAAATTTATGTGATGATAGTTCAATGCCAATACTAAATAAAGCAATAATACTTTGATGATACTTGTTAAAATAATTTAGAATATAATAAATTATTAGAAAAAAGATAGACTTCCAAAATATTCTGATGAGATACTGTTCAAGTATTGAATTATAGATGAGAAAAAATTATCAAAACACGTTTTGATAATTGTTCTATTATATCTATGTATCCCTATGCTATTAGTCTAACTAATAATTGATATTCTTAACAAATAAGACTATTGAAATGAAAAAATGTATTTATTGTTCACGTTTAGCTATGAGTTCTAGCTTCAATGTCAAAATTTTGAAATAAATAATAACATGTTATAATATATTTTCTTGAAGGAAACTCATATTAGGAATAAATAAGTCTACTTTTAGAGAGGCCGTTGTTTGCTGAGAATATTTCAAAGTTTTCTTATCCTTCAAGTATTTTTTCTTAAAATCGTTCTTCTAAGCAAAAACTGAAAATTTATTCCTAGTAAATGTTTCGCTACAAATTGTTGTTTTATCGAAAATTTCAAATAAAACTTTTTTATTGATCGATAGTATTAAAATGTATAATAAAATGTAACGAAGTATATAGTAATATGTATATATTAGTTGAGTACCTATATAATATCTATTTTAATAATTGCACGTTTCTAATCCTAATTTCGTTTATTATTTGTTGTGTTGCTCTTTATTTTTACTTTTATTGATATTTTCTTTTTTATCACTACTTCTGAATTTCTTTCGAAATAAAAAACAGGATTCCAACAATCTTGCTAACTTTTGAACTTAATTGAATCGATCTTCTTCCCAAACTAAGCATGGAAGTAGAACAAATACACTTTAAAATATAATAGCTTATCAAAGTATAATATTATCAATTATATTATTTTATTGAACTATTTCAGTGCATTTTGGTTCTTAGTTTCCAAAAATAATTATAAATGTTCTCAAGATCTTTTAATATTTAATATCGACAGAATTACACAGTACTACGTATTTTTAAGCTAGGTAAGGGGGCATATCGAAGAAATAACAAACTAGCGAGGGGTACAGTAAAAATAGGCTGAAAAACCCATATATTTGATTCTTAAATGTCCCTAAAAGACATATTCTTGTAATTATTCAGCTAAAGGTGATTTTTCCATTCATCAACTTCTCTTTAACAAAAAAAATAATATTAATGAAAATACTCTTATCTATTTTTTGGAGTTATAAATTGTATAATTTATTTTTAATTGTATTATTCAGATAAAAATAATTGAAATTATTTTTGTCTGACTGAATGTTTACAAACATTCAATATTTACAAACTTCATTATTTCGGTAAGGTTGATTCAGTTCATAAATACTTCTTAGAATAAACATTCGAATGGTTTTTCCGCGTTCTACATACTTTCATCTTCCCCCAATAAAACAATAACAATTAGCTTCTTAATATATAACAATGTAAACATTAGAAATCCCCAATCGCCAGATATTTATCCGATCGTATTATATACAATAACAACTGAGGAAGCTCTAAAACTCCCCAAATTTCCCAACGAGTTACACAAAATACCTGTTTATCAAATACTTTAAACAACTATTCACAGACAACTTTTCCCGAAAAAAAAATGTTTATTCGAAAACCTGGATTTCCGATGATAAAGTCGAATAATTCTATGAATTCAACAGTACCCTAGGTTATTCTGTGGGAAACAGACGTACCTATAAACCGACATTATAGGCCATAAAATCGAAATTGTGTTTTAACAGACAGTATATTCAGTGAATTCCTAAAATGTTGTGTAAAGAAATTCGTTGATGTTTCCAACAAATATGCGGGACACGTGCATTTCCTAAACTAAAAGCATACGATTTTTCATAAACCTAAAATAGATCTTAAAATTAGTTCCGCCACATGTGTTGTTTTTGGTCCGAAAGAACAATGCGGTGCTGCCGCTTGCGATTTTTATCCGAACTTTCAAGAATATAGCGAAATATTTTAAACCATTGAATATTTTAATTTGGTGTTCTATTTCTTTTGCGAATTGTACTTATAGGCCTGAGGTAGCACTAGCAGTACATAATTCGTACTATTAGGTCGTACAATTTAACAAATTAGATTCCTTATCAACGAGATCTTACGGGTGTATTTTTAAGAGGTATAGAACTTTAAGTTGGCATTACTGTTGAAGATGGCGACCGATTTAACAGCTGAGAAGTAATTTATTCTCAGTTTGGTTTGGCAATTCATCATGAATAGACTAATAAAATAGAAGCAAGGCGTAGATTCGTCGAATGGGCCCAAAACAAGATTGCCGTTGTTTCCGATTTTCATAAGCGAATTTTGTTTAGCGATGAATCGCACTTCTGGTTGAATGGCTGCGTCAACAAACAAAACTGCCGCATTTGGAGTGAAGATAATCCTCAAGTGTATGTCAAAACACCGTTACATCCAGAAAAACTAATTGTTTGGTGCGCTTTATGGGCTGGTGGAATCATTAGTCTGTACTTTTTCAAAAACGATGATTTTCATAAACCAATGGACTTTCTATGGAAGGGACGGAAAGTTACTTCTTCAAATTAGTTATATTAAACTCCTGATAATCAGTTCATAGTTCGAAACATACGCCCAACGTATACGCTTGATAATTTTTAGGATTATTAGATAATTTTTGTGAAATTTAGCCAATTGTCATTAATGATACGGTACGTATATAACATTTAACGAACTTGGAGAACAACAGAACTATTACAATAAAAAAACAGTACATAAAAATATCCATTCACCCACTTCAATGAATCAAGCGCTTGTTTCGAAGCATCTATTCTCAAGTACCAATTTCGTTGTCATTTGTTCCAGTTTCTTCAATATTTATGGTTTTAGAGCGGTGCACTTTTAATTTTTAAATTGAAAATGTGGGGACATTATCGGTTTCCATTTATTTCACTCAGTTTAACCTACTTGAATTCACCTTGATCTGGCAAATACAGTAGATGTGATTGAATAAAATATACCAAAAATGAATCGAGAAATGGGACGGGGGCAATTAACTTTACTCAAATGATAAGTGCAAGGTTAGTGCTTGCCCACTTACAAGCGACAATGTATTCAGTTAAAAACCTGTTTCGTTTATCTCACGTTTACATTTTCATATCTTTTTATTGGGTTTTAATTCGAATTTAAAGATTAATTACAAGGCAACGAGCTGAAATAATTCATATAAATTTAATAATTGTTATTCAAATAACAAACTGACAAAATGAAGTAACAAATACAGTACCCAAAATTAACATAGAATTGGATTTTAAAGAACAAGTTTCTTGGAGGTTTGAATTAATTCAGTGAATTACCTTACTAATTGAAACAATTTAATAGTTATGAATAGCTGAGAACTAGTTTTAGGGTTTATATTTTTTAATGAATTACAACTGTTTCCAATTAATTAATTGTAAATAATGTATTTTTTCTATTTTGTATTTTTTATGAGTAGTATGTCTATGAACATTAGTAGGAATTATAGAATCTAAAAGTAATCGTTTTCTTTTTCAAAGAAAATTCCTTACTAATTTTGAATTTTGATACAGAATTTTAAAAAAAGTGTAATAATATCAAGAAAATAAATTAATGTTTCAAAATGTATCAATCATAAATTGTATTGATTCCAAACGAAAATTTAATGAATTTATGTGTGAACTATTTTATTATTACGAATTTTTTTCTATACACTAAAAAATTTTTTTGACAAGCAAACTTACGAATTAATTAGAACAATTTGAATGAATTCAAAAATTTCTTCGTAACAGTCTCCCAACTCAATATTTTAAGGGTGTGAATTTAAATTGTCTGAAGATTATAAGAGAGCAGTTTAAAAATGCATCAGTAATTTCTGGCTAAACATCGTTCATCATACGGGCAGCCACTGAGGAAAGAAGAAGAACAACTTATCGCAATAATCTACGGACAAAAATACATGTACAAACTCAAGGATCATTAGTTTCCATTGATTAATTATCAAGTAGGCCTTGTCAACTTAAAAAGTAATGACGCAATAAAATTGTCCAGGGCACACTTCATACTAATAATCAACTTTCTCTTGTTTGGTCGCTTGACAACTGACAAATGGATTCTAATGGCGTGCCTTTCATCTTGGATGTGATCCGAGTTCAATGCATTCGAAGAATTGTTTGGATTATTTCACTTGGGAGGTAAACAAAATCACTGCCGGATTTCAAATGTTGATAACAGAAAAAGAAAAAAAAATAGTGAAGGTGTTAAAGATAAAATTATGAATAATCACTGTATTGAAATTATTTGCAAGATATGACCAAACAAAAAGACCTTTATTATTGAAAATATTCACAAATTGAGAGTTTATCTGATCAATTTCTAGGTAAAATTCTACCTTATTATGGAAAACTCACCAACACAACTAATCAATTGTTGCATTGTTTTTATATATTTATATGTTCATGAAACTTCTAATTTTTTCACCATCACCCTGACCTTTAAACGTTATCCGATCTAAATGTCATAGTCTATTGTTTCGATGCCCGAATCATCATAAATTTTCATATACCTACTTAAAAATAAAAAATGCCACCGTTAATCCGTAAAAAAAATAAAAAAATGAAACAACAAGAGTGAAATATAACGTAACCATCAAGGTTATTTAAATTCGTCGCATTCAGCAGGGCTAAAAGGAATAATAAAATTCTTGCATAACTCAAATTTAGCTACCTAAATATATACATCAGAATCTGAGACTTTAAGTCTCTTCCAAAATCGATGAGCGAGAAGATATGGATATTGTACGGCCAAGGTGCGGGACATAATTCATGCCAAATGATAGATCAGGCCCAGTGTGTCTGCAAAATGTTAAAGACTTATAAATATTAATATGCGAAGGAGATCTTATCGCGAAAATTCCTTACGATGTTCTGCACAACTCGCAGTGATGTGTGTACAATATATTACAACAGGTTTTCGAGATTTTTAACTACAGGAATTTGTGGAGGTTATTTAGGCCTCTTTGGCGATACTACCTTCAATATCTGTATAATATTAGTAGTCGATGAGCTGGAATTGAGCGCTAGAAATTGCAGAAAACGTATTGAATCATAGCCTGCTAAGGCAATACAAAGACTACAATAATAGATACGATGGAAGTATGACATAACTTCAAGCTCCATCTACTGAAAGAGAATTTAATTAGTACTTTTCAAATAGCTTATAGCTGAAGGATAAACAGTTTTGTTGAATATATTTTCATTATCGAGTAATAAAATGACAGAAAATATATTCTAGTTGTCTCTCTACGCGGAAACGGTGATATTGGGATAGTGATCGAGTGGATCGACATTTGATTCGGGAGTTGTAGTATCAAAAGCCTGATAATTTGAAATATATCATTATACTTCACAACACCAAATTTATTTGACGCAAAATCGATATACAAATTATATATTTTGTAGATATCACTGACATCCATAGAGTACCTACATTAAATGAATGTAAACAAACTATTCTTTGAATCTATGCGCCTGAAATATATTTTGGTCGGCTCGTTCTATGAAAAACCATCAAATAACTGCGTAACGTATAAACCGTGATTTAGAGAAAAAAAAGTCTCTGTACACTTCGCAGCGGCACTTCCTTGCTCGAGCTGAATGATGGTTTATAAAACCGTCAGTTGGAGTTATTTATAAAGTAGTTACGGTCATAGTTGGACAAGTATGATGTATATTTTGACGTCGCGAAGAACTGTTGCGCCGCCAACTGAAAAGACAGAAAGAGGTCGCAGAACAAGCAGGAATGCAGAAAATGCGGAAAAGTATGATTCAGGAGTGACAGGCAACTTTCATTTTTGTTTCGCACAAATATATGGAAACATTGGGGTTCCACTTCAATTATGCGGATAATGTAACTTTGTTGGGAAAAGTATTTCGCAACTTTTTCTAAACGTTTTACCTGCATCTCTCTATGGATTTATCTGTATATGTGAATGATAGCTGAAGCAGTTGTATCAATTCTTGATAAATTAGGCGTCTAAAATATATCCCAAGTAAATAGCTTGAAGTTCTTGAATTGAAGAAACTCTAAATATCAAGTTACCTATCCGACTAAAAATGGTTTCATAGAACCTCGTACTTAGGTATACAAAATGTCTCAGCAAAGCATAAATTCAGAGATTGAACAAATTGGAAAGTAAGATGTCTATAAAAAATGTTTTCGATTATCAATATACAGCACTTGGGAAATTATTTTCGATATGTTGACTGAGTTATGGCTGATATTTTCCAACATTACTGTCTTTTAGTTGCTTCATGGAAGCTTGTTTCTGTTGCAGCCTTCAGTTATGACATAACCTCTGAGAAAAATGACAAAGGGATTTTATTGCCTGTGAGCCAGTTAATATCGCTCTCTGTAGATCAATTTGCCAAGAAAAGGTACACGCTTTCATGGAAAAGACGAAATTGACTTGTGAGAGGTTGCTCCATTATATTAGAGCTATCTGCTTACAGCTGCAGAATGTGCAATACACTGCTACCTTAAATCTCAGTGCACCTGCAAAAAGTAAGGACCAATACCTCTCCCCGACGTAGCAGTTAATATGGTGATTCTCAGTGATTGAAGTTTTTTCTCATGTTTGTGTATCAGATTCACTGCCCACCAGTAGCTACAGTTTGCTCATTTTGGAGTCCATTAAGATGAAAACAATATGTTGTTCAACATTCCAAAGCGCTCAATTGTTTGGTTTGAACAATCAAGCCTATGAAGTCTTACCGTTTCAATTCTTTCATCAACTGTATTGTGTAGGGATGCACCTTCAGATTTTTCGCAAAACTCAGTGTAATGATGGTCTATACACATTGAAACTTCCGAATTGGAATGATCGTTTTCTTACAGTCTGTTCAACAGTATCATTGTTTTCTGGTGTTCTGATGACCTTGGTCGCTCCAATTTTGATGTTTCCGATGTTAGGTATAGTCATTTCTCCCTCTAAATCTTTTGACCAATTCTTGGAAGGAAAGAGAGAGGAATATTTAGCTTATTGTTCAACTATGGAAAACCACTTGTATTGAAGAATATTTATAATTGATAAAATATTCTGAAACTCGATGGGCGCCGTCTGCTCCCCAGTAACCATTCATAGCGACTGGATACTTACAAACTGCGCCATCTATTGACATAACCCCACAGTTACTCAGATTTGTTAGTTGCATGCATTCAGCTGAAAAAACATGAAGTTTCCTCTGAGACACCTAGTGGAAATTTTTCAAACTTGACACCTTCGCAAGAATCGTTAGTACAAGGTTTCTAACCATATTTTTGTTTGTTTCGAGCCTTAAGCGAACTATTTATGGGCGTACGTTTCCATTGAATTCACCATTCGAAAATTCATGACAATTCGTACGGAAAAAATTTCAAATGATCCCACACGATGAATATTCAATGACAGTCCAAGAATAGCAATTTCTCGTCTTCGCAATAATAATGACACCCCATTCTTCAATTTCACCACGCAGTTGACGTCATCCGCGCAAAGGGGCCATTGTTTTTAGGTACGATAATTATTCAAAATCCCCATATAATTCTAGGCGGGTAATTGTCTAGTGCCTATAGAGATACACTTTCTATGTGTCGTCTTCGAATTGCCATTGATGTATTCAAGAAATGGGCGTCCATAAATTGTTTGTGTGTGAGCGAGATTGCGAGAAACGAAAACGTATAACCCCGGTTTTGTATTTAAATTTCTTCAGAGTTCGATTCCGAACTATGTAATTTGAATCTGAATTCCCGAGCGTCTTATGAGACGTTAGTACAAAATATGTGGGTCATATGTTGTTGTATTTTAGAAATGAATAAGATCACTAACAATAATTTGATAACTGTGATCTTAATAATGGCAAGAATGATGAAAATCTTGAACAAATTGTTTCATTGGTGGATGAGAAACTAACACTGTGATGAGAAAAAACTTCAATTGAAATTCCCGCAAAATAACAGCATAAATATTGAACGCTTTAATACTTATGGGACATAAATTCATAATACAAGACAATTTTTGACGGTTTTTGACAGTTTCCGCCGTGAAAAAAATTAGAGTTGACCAATCAACTTCCCCCGTGTTTTATATTATTGTATAAAATTCCAAATGAAAAAAAATACTTAGTTTTATCCATTCAAATTATTATTTGAAAAAAAAAACAATTTCTCGAGTTTTCTGTTTTTAAGTATTGAAAAACTTCGTACTCTAATGGCTGCGAAAAAAGAGGAATTCAAATATTTAGTGATAATTTCACTAAAATTGACAATAAGTAAAAGATAGTTTCAAAAAATATATAACCTTTATTTATTTTTGAGCTCTCCTGTTAGAACAATCAAGACTTTGCTACACTTTTCTAACAAAAAATAATGCATTTTCGACCCTTTTTCTCCGACTAAATTGTCTTGTAATAAATAAATGGCGGCTAATGTGTGTTTGACAATCACGGCCAAATATTTCTGACATTAATATTTACCGAAATTGAAATAGGTAATTTTATTATTAGTTATATTACCGTCACAATATCCAATTACCTCGAAATAATTTAGTATATCTTACGATCAGTCGATCAGTTTGTAGGAAAAATACTCCAATTAGAAAAAAAAAATACCCTACATTACCTAAATTCGAATATTGGGTCACATTCAGAAGCTGTTGGCGAACGAAAAAACAGTTCTCACTCAATTATTTCACTGTCATAAATCATCAACACGTTTATTTTAACTAACACTACTAACCACAAAAATTATGTTATGGATTTTCGTTTTAATTTAAAACACCGATTTCTCAAAATGAAGATATCGAATGATGTATTCTAACTTCCTTTATCGTGTACTATGATAAAGAACTCTGGAATGTAAAATGTAGTGAATCGTTATAATAAAGTTTTAGAAAAAAAAACATGTTAAGTACGATAGCAAACTACGAAAAACATTGAGGGCCGTCCATTAATCATGCGAGGCTCGAAGGGGGGTCCGTAAAAAATCACGAAATATCAAAGGGGGACGGGGTTGTAGTAATTATCACGAGTATTTATTTTTTCGGCAAACGCGCGATACTGAACCGAAAAGCCAGGTTACGTGTATTTATTTTTGTGAATGGCTTGATGAAACCGATGTTGATCTTCAACAAAGCACTGTGCCTACAAATAACTTGCAAGATGCTTATCCAGTTATTGGTGTTGAAGAAAGTCTAGCTAATCCGTGATCTGAGGACAATGTAAATTGAATTATGTTCAGGTATTACTACAAAAAAGTTTTTCGCATTTCTTTCATTATGTCAGTCCAAAATAACTTGCAACCTTTCTGTCTTCCTCCTAAGGTTATTATTGAAGTTTTTTTTATTTTCTTTAATAAAATTTGATGATACTTAAACCTGTATTTTATAATAAATATTTTTTAAAAATTTAAGATTCTTTGCAGGTACTAAAAAAATACACGTGATAAAGGATAGGGGGAGGGGTAGTATTGAACCTCACCATGTATCACCAAGCTACAGGAGGTTGAAAATGCAAAAAAAACATCACATGATTAATGGACAGCCCCTGACGACTCTATTTCTTTAAACATCATCAAAATTCAATAATGTCAGTATCCAATGTTTCAAATATAGTTTTATGTGTAAAATAAACCGGAAGACCTAATCAAAGGACCAAGAATGAATTTTGGACATTCACTTACTACCCTGAGAACGCGAAAATCGTCTAAACTTTTCTCTCGACTTTGTGGATTGTAGTACTTGACTTTCCAACAGATGACGCTGTATCAAAGTGATACCCTAGTAGTTTCGCTCAATAAACTCTGTCTATTGCCTCTTTACGTGTTAAAGAGCTAGGAACATTTTAATAATACTATTACTATTTTAAATTACTTCGATTATTAATATGAATGTATTTCGTCATCGGGAAAAATCCTGCTGAAGAAGGTCAAGAAGTAAAAATTACTTCTACCCCTCTTCTGTTTAGATAACCATTTATTTTTTGGGCTAATTTGAGAACTAATAAATAACAAGTCAGGTCAAGTGTTATCAGCAATTCCATTCCCTTTAATCTCAGCCATAAATTTCGTCCATTTCAAAATTAACTAAATAAAGGAGAAGCCATCTAGATTATTCGGAAGGTGGAACCATCGCCAACTAAGATTGCGCGATCGTAACAACGACACACCTTGAATGTCGTCTTTCATTCAATTACCTAATAATGATCGGCAGACGTTCCTGGAGCACTTTCCCCGCTTATAAATTTCCAACAATTGAAGATCACTCGCTCCAGATGACCGATAAAGTTTTCTAGATTCTTCTTAGCATTGTTCAAGCGACAACAGTCAGGAGCGACGATAATTTCGAATAATTTGAAACGATTCTATCGCAGAATAGAAGATGCAAAACACGAATTCACGTTTGACAATTTTCATTCTCTACGAACACGTCGCGTCGCACGAAAGAAAGGATGCTTTTTCCACTTTCGTCGACGACAGGCGAAGGAAAGTGAAGAAAGTCTTTTCGTGAATTATAGATTGTCGGAACGATTAAATGCTTTTCGTGAAAACCTTAGAATACAGATTGTCTTTGTATGAGTCCATAAAAGGACGGATCTCACAATGCAGAACTAACTGGTAGGTAATTGACTTGGAAACAGAGGATTAAATGGCAATAAAGGAATAAAAAGCAAGAAATCTGGCGGTTGTTCCGTCGAAAATCTTACATGAATGAACATTGAATCATAGAAAAATAATGAAAAATAGTGAAAGCAACATAGCCTAAAAAAGTGTTCAAATATTGACGTAAACAATGAATATTAGGTTTTTTTAACAGCAACATGGAAATACAGCTGGTCTAACTATTTATGTTTCATTAGATCTCCAACTTTAAATTGTTTGGATTATTTCAGAGCGATTTGTTTGCAGTAATTTGTGTTTAGAAGACAATGTACATCAACAGATTATCGCTAAAAATTTTGACAAAGTACGGCAGAAGATTGAATACAGGCGATTGTCATTTGAAATATTTTTTGTACGAAATATACATGCACATTTTAGTAATGAAATGCTATTTTCGATAGTTCTGTTCGATATTGATGTTCAATGCTCATATTTTATGTGTGTGAAAATTGAGTAACACGTTTTTTGCAATCTCTAGAATCAAGAATATTGTACTTGGAAACTGTGTTATTAATGTGTATATTACAGTATTGTTTATAGTTATCTGAACTATAATATTCTTGCTGTAGGGTTGCTTTACAAAAATAATAGGGTGTTTATAACACAGAAGAGGAAGTTCATTTAATATTCGATATGTCGACTGAGATATAGCTGATATTTACCAACATTACTGTCTTTTGGTTGGATCATGGAAGCTTGTTTCTGTTGCAGCTTTTATACATGAAATAACCTCACAAAAAAAGGCATGGGGTTTTATTGTGTATGAGCCAGTTAATATCGCCTCTTCTGTAGATTAATTTGCCAAGAAAAAGTACACGCTTTCATGGAACAGACGAAATTGACTTGTGAGAGGTGACTCCATTCTATTGGAGCCATATTCTCTGCTTACAGCTGGAGAATTTTTGCAATTCTGCACCAAAAAATTGTCAAATTTTTCCATATTCAGTGTGCATGTGTAATTCACTGCTACCTTAAATCTCAATGTACCTGCAGAAAGTAAGGACCAATACCTCTCTCAATCATAAAAAATCTGAATCATATTCAATCATAGAAAATGGTGATTTTCAGTGATTGAAGTTTTTTATCATGCTTGTGTTTCGGATTAGGAGATAATAATTGAAAATAATAAATGACAGGAAGGTTTCGCTTATTTCTTGGTGGAATATTATGTTAAAAACAATTAAACATTATTTGTATAAGTGTGCTAATTAAACAAGTTGAAATTAACACACTCGACTTAAGTTACACTGAATATATTAAAAATCTACATATGTTTCGGGCGGTTAACACATTATCAAGAGTATACAATGTTACTCAGTAATACTTTTTCATTGTATAGTACGATAATAATCATTGTATACTCTCAATAATGGGTTAACCACACGAAACATATGTAGAGTTTTTAATATATTCAGTGTAACTTAAGTCAAGTGTGCTAACTTTAATTCATTTTTTGAAATAAATAATTCAATAGCAAATATACTGAAACATGTGAGAGTTCCAAAATTCAATTGAATGCTTCAATTAAATCCTTTGTCTCAAGAACAAGGAGTTCTGGGAAATTTTCCATGATGTATACTGAGTTTCATAAAAAAACGTAGCGTACTGTCTCGAAAACTGATACCCCTTATCACAAAAAATTAGAAAGATATTCTAAATCTAAAGTATCTAAACTGAAATACATCGTACTAAAATTTAACAGAAATTGACATGCGCATACATTGTGACTTCCAACAATTTCACATTATGTTTTCATCCGAAACGTTTCAGAATTACCAACCTCGTACATACATATTTCCCCATATAATTAGCGAAACGTCAGTAACAGTTATAAAACACTCGTTTTTTCGCGGAATAACTTTAGCAAGTTCAAGTAACAAACGCGTCGAGTTTTCAACGAGCTGCGCACCGAATTATAAATTGGGTGTCGAAATGAAACACCTCGCCCCCCGTAGCAGATCGAGCCGTCATCGGCTGGTCCGCGGCTAATCTGAAATTCAGCTGAGGCCATTTTCGGCGCGAACAAAACAAAGACCAGAAACGAGCCAGAACAAAATGCCATTGTGCGCTGCATTACATAACAATCAGAAGAGCAGTAATGACAAATTGATATATGAATTTTTCGTTCGGCCGTAATGAAGAAATCGTTACAGTTAATAATGTAGCCGTGCAGTCTTGATTTCTCGATCGCATGCGTTCTTTTTCTTCTCGGAATTGGCCACGGTGCAGATCGGAACACAGAGGCGTATTGGTGTGATGCGATACTGCATTCTGTTATTCATAGAAAAGTGCTGGACAATAATGAAATGATTAATCAAATCTCCAACTGATTAAAATACATTGACTTCAATCTAGAGTTCAATAAAGAATGCAAAGTAGCAAACTAATACAAACACAATAAAAAAATAAATCAATAACAGTTATGTGAGTCCCTTGTACTGTCTAACTTCACCTATTGTGACACGTCTATGGACAAGGTTACCAACTCGTGGAATCTTTTATCCCTAAAAAACCCCTAAATTCCCCTAGAATTGTTTTTAAAATTAAAATTCAAAGAAAAAATTTATATTGAGGTTTTATTTTGCAATTATAAGGTACTTAAATGTTTTTTATCATTAAAATTAAAATATTATTAAATATTTATTATTAATAAATATTTATTATCATTCAATATTATTAAAATATTATTTTATTATTATTAAATTTTTCATTTCATTCTTGGAAATGAGCATATTAGGAATAGTTTATAGGGTATTATTTTACACAAAAATTGAATTATTCATTTACTAATTATAACATTTTATTAACAAGCCTACATTAAGTAATAGTATTGAATATTGTCATCATGAAATGGATTTTTTTATTCAAGATAGAAATCAAAATTAATTTCAGTTATTTAAATTATGACATGAATATTGGAATACTTTAAAAATACCCCTAAGATTACCCCTGAAAATTTTAAGCCCCCAAAAAAACCCCACCAAACATTTTGTCCCCCTAAATTTAGGGGAAACCCCACAAGTTGGTATCCCTGTCTATGGATTTCGTTTGGACCGGGCAGATAGAGATCGTTTACCAGGTGGTGCAGAATTCGTGGTTCATCTATGGTATGCGCAGGTTTGATCATATTTCCGATTTATTTGAAGATATTCGTTAGTTAAGGATTCATCCTGCACCATAAAAGAACGATTAATATTTCGTATTTCCATTCACAACGTTAATATAAGAAGTAGGGTTAAATTGGCTATGCCACATCATAGATCGGCAATTTTTCAAATATCGATTTCATATTTTAACCTATTAAACAGTTAAACTATTTAATTTAATTCTCAGTAACTTTTTTGAATTCGGTCCACTAACGTTTAAGTCAATATGATTGAGTTTTTATGAAATATGGTGACAAATGGTGATCTGTTATAATATTTAGATAAGAGTGCAGGTCAATGTTTAGCGTGTATTTGTTGCTTTTGCTGGTGATGTAGGGATTTTCATGAAATATCAAAGTAACTTTTATTTGGTTCAGTTGAATAGCCATGAGCTAGACTAGCGCCAAAAACTGTATGAAACAAATTATAATTTTCTTTATTATATTTGAAACATTCATCTTTTGTGAATTTATATTTTGTTCCAAATAAAAATTATTATTATTTAATTAGTATTAATTAGTTTAAATAGTTTTATAATTAAAAACAGTTAATAGCAAATTAAAGCAAGTTAACAAATTCAGTGTCGGCGATTGCGCAAAAATATAGAATTCACAAACTAAACCTCTCAAAATGAGCTATCTAGGATGACAGAAGTTAACGATAAATGACACAGAAATTAATGTTATCGATTAACATTATCTTAATTAATGAATTAAAATTTAAACACTTGGATTAAGTATATGTATACTCAATGAAACTTGAGCAAAGTGTTTTAATTTTAATTTGTTATAACAGCAGTTATTTCCAATTATAAATGAATTAAATTGGTGGCAAATGGAGAACTTAAGAAATAGGTGTGCGTTTCCAAAAATTGGGAATACTGGAAAAATGCGCATCCACCATCATCTATCAAAATCCATTTCATAGTATTTTTAAAACATTCTGATAAATACTAGTTATTCTTTCAAGAGCAAGATGTGAATGTAAGAAAGTTGGACCTCCAGTGTAACGCCGATTATGACACTGCCAAGAAGACGTTTTATATAACCCACTAGCCTAACACAGAACCTACTACGACGAAATCCTTATAGGGTCACTATACATTTCAGTATTCCATAGATAAAAATTGAATGATAAAAATTTCAAACAAATAGTAATTCGTTATGTAAAAATTATGATTTGTACATAATTTGTGAAGTACTTCCACTAGCACATGTAAACAAACTAACAAAGTGATAAACAATCGACCTTATTGATTTAACTGACAGGAAGCGAGTATGAGCTTTTTCAAGTCCCTAATTCGAATTTAGCAAGAAATTGAATGAACAAAAAGTACTATTTTCATCAATTTCATATAAAATAGAGTAAGTTTAAACTGAACCTGCAGGAAATTTCAAAAGGTAAATATGATTTGCTTAGTTTTCATTCGGAAATAACCATCTCATTTATAAATCAAATGTTAACCTGAAATATTCAGAAAAAATTACCGGAAGTTCCGATTTTTTGCTGTCTGAATATGTTTTTACGACACACATTGATTTCTCAAATAAATTATTCATTATGCTGTTCGAAATAAAAGCCTTGCAAAAATAAAGCATGGTAGCCATTTTATTCGAACACTTAACTGATGCTGAATAATATGACCTATTTATTCCACTTTATCTAATTCTAACTGACATATCGAAATAATGAACTGAATTCGTTCGAAACATAAAAGCTTTCAACGATAAAGTCCCATAAAAAATATTATATTCAGTGTTTTCTTATTTTGGCAATACAATGAGTCTTTTCCTTCATATATTTTGTTTAGGAACCTGTGTTTTAAACGAAAAGTATTCAAGCCAAATCAAGCAATTAATTAACTCAAATTTGGTAAAAATGGATATGAATTGCTCAAAAGGCAGTCTGATCAACCTTTTTACTTTTTGAACTGTTCGGTTATTGCGGTAAATATGCTTTCTTGAGTATTACTCTTAACGACAATAATGAAAACATCTACATCAAGGCATTTGAGTTACACCCAAAGTCTTTTATTTCACAGAGAAAACCTGTGCGATCCACCAATCACATAGATTTACTACTTATTTCTACGCAATCTTACTACGTGTTTATATGTTTGGTCTGCTATAACAACCTTAGTTTTCGACTGGAGTAATAACCGCGATCGACTGGTCGAAATCGAAATCGATCAGTTGGTCAACCCTGACATAAATCGTCCTCTAATCGATCTCACATGAATCCTTTGAAAGTATGGTCTCGAGGACCACCCATGGAAAACATTGAAGTCTGTTTGTCAAATTTCAAAAAACAAGAAGAAAAATTGCAAAATGAAAACAGTAAATCATCTCTAAAATGTTTTTCGAATGTCGATTGTCAGAGTTTATAACAGCAATATTGAAATAGTAAACTCATTACTCAGTAAATAACTGAACAATCACCTCAAACTAATTGTGCAGAAATAATAATCATGACTCATTCATAGAATGTAACTGATTACGATTAATCGCAGGTGATTGATTCATTAGCATTCACTTTCTTGCAATTCCAATGGAAACAATCTAATACAAATTAGATCTCCAGTTCCAAGAAGAATCTCGACACAGTATATGCAACCAAAAATACATGAACACAACGTAAAAATATACCTGGATCTCTAGTTTCTAGATATTCGCAGATAATGAGATATTTACAGGGTATAAATTCTCTGGAAATAGACACTAATTCATAAATGAGCTATGTGAGCAGACATTTAATTCTTCAAATATGGGAAATGTGAATTCTTTCGAAAACATTTTATATTAAAAAAGTTCTTTTTTATTACTCAACAGAAGATGTCTTATTTCTTGCAACTTAGATGCTGTTCGTTCATTATTTTCAGTAACTTGCGACCTCATCCCACATACGTCCAAAAAAATTAAAATTGAGAGAACTACTTGTCCCACATTGAAATTTAAGTGAAATTAAATTGTAATGTAATATGTTGAATATTATGTTAGTTATATTAGTAACTAAATTATAAAAATTAGTTTCTAAAATTATTGAAATCATCAAGTTTCCTTGAGTAATGAATTTCTCCCCATTTGTAGCAATAGAAAAACAAACTGCGCGAAAAATACGAAATCAAGTAAGCTACCTATAGGTATAACACAAGAATTTAGTACACGATTATTCATTGATCAACTTGACAACACTGTCTACCAGCAGTAATGATGTTATGTCAAAAAAGTTCTCATTTGAATAACAACGATGTAATTACCGAAAAATAAACAGATTAACATGTGATGAAGATAATATAGAAAAATTATCAGGAAAATATATCGTCATTAATTGATCGAAAGTGACTCCTGGATAACAAGGAAAGATTTGATGAAACCAGGAACTATTCCGTCGACGTATCTCCGTCGAAAATAATAAACTTCTCATAATCTTCGGTGATAATTGGTGTGAAAGACGATCCTTTTCCTCAACAATCTATTTTTCTTCAAAATATACACAATACTATCTGAAATCTCGAACGAGACACGTTCTCCAGCCATTGTATGTCGAGTTTCTTGGAAAATAGAGATATCTTTTTCAACATTCGAGAATATGTCACGTTTCTATAATAATAACACAATTTACAGGTGTATAAGTGCATAGTTAAAGCTCCACGTGAGGTTAACGCGTTATTCGAAATTGTTTAATTTAGAAAACCACTTATCTGATCTTCAGGATAGAATTTCATTTGACAGTTGAAAAAGATTTCAGGTTACACGAAACTAACCTAATTTACACAGCGTTGCCATCATTCATCTTTAGAATCCAATTTCATATAGATACTTATAGTTACATTTACAATTTAAATTAAATGGTATTTGAGGATGACATACAATTAATTTTAGTATTATTGTCATAAATAATAATTGAATTAAATTTTGACTGAACGAGATATTGAATATTAGAAGAATAAACCTGAGAAATACTTAATTAAATACAATATTTAATTAAATAATGATGCTTAGGAGAAATCTTCAAGCAAATCGAATCAGTATCTATCATAAAGTTCCAAAACAATGTTCTGACAATTATGTGGTAAGTAACAGTCAAGCATTGATATTTGATTCGAAAAATTTTTTTAATGAACTTAGAATTACTTATAACAAATTTTATAGTTCATTTTATATCGGAAATTATATCGAAACCACTAACATTCATCAGAATTGATTTGAAATTAGATTAACACTTGAAAAATTAGAGTATCTAACAATGCTTGTGAAGATTCAAAATTATCTATACAGGATGTTATGGTCAATATAGATTTGAAGGCAACATTTTCTGTTTGTTCCAATTATTGATAGATTCCACTTTTGCTCAGATTTATTTCCGTTGAAAATTGAATTGAGCTTATCGTTGATTTATTTCATCGTTCATTTATTAATCTGAAACGTAAAATAAGTCATCTTTGAACAATATGAAATAGTAACATTAAAATAATATGAAATATCTAAAACGAGAAAACAGTTTGCAAGAATTGTCATTTGCTAATACATATAATTTTATTAAATAATTGTTCTGCATTGTAAGAACATACATCATGGTTAAAAACACGAAATTCGAATAATCCAAGAAAAAAAGAATTTGCAGAAACTGGAAGTTTAGAAGCGACAGGGCAGCTTGATAATAAATAAGTTTACGAAACTATCTGTCTAATGGGCATAAAAATTTAGACTTTACCAGATCACTTTGGTCATCCATTAAGAACCAGTTGGTGAAACCTGTTGTTTTATATTAAGAAATGCAGTAAATATCAGAGAATTCGGATAAAATGACTCCTTTTACCTCAAAATAAATCAATCCTGTCTAAAGTATACTTCGTCATCATATTTCAACAAGGTTCATACGATTAACTTTCCCAATATTCAGAACTGAACACCTTATGGTGTAATGAATACCACCAAGAAACCAGTAGTAGCTACTTACTCAAAAATTTTACCATATTATTGTAATGTTATCTCACTGTTGCTGCACATACAAAAATGAGAGCCCTTACACTATCTTGAACGGCTGAAATATATAGTTTCCTTCTCTGGTGAGATAATTGACTTATTCATAAGAATATATCTATTTTCTAGTGAATATTTATGTCACAGACAGTGAACGAAACGCAACTCAAACCATATCTAAAGAGCGGATTACATTATAGACCGCGTAATCTTCAATTGATATATGGAAAGTATTATGATCTAGATTTAGACACTTCCGAGACAGATAAAACGTGACATTACCAATATTAACCTCAATAAATGTCAATTCTGCTAATGTATAGGATGAATGATCATCGAGACATTCGAATATGAAGCCTTTCTACAGTTTTAATATCATACTAACACATAAATATCAGGCATAAATCTCACAAGTCGACTACCATACACCTGACAAATTACTGAAGCTACCAAAAGCAAAAAGCAAGCATTTTAGCTTGAGGATATGTAAGAAGTACTAAGAGTATATTTGGGGAAGAATTAGTTTAGAACTATAAAAATTCAAATATTTAAAATTAGAAGTGTGGTAGATAAAATCACCTGAACTGTTCATCGGAAAGTGAAAGAGAACTTCCAAAATGCCATCGACCTGAATCTTCCACCCAGTTTTCAGTGGATCTTATTTATAATATCAATTCAATAAAATTACAAAAGACCTAAACGGCATCTTAAATAATTTTAAGAATTGTGGATTTGTGAATTGAATTTGTAGCTATACAAAGAAACAATAAACATAATATGGTTAGGCCTCAACAATGAAGAAAATATTCTGAGTTTGAATCCGTATGTCGATATGTAAATTTTTGATTGTTTATGACATTAGCGGGTCCTAACTGAAACATTACCCAAGTTTGTTTATATTGATTGCCAGCATCAACTATTTTCCTATTTACGTGAAAATTTTATTATTTCTCACAATTACTCATTGGTGGCAGACCCGTTTACACATAAAGCAAACTACTTCAGTCGCCGTTTTTATTTAGAACAACTACTTACTTGACCTGACCACAATTTTGGTGTGTTGAACATAGAAGAGTCCTTCATCGGGGTACACCTGCGAGGACCATCGACCAGAAATAAACAACAGAAGAGCAAGCAAAAACGAAGGATTTCGTCGAGGATTAATCCGACGGGGAAATGTAATGAAGAAGTAAGAACCAAAGACTAAGTGTTGCCCAAATCAAGATCAAGACCAGACTTAGGCAGTCTTGGTCTTGGTCTACGCAAGTCACACGTAGTCAACATAAGTTGATGAAATGTAGTTGATGAAGTCAACGAAAATTAAATTAAAATAAATTGCAACAGTAATATGAAGTAACCAAATGAAACAAAACTAAAATTAAAATATTATATATTACAAAGGCATATGAAAAAGCTCAAATGTGAATCTTATTGAAGAGTCTTGTTCTTGCGTAAGTCTTGCAATGTGAGTTTTGGTCCTGGTCTGGCATTTTTGCGAAACTACAAGACTACAAGACCTTTTGGGCAACGCCAAAGACCGTATAAACTTGGGACTGAGTGAGATCCTCAAACGACGTGTGAATGTTATCAGCTTGTTGAATATCTCTTCAAGAAGAAATGCTTCTACAGTAAAATGAGTTAGGGAGATGATTTCTTTGCAATTCTTTTCACGAGTCTGCAGAAGAAAATGCCGAAATGAAGAAGAAAAGGTGCATGGAGGAAACTCCGGACCTCGAAAAATACCAAAGATCGCAGGATCATTCTATTCTGTATTATAGTATGATTATTTGATCCTGTATTTTGTAGCGACGACACGAATAGAGGAATATAAATAGACAACTGATAACATAGGTGAACAAGGCGACCTATTGGGAGTGATTCTCGAGAGTGCCTTGGAAAATCCAAACAGACTGCTGTCCCAACAAATCCAACGTCATGGAAGCGAGCATTTACCCTTTGACCAATGGAAGGATCAACTTGAGTGTAGAGACCAAGATCCGACTGTCAACTGTGAGGTAATCAGTGTTACACAGCTAACATTCATAACCTAGATTACTGAAGATGACGGTGGTCGCCTGGTGGTAAGCCCGAAACTCCCAGATCCGCCTAAACTTATACCAGCCGATCATTATCTGTTTATGCTGATTCGTCTCCAAATCGAAGTAGGTCAAACTAGAGAACAAGGAAGGACTAGAACAAACTAAAGAACAACCATAGGAATACAAGAGGCTCCGCATGATGCTTCGAGAAAACTAGGACAAGAATATCAAATTTTGCATCTATTTCTTTGACATCCAGTGGATATGAAGTCATATTTGAAATATTATCAAGGTTTTAGTCTAAGAACTACCATGTGTTCATTATAACAAATTAGGGGATGTATTTGGTAAAAATGAAGCTCAATGCACAGATTATGACATGAATAGACAACAATGATGATACCTATCAGGAATTTACGAAAACAAGAGTTCGAATTTTCAATTAACAATTGACCTTTCATCTTCGAATCTGAGAAACAAGAAATTGGCAAACCGTATCTCGTTCCGTTTTACAAAGCTGAATGAATGCACAGCAACACCTGTACCCATTCACATGATTGGACAATTTATTGCAATAACAAAGCAACAAGCGGGAAGGAAAAAATAAATACAAAGGAGAAGATTGGTCTCGAGCAAGGTGACGTGGTTAATTTGCCTTTTAAAAATACTCTTATGAGAACATTCGTATCAGCCTATATCGGGCCAGTAAAAATGATTCTCTATTACAACAAAATCATTAATATGCATGAGGCTAAATTGTAAGAGAGAATGTAAATTACACGAGACGTAAATAGAGTCAATCTGGAAACAGGGGCGGGCCCAGTACCAACCGATTTCACATATTTCGAGTAAACAGAAACGTGGAAATTGAATTTGATATTTGTAATGCTTCTCGGTGTTTAGTTTTTTGTAATGGCTTGAGAAATTAGTTATTTTCCTTTCAAGCGCAATGATTGAGAATTTTCGAGGTAAAGTTATTCGAAAGGTTTATAAACTAAAGTTGTAAAATGTAGTTTGTCTTAATTGATAAGGGCGTGTGAGAATTTCAATGTTAGATGTATTCATGTGCTTTTTATTGATTCTTAAGATTTGAGATGTACAGTAATATATGCGTTATATATGCATACGATTTAAGAGTATATTTCTATCTTATGATTCATAAGAGGATATTTGAGGATTGAATACGATTCCTTTCATTTGTTGGACCTGACGTAACTGAAGAGTACCTTGTAGTACGAAACAGTGAACTGTCTTACGTTTCTAATAAATGTGCGCACCGATTTCAATATTCTCAAACATTTTTTCCTTGAAGGATAATGGAGACAACACACTGTTCATGTTTCACATAGTCAGCTCTTCTATAATAATTTTTTTAATAATTCGCCAAAAATTAACGAAAGAATATTATACTACACTTTTAATTTTACTGTTTACAAGTGCGATGGTATGAGCACGATAACTACAGAATTTTTTTTCTGGTAGTCCATTTCTTCTGTCGGTCTGTTCAAAAGAAAAGGTGCATTTTGAATTTTCGCTGATACATTCGATTATCATTATTGGTTTCGTTATGTTAGTACACATACGATTGTCATATGTTGAAATTCAAGAGGTTATTCACGGTTTGTGTAGTCTCCGATTTCTTACTTTTCAAAAAAAATTAAATAAAGCGCTCCAACGCACTTAAAATGTTGACCGTGGCAGCCAGCGAGTTTACTTTGTCTCAAAAAAGCGTTTATATGTGGTACAAGCGCTTTACGGAAGGTCGAGAAGATGCTGATGACGATGAGAAGAGAACATCGAAACAGTGAAGAAAATGGTTTTGAAAAATCGTCGAATCAATATTAGGGAAATTGCAGAAGATGTTGCATAGCAATCGGCTCATGCCATGCAATTTTTCCGTATGTTTTTTGAGCATTAAACGCGTGGTAGCGAGGTTGTTATGAAATTGCTAAATTTTGTGC
Source organism: Henosepilachna vigintioctopunctata (assembly GCA_030704895.1). Taxonomy (NCBI): domain Eukaryota; kingdom Metazoa; phylum Arthropoda; class Insecta; order Coleoptera; family Coccinellidae; genus Henosepilachna; species Henosepilachna vigintioctopunctata. The sequence goes on from JARQZJ010000091.1 coordinate 2,669,121, forward strand.
AAAAGTAACGTCGAATTAGTATCGAATTGTTGAATGACTTCAACGACGATACAGATTTGCTCAAAAAGGTCACAACTGGTGACGAAACGTGGTTATATGATCATGACATCGATCATGATCATGACCAAGACCCAATAATCCCAATGGAAGAGGCCAGAAGAGCCCAGACCGAAAAAGGCACGCCAAGTTCGATCAAATTTTAAGGTTTTGCTCAGTGTTTTCTTCGATTACAACGGCGTGGTGCACCATGAGTTCTTGCCACCAGGTCGTACGGTTATTAAGGATCACTATAAGGAAGCCATGCAACGTTTGCGTGAAGAAATACTGCTTTAACAATCGGAATTGTGGAAAACAAATCATGGATTCATTACGACAATGCACAAGGTCACACATTAATGCTTGTTAGTGATTATTTTAGCCAAAAACAACACCGTATTCACAAGATTTGCCTCCCTATGCCTTTTTCCTATTCCCAAAACAAGAGAGACCAATGAAACGAACGCATTTTGCCACAATTGATGAGATAAAGTCGAAATCGAAGAAGGAGCTGATGGGCCATACTGAAGAGCGCATTTCAGAAGTGTTTCGAGGGTTGGAAGAAGCGCTGACATAAGTGAATTATATCTGAGAGGAAGTACTTTTAAGGGGACAAAATGGATATCGATGAATAAATAAATACTTTTGGGATTGCAGCAATAAAAGGTTTTACTCTTTTTTTCAGCTCAAGATTTCAAAATTTCATTTATCTCTTCATCTAGGACCCTCATGAGCACTAAAAACACGACAACTGAAATCATCTCACTGTGTTAAAATCAAAAAAACTAATAATATATAAAAGATTTCTTTCAGGATATTCAGATCTCGTCAATTTTTCGAATTATGAAAAAAAAGTTAATTGCACTTGACTTACGACAGGAAAATGACAAATATACACGAATCTAGACGTCGAAGGTTTTTCATTGTTTTACCAGTTGAACAGTTGTAATTTTTCGTGATTTCACACATTTTGAATCTGGTGCCAGGAAGGATGTTGCACGACCTTTCAAAAACACAACAATTTCGAGTTCGTCATTCCGCCGCAATTTCCCTATTTAATTCACCGTGACGCATCCTGTACACCCATACGAATGAGCTCGAAATTCCGCGTATATAGAGAGCCGCTTTTATCATTCCATTCCGGGCACAATTCAAAATGGACAAAACTGCGTTTTTATCTGACCGCGTAGGCGGCTCCGGGCAACCCAGTTACACAAACTCGAATTCCGGAGCGTAATAGAACTGTAAAGATATCTGGGTCGAAATTTGGCATAGTTGGCTTTTTATGGAGCAAATCTTACGATCGACATTCGCGAGATTTTGACGAGAATTTCGGATGGTGGGCGGATATAAATCTAGCCGGCGCCAACTTAGAAATTTAATGGTTTGATGTAATATTTCACGTACTTATATATTCGGCAATCTGTGGAATACTAAAAAAACTATAACATCGTAAGGAATGAACTGTTTTCTTGACTAACACAAGTTTATTCATCAAATTGTTACTTACATTTCACAAGGACTTCTTGTATAGTTCGAAGAAACCATCGTGATGTTGAAATGTACGTCACAATCTGCTAAATAAAAGTGTGAAAATATAGAACCCTGTGTTTTAAATAAGTAATTGAAGAGGCCGATACTTGGAGAAAATTAATATCCATAGTAAAACAATAAACGATTTTTTGCGCATATTTTAAAATAAATACGTATGACGCGCGTTCGAACACTTCTTTTTATTCTAATGAAACATAAACAACATTAAAATGGTAAAGAAAACAAACCGTTCTTTACCGTTTTTTATGAAACGCATTTAGACCTTAATTGTTCGAACTTTTATAGTAAAGAATAGTCTTTGCATTTACTTAGTGCATATCCATTATAATATAGGATAATTCAAAACCTTGAATTTGGTTTACACATTTTATGATTTTTTTAAATCATATTCTTTAAGCGTCTGAAGTTATGACGATAAAAGTGTAAATCAAATTCAAGTGTTATAATATCACTCAACAAATCGTTTGATTCTAAGTTAAATAATCTTTACCAATATAATCGAAAAACCTTGACCAAATATTTAATTTAGCAAGACGCAACAAACAAAAAAGTATATACCAAGAGGTTAACACAAATCCATAAAAATAATTGATACTTTTTCCTTGATTTTCGATAAAATAGAACTAATAAATATCAATTATTATTACTAGATACCATAGTACATACCTATCTTCTTATATACTCACAGATATTAGAAACATAGAGAAAATAAAGATTCAAAATGAAGAAAACCCAAATGATGTTGTAGCAGACCTTACCTGAAACAAAAAAATCAAGATAATCAAATGGTGAAATTATTCCAAAATTTTTTCATAATATAACTATATAATAACTATATAGTAAAGATATATAAATTAATTCAATATACATATTTGAAAAGAAATCAACGAATTGTAAATTTTCAAAACCTAAAATAAATACGCATTCCTCTGTGTTTCCGCAAATTTACATACGTCACAGTTTTGACTGAATTGATTCAGCTTTGGTTGTAATAAATTTCAATTTATTCCAGTTTGAATTAAATGAAAAAAATGTATTGTCAAAGATATAAATGTAACTCTTATTGTGGTCTCTAATAACGTAAGTTTTTGATGAGACAAATAAACATCTAAATGAAAAAAATTAAGGAAAAAGTTGACGATCTACATCACAATGAAGTTACTTTAGTCTTACTATGCTGTTCGAATTAATTGGGACAAACTTTTTTTTTCTTCTTTCTGTAGTGAGTACTTACAGGATGGCCCAAACACCCTCACACCTGCTTGTTTACTACATGAGGACATGTGAGGGTTCGACCTTGACCATCATTTACATTCTGACCGGTTTAATCTCGCCAGAAATTCAGTTGTGAGCCTACCGGTGGGACAGTTAGAGGTTTCAATTAAAGACTAACTAAACAAGACTAATACGTGCTGTATTAGTCTTGTCCAAAGATGGATATCAATCCGATGGAGCGTTAAAAAATTATCGCGCTCAATGAACGCACATCAATGACTGTAAGAGATATAGCTGAAGCTGTTGGTGTAGGAAAGTCAAGCGTTTCGAGAATTTTAAAAACATTTGAAGAAAGTGGCTCATCGTTTCCAAAAAGAAAAGGAAAGTGTGGCCGCAAATGGAAAACTACTCCAAGAAAAGACAAATTATTGATGAGAAATATCAAAATTAATCCAAGAAAGACAAGCACTGATCTTCGAAGAGAATTAATGGTTTATGGTGTGGAGCAACTGTGCGAAAACTGCTGGAGGTTGGCCGTAAGGCAAGAAGACCAAGAAGAAACCAACTGCTTACCCAGAAAAAGATGAAGAAACGTTTGGCATGGGCCAAAAAGTACCGTGCGTGGACTGTGAACGACTGGAAGAAGGTGGTTTTAAGTGATGTGACACATTTGTTTGTTCAAGGGTACAAATCAAGTGTTGTTAGACGAAGTGATGTGGAAACTTTGCGGCCTGATCACATCCAGCAAACAGTAAAACATCCTTCGAAACAAATGTTTTGGGGTTTTTCACAACTAATGGCAATGGACGATCAGCTCCTCTAACAGGGATGATGAATTCAGTGCAATATATGGAAATATTGCGCAAGTTTGATGAAACATTTCAGCACGACTTGGCTTCTGCCACAATTCCAAACAAGTGCAGGCCTTTGTGCGCGAGAATGAAAAAAAAGTACTAGATTGTCCGGGGAATTCACCTGATCTCAATCCCATTGAGAATTTATGGAATATTTTAAAGAAACGACTGACAAAAATGGATTGCACTAAAAAAGATTATTGTAAGTGCAATTCAGGTGTAGTTTCATGATGATGAATCGAAGAAAATCTGAGCTACGCTAGTGGAATCGATGCCTAGACGAGTTCAAGAAGTTATTTCTGTGAAAGGAAGACATACTTCATATTAATATGAAGAATTACTTCATTACTTCATTAAAAGGTAAAATTTTACGAGAACATTGTTTTTATTTTTTGTCCCAATTAATTCGAACAGCATAGTAGAATTGAAGAATCATTTCTTCTTCGTGAAGAGCTCTGGTCTTGTGGTCGCTTGTGCCTAGTATAGCGGTATCATTCATGTCTATATAACGTTTCATTAAAGTTTATGTAAGTACCTATATGTAGGTTTATTTCAAATATTTTCTATAAAAACTGTGAGAATAAACGTAAGCTTGAATTGATTATATTTAGAAGTTATATTATCAATAGCGTCTATAAAAAAGTCAATGGTAGATGTCGAAATGAATCTTCCATTCCCTGCACTCCAAGTTGATGCTACTCAATTTTCCATCACTTCTAGATATAATTGTTGAGCAATAAAAACTTAACATTCATCAAACAGCCCAACGAATCGATGCAGTGAAAAAAACGACGCAAATTTTTCAGATAAGCCGTATATCATAAGTATCTGAATCTTTCAATTCCATTCGGATTGTAAGACAGAACACAGAGAATTCATTCAAGACCGACAGAAAAAAGCCACTTGATCTGCCTGTTGGTTTCTTGCATCGAGAAGGCTATGACTAATACGTCGGAATATTTTAACGAGGATTTCGTTATAGGTACATAAAATGGATTATAGGCAACATGCGTAACATTTAAAAGAATGCTGTGGACGACACGTTCAGTGACGTGGATGATAGCAGGAAAAGAGGTTTAACATCACTGAAACTCAAATACAACGAACGACTATCGTTATAATGTTATTTCAAATGATACAAAACGAAACTGTTGTTTTTCCAAATAGCAACAACCGCTAAATAATCAACTTGATTTCACAGAACGAGGTATCTATTCCCAAAAAATATTATCTTCTAAAACTTAAAAAAAAATCTGAATTTTGCAAGACGATATTTGATATAAATCGATTTCAACTGAAAACACAGAAAGAAGACAGAGGTCACTGACTGGGATGAAAAGCACTTAATGTTTAGCTTTACGGTTAAATTAAACATATGTATACTAAAAATACTATCAGCATGAATGTGAACGAAAGAAAATTTATGATAGTAGGCAGTTGACTTAAAAAGTACATTTTGAACATTGATAATATAACGATATGTATCAAAAAATATAATATTGTGAAGGTATCAGAGTATAAATATTTACCAGTACAACTAGAAGAGAACTTCGAGAATAAGGCTAATTGTTAATAATAATGTAAGATAATATCAGACATAAGATTTCTAGAACAAAATGCTTCCTAGGAAGAATAGGTACATTCCTCAGTAACTATATATTCTCGAAAAGTAATATACAGGTCAATTATACAGGCTTATTTTGAGTACTGTTGTACGCTTTTTTTCAACTTACCTCAAATAGGCCAAGCAACGGGGAACAATTGATAAGGGATTTTTGACATTATTTATTTCAGCAAACCGACTGTGCCATTAGAAGAAAGGTAGTTCTTACTTTATTTTTGTTATGATTTTATATTGACGATTTATACCGAAAAATCGCATTTTTTTAGATTTTTATTTATAACATTAATAATAATTATGCAAACTCAATGACATCAATATATATTGTAGGCGATTCAATATCGAACAAAATGAGCCGTCACTCGACTCGATCGAATCATTAGAAGCGGAGAAAATTCGGATAAACTCGGAAATTTATTGCTTCTTCAACTAATTAATTACTTCGTCAATTTTCAAGTAACGTGACTGCGATTTGGTGGAAAAGTAGCCATCTTGGCGCTCTTAAAGCTGGAAAGAAATGGGCACTGTGGCATAATAATTTCTTGCCTAATTGCCGGCATCAATAAATCAATGCGCTTAATTGAAAAATGTCTGGATGCCACACGAACTGTCCAATTTAGTTTGTTAAAACGGATTTCGAAAATATAAGCAAAGTACAACAAAATGTATATCTTGAATTTTCGGAAAAATATTGCAAAATACGTGAAAAAAGGTGCAAACATGATTCCGAACAGCAAAGCGCGCGAAAAGGACGCATTGGTGGGGGGACTTGGAAAGTAGGAGAGGCAAGTATATATATATATATATATATATATATATATATATATATATATATATATATATATAATTATTAATATATATATATATATATATATATATATATATATATAAGTATATATATATTAATACAAGAGCAGCGCCTTTTTTGAAAATTTTGATAATTTTGAGAAACTTAGAGACTTATAATATCAATTTGTGGCACCCATTACCAAGAGATTATTACTGATATAATATAACATTCAGTTTTACTAGAGAACTTTATGGAATTTAGCCCAGTGTTTTCAATTATACGATACATAGCGACATCTGTAGGAAATCGTTAGAAACATTATCACCTTCTCACAATGAAAATTAGAGTTATTTCTATGAATATTTAGCAATGAATCTATTGCAGAAAGTAATAAGCCTGATGCCGCTGTGGACAATATAGCAAAAACTTTCAAAAATTCAGAGAATTGCCCTCTCTCTACGGCACTGTTTCCACTAGGGACAGATTTTTATGATATATGTTCTTTAGGACAGCATCCATCAAGATTCAAATGTGAACAAGTTGGACAATGGTATTATTATAATGCTCTCCCGAGCCACTTTAATTCACCAATATGGTACTTTATCTCCCAATTATCTTGATATGGAGGTCGAAAACCTCGAACATCTCGAAGATTTTATATCAGAAAAAGAAAAAATGTAACGCACGCAGTTGTTGGAAATACAATGGCGACCTTGTAGAAATTTCAAATCGTGAATTTTATTTCGAGATGGAGCATTAATAATCAATATTGAATCATTATAAATTGTCCCAATTATATGAAAGGAATCAACTATAAATAAAAAGATGTATGAAATTTTATGGAGGATCCTTTACTTTTATAAGTATTTATGACTTCCTTATCATACTTATTCAATCTTGCTAAAATTTCAAACCTAATTTCACAATAATATTGATATTTAATGAGAAACGAACGATTTACTATCAACTACGTTCATTTTTTGGGGACGAATTTTTTTAATTTGCAACTTTTTCACATGACCAAGGTCTGAAAATTTGTGTTGAAAACTGAAAATCGAATTTCTGCCGTTAGAAGAATGCATTCAAACTTATGATCTTCTTCTTTGGCCCAGCATTTTTTTCTCCTTCCTTCAGACTTCCTTCTTCTCCTTGTCTAGATATATTTTCAGCTGATAAAATTTTTGTAAGAGATTGTTTTTTGCACATCACAAGTCTAGCACTATATACACACAATAGTTCAAAATCATCGGCAATATATACCGAGTGTAACTTGTTCACCTTTAGCTAAGGATTGATGCGTTTTAAATCAGTAATTAAAACATCAAAACAGTCGACGATAGACCTTTCTGTACACTTGATCCAGAACCTTGAAAACCTCCAATTCACGAACTGTAAATTATATTCTCGTTTGCAGGTACAAAATGTTAACAACTAGAGTGGAAAAGGTCATTCGAGGACGGGTTATTATTCTTACGTGAACCTAGGGGACAATAATAGACGACGGAAGTGTGTAATGGTTTAATAGTATGGGTCTAACAAAGGTTGCCCACAATGTGTGACCGGCTACCAGATAAACTGTTTTATCATGGGTCTTCATCAACTTGGTAATAGAATTACCATGTTTACCATTTGAAATTGAAGCTCGCAATACAAAAACATGCAGCAAAGTCCATTCAATTGTACTTTATAGACAATCTTTATATTCATTTGTCAGTTAAAAATATTTCCGTAGATCCCAGTAATAATTTTGAAATTAACCTTAGGTTTATCATAGCAGGATCACATAATGGCACATTCAAAAACGGTATTTTGATTGTAGAATATTTTTTTATTGGGTACTTTTGAACTTTATTCATTCTCTCTAAATTGTGAAACAACTTTTTGCGACGAAGGAACAAATATAAAAAAACCACAACAATTTCTCAGAAAGATATTTCAGTTTGATATATCTATACATTACAGGTTTTTTAATTCACTTACGAAATAATTATTGGATTTAAAAAGAACTATTGTTTTTTAGAGGTATAGAACTTTAAATTGCAATAAAACTGACTTCGATTGACAAGAATTTCTTTATTCGAAAGATAATCTTGTGGAATTACATTTTAAATATGATTTCTGGCATATGACTGCCACGGCTGGCTCGGATGTAGTCCAATCTGGACGTCCAATTTTCGATGACTTTTTCCAACATTTGTGACCGTATATCGGCAATAACACGGCGAATATTGTCTACCAAATGGTCAAGCGTTTGTGGCTTATCTGCATAGACCAATGACTTTACATTGCCTCACAGAAAGTAGTCTAGCGGTGTTAAATTACAAGACCCTGGAGGCCAATTCACAGGTCCAAAACGTGAAATTAGGCGGTCACCAGACGTATCTTTCAATAAATCGATTGTGGCACGAGCTGTGTGACATGTTACGCCGTCTTGTTGAAACCACAGCTCCTGGACATCATGGTTGTTCAATTCAGGAATGAAAAAGTTGGTAATCATGGCTATACTGATCACCATTGACTGTAACGTTCTGGCCATCATCGTTTTTGAAGAAGTACGGACCAATGATTCCAGCAGCCCATAAAGCGCACCAAACAGTCAGTTTTTCTGGATGTAACGGTGTTTTGACCTACACTTGAGGATTATCTTCACTCCAAATTCGGCAGTTTTGTTTGTTGACGTAGCCATTCAACAAGAAGTGCGCTTCATCGCTAAACAAAATTCGCTTATGAAAATCGGGAACAAGGGCAATCTCGTTTTAGGCCCATGCGACGAATCTACGCCTTGCTTGATGATCGTGAGTCTATTCATGATGAATGCCCAAACCAAACTGAGACTGAATCATTTCTCAGCTGTTAAATCGGTCGCCTTCTTTAACAGTAATGCCAACTTAAAGTTCTATACATCTAAAAAAACACCCGTTATATCCAACTGGACAATGGATATTTGTCAGTTAGCCATGGCTTTCAAGATCTTCAAAAATTCAAAAACCTACACTAGTTTCATGTGACTTCATTATATAATGAAAGAAAAAAATCACATACGTGAGAACCTATATCTATGGGAAAAAACTAAAATAAAATCACTAACATTATTATATATTTCAACTATCATTCAATGTCAAAAGCTTATTTTCCAATAAAATACCACCAAATTTTCAATATTCAGACCTGTTCATTCGGTTTTCATTCCAGCATGGTTCCAAGTCACAGCATCTTTCGCATCGCACAAAAACAAATAAATTTATATTACTACTATCATTTGAATATACTGCTACTTAAATAGTTTCGTAACATAATCTCAGATCAGAGAATAATCTGATCTCATGACGAACTAGAACTCCCCTCATTGTTTTCTCCAAGTAGATAATCTTATTTATGCAAACATCGCAAAGTTCCCATCTTTGTGAATAAATTTATGGATGATTTTCTCTCGGCTACTGTCGTCCACACAGTTTGTAAAATAAATGAGTATGTAATAGTCATGAACCACAGAGATCTGTGTTCCAGTGACACAGATTCGTACTTTTACTTTTAACACTCATTAAAATATTATCCACCCAGTTTCTGGATTTGAAAATTTCGAATTTGCATTATTATTCAATTTGAATCTGGATGAAGTCCATGAACTTCATCCAGCTTCAAAAGAAGATTTCCTCTGGTTACATTTGTATAATTGTAAGCTATTGATTACAACTTTTCCTATCAATAAACAATCAACAATATCGATGAATCGATAGTTCGATAAGTATCTATAAAATAGATTGTTATTTACGAGATTATCATAATAAGCTCAAATTATTCCAAGAACTTCTATAACGACTAATACCACAGACCATAGAGCATTTTTCATATTTTCACACAAATGAGAAAGACCTTTGTATATTTAGTAACAGGGAAAAATATTAATCTTGACGAGATATTGGAAATATATTTGGTTGTTGAAAAACGCCATAAAATATCAAAAAATTCGAGTTTTCATAAATTGTATCTATAGCGTTTTGAATAAAAATCAATGTGAAATGAAATTGGTCCTTAGTTTTCGATAAAACTGAAGGAAGTTTTCCTCGTAGACACCTCACCTCTATTTGTAAATGTCAAGACAACTTTGACATTTAGACATATCAACATTGCACATGAAACAGGTCTTTGAGCACCAAATTAATCTATACCTAAATGGGTCTGAGGGGCGAAAAAGTTCGAGGACCTCTGATTACTTATAATCAATGTTTTTATTGAAATATAACTTTCCTTAGACCTCTAATATAAGAGCGTATTTAATTTGTAATGATGCATAATACATTAAAACTAGACGGCTTCACATGAATAATTCATAAGCGCAAGAGCATATCCAATGGGTAGTAGTTTTCTTCTTCTTCTAATTTCGGCCCTGTACCCCCAGTTTGTTAACCGATATAAATTGGCCATCGCCAATCGATTCTTTTTAACAGCGCAACAGAAATGTCTTATACTCATATATAAATAGCGTTGGGCTCCTGTAAAAACAGACCTAGCAGGAAAGAGCTACTATAATTCCTTAAGAAATGCATTGTTCGCAGGCCTGGTCATCCTAACAAGGGAGTGGGCACTGACATTCTTCTGGCTTGCCAACGTATGTGGAGCTCCGAGATCATGTCTTTCTCTTCTATAATGGGGCACCGAGTCTTGTAGATTTGTAAAAGATGGCAAAACAATCGATTTATGGATGGACACGACGGCCGCGAGTCTCCCGGTGACTTTACTGTTTCCCAGAAAATTAGGTGAACACGGTGTCATTTATGTTGGGATAGATACGCGTGAGTTCGTCGTAAAACGAGATCTTATGAAGATTTGCTTCGGTTCAAATCAGTGCTTCTCAAACTTCGGTGTAGTGGTCAGTAATTAGTATTATTTTAGGCACATTCTTGGTATAATTAGTATTATTTGGCATAGTGATAAATTTTCTTAAAATTTATTTCGACTTCGTCTACAAATGAGGATTTTCTTGTAGATTCTCATGTCAAGAATTTAAAACATGGGGATCAGTTGATTTTTAAATTTTCAATTTCTCTTACAGAGTGGCCGAGAGGGGTCCCATGGGGTAACCCATGGAAATTTAATGGTTATCCAGATAAACTTTTCTAAGAAAAATTAACGTTTACAGTGAATAAACATATATGTATTTACATCTGATTGTGATTTGTTGCATTAACCCATAAAATTTAAATAGTTCACTCGTATTCTTTTCTACTTCTTGGATGGTATGTTGGACTTCGGTGCAGTGGTCAGTAATTAGTATTATTTTAGGCACATTCTTGGTATTATTTGGCATAGTGATCTCATGTCAACAATTTAAAACATGGGGATCAGTTGATTTTTAAATTTTCTATTTCTCTTACAGAGTGGCCGAGAGGGGTATGGGGATCAGTTGATTTTCAAATTTTCTATTTCTCTTACAGAGTGGCCGAGAGGGGTACCATGGGGAAACCCATGAAAATTTAATAGTTAGCCATATAAACTTTTCTGAGAATAATTAACGTTTACATTGAATAAACATATATGTATTCACATCTGCTGTGATTTAATGCATTAATCCATAAAATTCAAATAGTTTATTCGTATTTTTTTTTACTTCTTGGATGGTATGTTGGACTATTATTCTTTGTTGAATGTTATGGGCCATTTCAATTAGTATTATTTAATGAATTCGTCATACCATTTCAGATATTTCACATCTGCTCTGTCACAGATGGAACTTTCTTAATGTTTACATATATAAAATATTTTTCAAATTCCCCTACATTTTTAATAACTACCCTACATAAACACAAACTTACCCCAAGCTATGTTTTCAATTGTAACAACACAAAACTTTCAATATTTCGAAAGAAATGATCAATAAGTTATTCAGTTTATCAAAAATGAAAGAGAGCATTTCAAAGAGCATAAGTATTCATGTGGACATAACATTATAATTCAAAACATTTAGATATACTCCATAAAAATCATTTCAAAAATGGGCATATGTTTCGGGTTTCTTATTCATCGACAAGTGTTGAGTCAACTCAAATCTTAACAATTCTTTGTATTCAATATTTACCGTACAATATATGCTATTTTATAAAAAAAATTCGTGTAAAAACAGAAATTACTTATTATTCACGTTTAAATTGTAAGAATTTTAACAATGAACAAAAACTCCTACGGTGACATACTTGGACGGTCTTTCAACCGGTGTATTATATTGTTACTTTTCAAGTTTATGTACGCATTAGTTGGAGGCAATTCAACATAACATCATTTTTGATTAACTGTAAATATTTTACCATCGTAAAATTATTTATAGATGTCGTAACTTTCTGAAATGTCATTGAATAATTTTTGTTTGGAACAATATTATGGTACACAAGTGGATTATTAAAAGGACAACTTGAAAGCGTGTCTTTCATCATGTAAAGTAAACTGTTTTATGATTTACAATTAGAAAGTTCCACAGGATACCTCTTTGTTATAAATTTAACAAGTAAATGTTTCATTTAAAATTTTAAATGAATAAGTTTTAATAATATATTCATGTCTTCAATGCAGAATATAATAGAGAACACCTTATGCTTGGTTATATTGTTTTATTGGTTTGTCTATTTTGGTCTATCAAATTTTCCATTGAAATCTTTTTGTGAACATACGAGGGTAATCCGAAAATTTTTTAATCTGATAACGTTATTAACAAATTGCTGCCACCTGATCGACAAAGTTAACTTTTTTCAAATCAAAAGAATTTGGCCTTAACAAACATCGTTAGCCAACAGGATACATGATATCTTAATTATACCTATACACAAATATCTAAAAATATACGATAACTATTCAATCTCAATAATTTAACAATTTCAGAATTCCAATATGAATTTTATGCTCCTATAATAAATTTCATTATTATTAAATGAAAATATGAATTGAAAGGTAGATAAAATTTGACAATATGATGTGGACAGAACCATGGACTTTTCAACGGAATTTTTAGTATTTCCTTATATTCCTGACGAGTTTCCAGAGAACCATATGTATTAATCCATTCCTGACGACACTTTTCTTTACATAATAGAAATATATCTGAATATTTGGGTGGGTACTCCAGTGAAAGAAGTTCTCCTGAAAGATTCTTCTGCCGATTCTGAACCAAAAATTTTGCGAGCAACAATTCGAAATACCGTAGATCGTGAAAAAATGTGCTTCCTCTCGGAAAATGGTCATTCGAGGATATTATTTTACCTATTAAAGTCATAAATTTCAGTCTTATGTCAAGTTTTCATGCAAACAAAATCCAATTGTTTTCATTTCCAACAAAAAAGCGGCATATTCGAATCATGACATTATTTTATCACAGTACAAACATTTTTTTTTTCACAATGGACTGCCTAAGTGTGACTCAAGTTTGGAGTCATACTGACTCAACAAATCAGCTTATTGATGTGAAAACCCATAAAAATATTTAGTCTTGGTGTTTTCTCGTTTTTGGCGGTAGAATAAGAACTTCAATTAGTGTATTTTGTTTAAAGACTCGTTCCTTTTAAGCAAAACTTATTCGTTTTTACACAAGTGAAAATTCAATGAAATAATTCGACTTGAAAACTTTTCCTTCAAAATACAGATTTCAAAACACAATATATGAAGGAGAGGTCTTTTGCATCGCCAAAAATGAGAAAACATTGAATAAAATATTTCTTATGAGACTTTACGGTTATAAAGTTTTTTGTTTAGAGCCAATTATTGTCTCCGCCCCCTTATGTGAATTGGGCAGTCCCTTAATTGAAAAGATTAAGTGTTTTGAAATTGGTGTACTTCGACGTACAGTACTGTTTGAAAAAATTGAACGTATTTTCATAATAAAACATATTTTCTACAAACGAGCTGAAGAGAAATAAACTCCGTTACGTACTAAAAGAGGCAGCATTATAAAATCTAATCCTGCTGATATAACAAACCTCTTATCTCATGTTTAGTACGGGTTGATAGTGGTATATCCTCCTGCTTCATAAATAGCGTGTGTACTATTGTGGCAACAGAAAAGCCGTCACATGCTCCATCATCTCGCGTTATTTGTTTATTGTTGATATATTTTAACGTTTATTGCATTGGTATGCAGTTGTTTAACGGTTTACGGCGTTCGCTTCGCCTTGGCGAGGTTATTTTTGCTTCGATAAGAAGTTTACCGGACACATTTGGAGAAATTCTTCGAAGGTGTATCCGAGATATTTCGTAGTTTCGTAATATTTAATTTGTTTTTACAGAATATCTCAATAATATGCATGCAGAGAACATTTTTGAAGATTCGTCCGTTATTTTGTTATAAGGCATAATATTATAGAGACAATTCCTTTTTTATCACTATATTTATTATTTTGCGACTGCAGTTTCGTAGTACACTACATAGCTACTATTCTTTCGTAGTATTAGTAAATATTCTAGCTCGTTAACGTGCTTAAAAATAAAGAAATACTATACTACAATTGCAAAATAATAAATATAGTAATAAAAAACAAGTGAATTAATGTCTTGAATATCTTAAAAATTTTTGAGTAGAAAATATATTTATCTACAGATTATTCATGGATAAAAATTATAAATTTTTAAGTAATAACAAGACGCTTTTTCTGAGTTTTGGAAAAGTTACAATCTGCAACCAAATTAAAATTTTCAATAGTGTTGGCGTTTACTTGATGTAAATCCATTATAACTGAATATAAACTTAAATTCAAACACTTGAACTTATGATTTACACTTTCTTGACTACATAGCACGACGCGTTTCATCGTTACAAACGACTTCTTCAGATGCTTACAGAATAATTATTCTGTATGAATATTGTGAATGTGTGAATATCAGAATAATATAAGCATCTGAAGAAGTCGTTTGTAAGGACGAAACGCGTCATGCTATGTAGCCAATAAAGTGTAAATCATAACTTCAAGTGTTCGAATTTAGGTTTATATTCGAATTTAAATTGTATAAATTTTACGTGCATATATTTTTCAAATTTCAATAGTTTGTTAAACAATTGATTGATCCTGAAAATATAGCTGAATATTCTTTTATATGGTGTTATTGGCTATCAATTACGTAAATATAATTTTATTCGAGTATTTTTAGCTTCAAAATCAGTATTTCACTTGACGTTTAGTTAAGAATTGCAACTTTGTTAGAACTAATTGATAACAAAATTATTCATTATTTTAAATAAATCTGTATTTTGCAACGAAACGTCAACTGAAATGAAGAAGGTATGTAAGTATTTAAATTTCTTCCATATTTTTCAATAATACCTCAGTTACATGACAAATTCATAGATATGACAAATAATATTTTATTTTATACATATTGAACATTTGAAACACTTTAAGTTATTCAAAAATATTAACAAACTGAACTCTTTTTACTTTTTACTGTGAGAGTATTCTCAAAATACTACGATTTATTCAGTCAATTATTCTTTTGGAAGTTGTTCAATAAAAAAACAAAGAATGATATTGACAAAGTTAATAAAATTGGCAATCTTGTTAAACCAAAATATTGAAAATTCGATTCATAAGAAATTTCCGTCAATTTCAAAATTCCTCTTTTATTCGGAATAAATCCGGCTAATAAATGATAAATTATTCAATTAAATGACCGGTAAGAAAAAACATTACCATAAAAAAGATCGATAGGAATTCGATAAAACTGGCGATCTTCCTGTAAAGATAACGTTCTAGGTCATTCGAGATTTGAACATTTCGAGCGGGATTCGTCAAAGTTGCGCCTTTTTTGGCAGTAGCGATTATATCATCGTTCGAGGAGATCGCGAATACCAGTTTTGTCGAATTTTAGTTGAAAAACTGGAATATCTTACACAAAGTTTAGTCTCTTTACCGAACGATTTAATTAATTAACGGAAATGCTAATTTTCCAGATGTTAGAGTTTGTCACCAATAGAAAGCTGCAACGTTAGCTAATAGTGAACTCTCCAATGCCATAATCACATTCACAACGGAGTATAAACATTATATACATGGACGGTTTGATAAGTAAGTGCCTTTCTGCATTTCTTATGCATTTGTCATTCATTTTGATATTTGTCAAATGTCATTTATGACAGACTACCATCAAAATATTCTGTTTCTCTTTCATAGTCCGATAAGGTCTAGTGGCTAGGATATCTGGCTTTCACCCTCTCAAGCAGGTTTTTAAAGATTTTTTCCTGTAAATACACTATGTAAATTTGTTATAAAACCATTAATCGAAAATAGATCAATTAGTGCAAGGCTCTAATGAGCTACATCAAAAGATAAGTTACATTTTAAGCTTTTGATTAAAGCAGGAATTGTAAATATAACGATTAATGTATAAAAACATGTGTAATAGTATAATTATCCTTGTTTATATTGTTATATATATTTGTATTGCCTTTGTAAATAATATGTATATGAAGATTGTTGAGTTGAGCGTTGGCTTTCACCCAGGAGGCTCGGGTTCGATTCCCGGTATCGGAAGAACATTTTACTCGCAATACTTCCCAGCAAAGTAAATATTCTCGTACCAAGGCCTGGCCAGAGACGGAATTATACATGCTATGTCGATTAAACATCTGAAAGCGCAGATTACGTCTTCCCTTGATGCTGATAATTTGTGGTGTAACAACAATGGGATGAAACTGTACATCAGTAAAGTTTCATCAATCTCGAAAGTTGACTCTAATCCACTACAGCTATACATCCGAAGATCAAATTCTAGATAAATGTCTAGAATCTAGTGTTGAGTTTGAGTATCTGAAGGTTCTTTTCAACTATAAGCTAACCTTCTCTGAATACTTAATTTGTATTACGGCTTCTGCTACGACAGCTTTCTTAATCTTTGCAGAATGCTAACCATTATGCTGCTTGAATTAATTGGGACAAACATTTTTTTTCTTCGTTTGAGTTACTGTAGTAAGTATGTGAGTACCAGGGTGGCCCAAACACCCTCACACCTGCTTGTTTACTACCTGAGGTGACGTGAGGGTTCGACCTTGACCATCATTTACATTCTAACCGGTTTTACCTCGCCAGCAATTCAGTTGTGAGCCTCACAGTGCGACAGTTGGTGGTTTCAATTTTGATACGTGCTGTATTGTCTTGTCCAAAGATGGATACCACTCCGAGGAAACGTTCCAAAATTATCGCACTTAATGAACACACACATCAATGACTGTGAGAGATATAGCTGAAGATTTTGGTGTGGGAAAGTCCAGCGTTTCGAGAATTTTAAAAACATTTGAAGAAAGTGGCTCATCGTCTCCAAAAAGAAAAGGAAACTGTGGCCGCAAACGCAAAACTACCCCAACAACAGACAAATTGTTGATAAGAAATAGCAAAATTAATCCGAGAAAGACAAGCACTGATCTTCGAAGGATTAAATGGTTTCTGGTGTGGAGGTGAGCACCTCAACTGTGCGAAAACGACTGCTGCAGGTTGTCCGTAAGGCAAGAAGACCAAGAAGAAAGCAACTGCTTACCCAGAAAATGATGAAGAAACGTTTGGCATGGGCCAAAAAGTACCGTGCGTGGACTGTGGACGACTGGAAGAAGGTGATTTTTAGTGATGAGACACATTTGGTTGTTCAAGGGTACAAACCAAGTGCTATTGAACGAAGTGATGCGGAAACTTTGCGGCCTGATCACATCCAGCAAACACTAAAACATCCTTCGAAATAAATGTTTTGTGGTTTTTTCAAAACCAAAGGCACTAGACGATTAGCTCCTATAACAGGGATTATGAATTCAGTGAAATATATGGAAATATTGAGCACCAGGATTGTACTATTCATGGAAACGTTTGATGGAACATTACAGCACGACCTGGCTCCCAGCCACAATTCCAAACAAGTGCAAGCCTTTATGCGTGAGAATGAAATAAAAGAACTCGATTGGCCGGGGAACTCACCTGATCTCAATCCCATTGAGAATTTATGGAATATTTCAAAGAAACGACTGACAAAAATGGATTGCGCTACAAAAGGAACAATGATTATAAGTGCAATTCAGGCGTGGTTTCAAGATGACGAATTGAAGAAATTCTGCGCTTCGCTAGTGGAATCGATGCCTAGAAGAGTTCAAGAAGTTATTTCTGCGAAAGAAGGACATAATTCATATTAATATGGAGAATTTATTTTGTATGAATTTACTTCATTAAAAGGTAAGATTTTACGAAAACATTGTTTTTTATTCTTTGACCCAATTAATTCGAACAGCATAGTAGTATAATTACAGACGTATCTTACTCACTTATTGTAAATCTCATGAAAACATTCCAGTAATTCTTACAAACGCATTTTGTCGTGACTTTACCAGATGCAATTTCTTTAGTCATAATTTTAGATTTGATATTATTTGATTTCACACGTCCAGTGTATGTAAACTTCCTTCAGAACTAATCCTAATTCAGTCATAGGAGTTTCTCCTCCACTATAAACCTTTTAATAATAATAATAATAATTGATTTTTTCAATTTAACATCATCAAAACCAACAATGCATCTTTACCTGCTTAATTCCAAGAATTTCATCTCGTTTCAAGCTCATTTTCCAGACCAGTCACTTCCACAAATTGGCCCATTATTCCCCTCATCAAAGACTCGCGTACCCTCGCCTGGTTCGAAACCGAACCCCGGCAATTTGACGAGACTACGCAAAAATCTAGCGAGCATGCGCTCCGGCTTCTAATTCGAAAATTGGCGTGCAAAGCAATTTTCATCAATAAAGCTGCATTAACGGTTCTTGCCGAGCTGCCGATTCTCTAATTAATAGGAGATATTAGATGATAAACCGCTCGTCTAGGCCGAGATCGTGACGTAGTCGTAGCCGCCGCTGCGAAATGTATAATCGCGGAATGCCGTGGATTATTAGGGAGGCGAGAAGAGCTCGATTAGTTAGTACAGACGCGGGGGAAATTATTGCGATAATTTTTTCGAGAAAACTTGATATTAAGCGAAAGTGTGGATTATTTATTTCTCGATTATGATACGGTAAGATCGCGGTTTAATATCAACCAGAGTTTCGTTGCGCTTGATATAAATTCCAGGATTAATTCGATTCGAACCAACTGTACGAAAAAATGTAACGAAACAAATCAAGCATTCCATAATTCTGAAGGTTCAACAAGAACAGATAAACTTGATAATGAAATAAAAAGTTCTTTATTCTCAACAGGTATAACAGCCAATCACAGAAAATAAAAACAATGTTGAATACATAACTAAATAATTAAAATGAAAAAGATATAACAAAGACCTCAATCTAATCTAAAAAAATTGTAACTTATAGCTACATTATAGCATTCAATGAAATATTACAAAGAATTCAATCTAAATCAATTGATTTTAGTTAATTTTCTTAGTTCACATAACTCCTGATAATGAATTCTATGGAGTCAAAGTTAATGTCACAATTATTAGCAGCTCTATTGAGTGTAGACTCCATAAACCAAAAAAGGGGATTGTATTAGGGAATTGGTCCTCAGAGTCTCTAGGTGGAATAATTCTGTATTACGAGAATTTTGCCTAGGAACACATAACTTCAAAGCGAACAAGAGAGGAGGACAATCAATACTATTGTGCAGTAATTTGTACAAAAATTTGATTGATAAAGTTTCTCTCCTGATCTGCAATGAGATTGAACTAAATCGACTCAATAATTCGTTAAGATTGACTCCTCTCCTTTATCTTCCTACTTTATCTCCCCTCCAAACTAAGAATTTCAAGAACCTTCTCTGAATGGCCTCAAGATGGCGTTGATGGTAAGTGTAAATGGGGTGCCAGATCAGGCTGCCATATTCCAATTGCTTAGGGCATTAAATAGTCCTATGAATATTGAGGAATTATTAAAATATTTGCCATTACGTATAACGAAGTTCAAGTGTTTGAATTTAAGTTTATATTCAATTATAATGGATTTACATCAAGTAAACGCCAACACTATTAAATAAATAACAACAATAACATTGTGTTAATTCACCGAAAAACCTGCTTCGGTACTATTTTAACTTCCTCTGCAACCCCTTCATGTACAAGCTACCTAGTTTCACCCAAATAGGGTTTTTCAAAGATATAAGTACTGTAAGATGATAAAAACGTTTTTCATGACGAATTTTTTTCACTACATAATGTCAAAAACAATCCATAAACCCATAACATTTTCACTAATAAATTTGGTGTATCTGTATTATGAAGTATTAGAGCGTGTAAAATATCATAACTCTAGGATGAAGGAGTTAAAACACAAACCCTCTGAAAAAAACCAAGAGTACGAAGTGAAACCTTATATCTTAATTAAATATACAACTGCTCAGCAAAAAATGAACTTTCATCCATCATATCTCCAATAAATTTCGAGTTAAGAAGTCCAGAAGAACCTGCTGTCACGTCAGCTTTATTTTGAAGAGTATCTTCAGTGAGCAATACGTCACAAGGTATTATGGCCACGGATCGGTAACCGTAAATTATTTCAGATATGTCAATTTGAGCTTCCGAAGAGACGTATCCAAAAGATATTCGATATCCATCTTGCTCCCGTTTCAAAAGCCATCTTCGATTAGGATTGAAGATTTCATAAAATAGATTGTCGTAAGAAATTCAGGGTTCATGTTTCAAATAATCCTACAGGGTCAGATAGAAATCGAGAAGCTACTTTTCGAACATTTGAGTGAAGTTGAAAATGTTTCGAGCAACGAAGCAAACTGTCAATAATTTGAGAAGTGTATATTCCTAAATCATCTCGTCAACGCAAAATTCGAAACACGCTTTCAAGTTTAAATAGTGATATTGAACAAGTTTAAATAGTGATATTCACAATAAATATTTGAAAGTAATGGGTACGTTTTATATATTTTCTTTCCCGAGAGTTCCTATTGAAAATTCAACAACTTCAAACAATTTAATTTTAGTAAGAATTAGTAGTCATATTGACCAATTTTGACCAGTTTTGACCCTAATACATAATTTTTTAATGCTGCTTACCAGTTGTGACTCAATGACCCGCGGGAATAAAACTACCCACTCACAAAAATAAACATAAACTATCCAAACGAAATAATTTTTATACATATTCATGAGTTAATTCGTCTTGAAATAACTGCAGGAATTAATGCAGGAATAATTAAAATTGAAGGTCATAATATGACGCGAGACGAAGAACAAACCGTACAAATTGTGTAGCCATAAAAAGTTCATAAACACCAATGTTTTTCTAATTTATTGCAGCCATATAAAATAATGAACCAAATCGATAAAAACAAATAGGACCTAAATTAAACATATATATTCGGAAATGGGTAAATGGAACAATAAATTATTCAAATTGAGATCTATGAGTTTACATTTGAAGAAACCTTGCTTGAAACATAAAACACTAAACGACTATTTTGGTTATATTAGCATTGTAAACAAATATGTTTTATTGTTTCGGTAATTTATCATTTTTAGTACTGCAATAAAGCAAAAAAAAACTGTCAGTTTAAAATATAAATAAGATGGATGAATAGAGAAACGAAACAGAAGAAATTACCAATAAAACAAATAAAGTTCATATATAAAAGTCTTATTATCTCACTATACCTGGAAATAAAAGTGTCGATCAACCTTCATTAACCTTCAGTGATCTCCAGCAAAGAAGACAATACAGGGACCACCCAGTCAAGATCCGGCAGAACTGATACCATCATTAAGAACGACAAATTAGATGATATATAAAACTGGCAGATAATGAATGTAGAAAAAAAAGCGTCCAAACTATAACAAAATTAGAAATGAAACAAAATACGAAAAAGCGACCAACAATATAAATAGAATTACATTCTATTAAACATCACCAGAAAACATTAGAATATGCATTAAAATAATTAAAAAGTCGTTTTGAAATGGACCTATATCTGAAAAAAGCTAATATGGCAACCAACCAATGAAAATGAATTATACAAAAACAAACAGGGGAATTTGAATCTCAAATCAATTTATTTATTCAATTATCATTGTAATGGAGGAAATAGCAGGAAAGCCCATTTATCCATTAACCTAAAATATAAAACAATTTCAGTAGCCTAATCAAGCAAATGAAAAATAAATAATCAGTTAATTCCATATTGAAACAAAAATATTCGACATAAGAAACCGATAAAAAATTAAATGAAAAGCTTTGATATCTCAGATAACAAAGAAAGTTGAGAGGTGAAATTCGAAAAAATAATCCACAGAGATATTTCTTTTTCAAAGAGACATATAGTCCAAAGGATCTCGGAGAAAAAATTCGAAAATACGAGGCACAAAATTCCGGTAATGGAGAACACTACTGATTGATGAAGGGCGATCACAATGGAAATTAGAAAAAAATAGGAAGATGAAAACTAAGAATTTCAACACTATACTGTACTTTAATTCCTCTTTGAAGCCTGTCTTGTGCTTGTTGAAAGTCAGTTGAAGCTTGAATATCAAAGTTTACCTTCATCAAGTACAGGTGCAAATGTCCAAATTATTTGTTCATTTTTTACTGTACAATTTTAATTTTTTCGTTTTCATAATTTAAATGAAAAATGAATTTCATAAAATTAAAATGAAATGAAAGAGCAAATTCAAAAAAGACAGCTTAGTAATGAAAAAAATTACTTCAATGATAATAAAAATTATCTCTCCGTACTTCGAGCCAGGAAATTCATCTCAATATTTCTAAATTTGTAACTGTCTTGGAGTTTGGACAAGTCGAGTGGTTAATTAAGTTTTGGTTGCCACCTAAAGTCATTAGCTGAAGATTTTATCTTGCGTTATCCGCGTTTACACGCTACGAGTGATTTTGGCTTGATTAAGAATTACAAGAATCAATCAAATTAAATGCAGTTGTGGTTAATCCTGGCATTGGCTTCCACCGGGTGCAGTTGAATATTGTTTTATTTTTGGTTTGCGGTCAATCACCTGAAACGATCTTTGACTTGAGAAATGCTCAATTATTCAGTCGATAATATCCGAAAATGCAGGTTTATATAATACAATTTGAATTTGTTTCGCAAGATATTTGCCAATAATTATGTTAATTAATGATTTCGGACACGGTGTTTACTTACTGCATAATTAACGATGAAATGTCTATCAAATTTTGTTGATTTTTATTTTGTTCCATATCTTCATATTATAGAATTTCTCAACACTATAGGAAGTAGCAGGGGTATTCTTTGAGCGACAACCACAGCTTGCTCTCAGACTTGAAATTTCGTTAAACGACATCTCGTGGTATTTTTGTGGTATTTGCAATTTTGCCATTTGATGAAACGATCGGTAAGACAGGAATCTCTTGAATAATAATAAATTATCTTGTTCCTCTTGAATCAATCAATTCCCCTTCGAAAGAGCCATTGGAAATCCCAAAAATTTTGATCCAAAGCTCGCAAAAGTCGAACCGGCCCCACAGAATATAAAAATTTGCCAAGTATGAAGATTTAATAAATATGTTGACTGTCGATTCCTATATGTCGACTGAAACTGTTAGAGGCAAATTGCAGAAAAAATTGTGAAAAAACTGTCCATTTCACTGACGAAATAAATGAGATAAAAATTCGACTGCATATATTTTCGAATACAGTTAATTGATAACAGACGGAGTATATTCTTTCCGTTTGAAACGGGTGATTCGTTAAGAGTTTAGTTTTTCAGGTTAGCGGCACTGCTTGCTAACGGCATCCAAACGTCATCTGTCACAGTGAAACGTTTTCAGTATACTCTGCCATTTCTTAAAGGAAAGACTTACCAACGAACAACCATTGCAAATTGTTGAAATTTACTATCAAAATTCGTGCTTTGTGAAAAATGTGTATCGTTTAATACTACCATATTATGGTCGTCATAATCGACCTGGTGAAGCAACAATTCGTGTTGTTATCACCAAATTTCGCACCAAGTTTACTTTGTTGGACATTAAAGCATTGTCTCGCATGCGTACAGTACGTACTGAAGAGAATATCGCAACCGTAGTGAACCGTAGTGTGTCATGATCGTGTGTCAATTCGTCGCCGTTCTCAGCAATTGGGCATGTGTTACTACCACATGGAAAATTTTTCGTGTTTATTTGGATTTGGAAGCCTATAAAATTCAACTTATGCAAGAATTGAAGCCGAATGACCTACCACAACGTCTAATTGGTGATGAATGGGCCTTAGAGCAGCTTAATGAAAATCCGCTGTTTTATCGAAAAATTGTGTTCATCAATGAGGCTCATTTCTGGCGACCGTGGAAGTAACGTTACCGTCAACGGCGAACGATATCGAGCCATGCTACGCAACTTTTTTTTTTCTAGTTGGCCGAGTTGAACTTGTTGCCATGTGGTTTTATCAAGACGGTGCCACATGCCACACAGCTCGTGAAAAAATAAACATGTTGAAAGATTAATTTGGTGAGCAGCCTATCTCTCGAAATGGCCCTGTGAATTGGCCGCCAAGATCATGTGATTTGATGCCTCTGGATTATTTCTTGTGGGGTTGTGTAAAGTCGTTAGTGTATGTGGACAAGCTGAACACTATTGAAGCCTTACAGGATAACAAAACACGCGTAATTCGTGGGATACAGTCCGAAATGCTCGAAAAATTGACGCAAAATTGGACCTTCCGAATGGACCATTTGATACGAAGCCGCGGACAACATTTACAGGAAGTTATCTTTAAAATGAAAATGGCAACGGCCAAGTTATCAATTTGAATAAAAATTTTGAATATATGATGCAAATTGAGTGTTTTATTCGACTTACAAAACTACGCTTAAAAAACCACCCATTAGTTGAAATTCTATCATCTCATTGTAACCGATCAATCCAGTCAAAGAATAACCTTTCTACTTTACAGGACAATGAAGAAGGCGTTTTTAAATTAAGAATCTCCTTCAAAAATATAATATTGCTTACTGGTGGTTGAGATTTGCTTTACTCCTTCATAATATAAATTAAAACGCGGGAATCAAAGCCAATTAGTAGCCTATCATTAATCTACCCAAATTTCTCATTTATGAATTGAAGTGGGTTATTCGCAATTTCGTTTTAGTTCAAAAAAACATATTTTCAATATCATCTCATTAAGATTTGAGCACACACCAACACAAGCATGCTGAAAAATAGAAATAATGAGCAAATTAGAAGTTTCCCAGAAAAATATTCCAAAATCCAATTGCAATCGTAATTTTTCTGAAAAATTACACTACTAAACCTCATGAAGGCTAGTTCAACGCAACACAAGGCAAATGGAGGTACAAATAGTCAAGATATGTGTGAGAGGAAAGATCAGAACTCTCATCAAGCAACAGACGAAAACATACTTGCTCGAACCATTTCTTGAAATAATCTCCAATCTACATTATAACCGATAAAAATACATCTCGCATAAAAAACACAAACCAATATTTGCCCATCCGAAGTACCGTACCTAACATATTTACCATTTAATTGTACGGTGTGCGGGTAACGGTAAGGATATTTTCATGGTCGTATTCGTGATTCTTCAATTAGCGGCACATGCGAGGCATACTCGATAATTAAAAACATCGACAATTTGTGTCGTTCGAGAGAGAATGGAATCGCGACGATTTATTCCGGTGGCTGATTTGGCAACGTTTCGGAATTGGAAAATTCGGTCATCACAATCGCCAACAACAGAAAGCTTGCATAACTCGTGGATTTTCCAGAAATTTTGGGGGATATTCTTCTTCAGACATGAAATTGGTTCTTGGGGAACTTAGCACCAATATTTAATAACTGCAATTAGCGTTAGGATAACAAAGCATTTGTTGTTGTTAGTGATATTCATTTGCCACATGGTCAATTCCGACGGCTATTTTAGCAGTATCAAGTAATTTTCGAAGAATTTTTCTATTCTAAACCATCCTAAAGGAAATTGAATCACACGGCTTATTATTGTTGTATTGGCGACGTTTTGAAAGTCAGTGATTTCCATCGTCAAGAGCATAAATATTACAGAGTGTAACACGTAGTTTCACCAGATATTTTAAGGCCTTCTTCATAAGAAAAAAGTTTTTTTATGAAGAATTTTTTTTATTTTTATTTTTTTCGCCTTTATTTTTAATACACCAACAACAAGAAAATACATTGAATTTTTGCATGAAAATCGCGTGGTCCATTCAGATGGCTATTTTAGCAGTTTCAAGCAAAATTAGAAGACTTTTCCACAGCCAGCACCAGTGTCGTTCTAGAGGAGATGAAATCACGACGATTCATTCCAATAGCTAGTTTGACAAAGTTTTGGAACCACTAAATTCGGGGGTCGCTATCGCCAAGAACAGGAATATTACATAGCACAACTGGTGGTTTTTACAGATATTTTGCAGGGGTTCTTCATCAGAACCCCTGCAAAATCTCGCCTTTCAGATGAGAAATTGGTTCTTGTTGATTTGGTACCATCGTTTATCAACTGCAATACGCTAAAAATAACAAAATAATTGATTTTTTGCATGAACATCGATTGGACTATTCCGAAAACTATTTTAGCAAAGTTTCGAGCAGAATGCGAAGTTTTTTCATCACTAGCAGCAGTTAGAATCTATAGAATATCTCAGTTACAGAAATCTTGGATGGCTGTGTCATCAGAGTCTGAATACTGTAACCAGTTCAAGTTTTTGCATAGATATAACATGATTTGTAACAGAGGCTAATACATCAAAATTTCAAGAGAAATCCAAAGTTCTTTCCATCGTCAACAACAAGAAGAGGTACAGATTCACTCAAAATCTTTCCATTTGAACACTTTTCACCAACTTGCCAGGTTCTATTTGTGTGGATTGCCACACAAATAGAAGTTTTGAACACAGTTTAAAGTAATAAAAAATATCTGTACCTAAATTTCGTTTGGAGATTAAATGCCAATATAATATTTCATTGATACATATTTCCTAACTATTTCGTTGAAATTGAAAATTTGTTACACCTAACGTTACACAAACATATGAATCTGACGACATTTTTTTTTGAAATCTTGCAATATATTTCTCAACGTTGCCTCGGCATAAGGTCAACGACCACCGGGGTCTCCAGAAGGTTTCTTTCGCTGATGCAGTTAACACAACAGTTGTCTACAACAGAACTCGACATCTAACAACTTTCGAATTAGTATACTATCAAGAACTAACAAACGATAATCCACGATAATAATCATCTTTATCGTCTATTCCGTATACTCTCACATTAGTTAGGTACCATTATATTTTACACGTCAATTATCCATCGAAATGCATACAAATTCGACCAACAGCGCTTGGCAACGAAACGTCAAACTGTATCACATTCACATCTCCAAATCTAGAACAATTATCATATCGATGTTGGGTATCAAATCATAGGTTCTCGTAGTCGTTTCATACGTTGAAGATGAAATCATCGCGATACCTCCAGCGGTTTTCGAGTTAAATTGATTCCTAGTAGTTCGTGAACTTGGAATTAATTTTTTTCTGAAACTGCGCGTTATTCGGTCGGGAATCGACGGCCGATATCGGACCGCATCCGCAGAATCGATAGATTCGTTTCTATTAACCCAGAGAATGTTGCGGGAACGTTGTTCGAGCCGCGCAATGCAGTGACCAGGTCACGAAGAAGCCGCGCTTAATATCGGATATTTCTTATTAATTAGGAGGAATCGGTATTCGAATTGGCAGCCTCGCGAAACCGTTAATGCTACTCCAAATGACGCCGAGTTTATCGCTCGAAAATATAATGGTCCGAGATGAAATCGGGCGAGGCCTTGGACGCCTCAGGAGGTTCTGGCGGATTTTAAGGAGGTCTTGGTGGAATGCGTTTGATACCAAGAATATTAGATCGGAGAATAGAAACAAGTGGAGAATTTCAATGAGCCTTGGAAGGCCACGCCAGTACTGGCTTACTACTAAAACGTACACACACACTCATATATATATATATATATATATATATATATATATATATATATATATATATATATATATATATATATATATATAGTTCGTCTATTCGGCGATTTTCAATCGAAATATAGAAAAGTTTCAAATACAACTCCCAGAGAACTTTATCCTTTTAATACGCCCACTAGATTTCTCGGAAACTTTATCATACCCGAAAAATTTTATCTTCTTCGATAGAGGGAGCTCACGTGAGTTTGTCACTGGGTTTATCCCACCTTTTGAAAATATAGGGTCTTGGTGAGCTAGGAAAGAACATCGAAGCCTGGTAGTTTGGAGACTACAAGTCTCCAAATGTCAAGTGAAAGCACTTGACATGCACTCTCAAAAGTTAATAGTTTGTATTTTCATTGACAACATTTATGCAGACAGCTTCCGGGGTAATAGATGAAAAAGATAACATATATGCACAAGTAATGAATGTCATGAAATTTATTATATTTCTTCGATTTTAAAATTTGTCAAACTCTTTCGAATTTCTTCAATATTTCAAACTACCTCAGGAACTGCTTTCTTAACAATTCTCTACCTAAATTCAAATTCTCGAAAAGATCAATCACTGGAGTTTTGCTAACTCTGAATCACTTAAGGGAATGACTGGCAGATTCTGTTTCTTTCTGAATGTTTAACAATCAGAAGAAATGAATTTCCAAACAATGCAAAGTTATTACCTGGGTTCTTTGAACTATACTTATCGATTTTCGCGCACCTGCTACGCTATAGATTTTCGTATTTGAAGTATTTAAACGAAACATAGATCGATTTTGGCAATTCGTTTTCCTGTTTAGTTCTACTTCACGAACGGAATTTGTATAATACGACAGATAGTTCGATTGATAGGAGAAAAGAGTGAAACCAATTGGGGTTTATTCCAGTAGATATCAATTAATCAATATATTTACGTTTTCTAACGGTGCTTGAGTTCAACGGTTTTCTGTAAAATTATGGCTGAAATATTGAAAATACCAAGGATATATTTACCAAAGGTGAAAGAATATTGTTATGTTTCATTCGAAATTGAATAGAAAAAAAGTATTTCAGATCATTTGGACATATTTTTTATATTTTGCAATTTTGTACGAATATATCTTCTCATTGCCAAAAGACTGCCAAAAAGGATATAATTTTCTTGAACAAAATTTGTTTTCTGTAAAAAAATATTGGCACTGGATGATTCCTTATGCTTCAAAATGGGAATGAAGAAACTATTTCGATATTCATTTCAATATACTCGTATTCCATGTAATAGCCCTTAACCTCCGAGAAAATAACTGGTAGCCCTTTAGGGATGAACGGCTACCAGTTAAAGGTTTTTCAAGTATTTTACAGAAATCGCATATTTGACATTATTTGTTCTTTTAAACAGACTGTTTCAATCCTTTTCTCTCCAAAATGCCTTTTTCGATTATGTTGCTTCAATTAACTGTTCCGTGTTAAATATTGAAAGGTCTTAACTTTAAGGGTATCTATTTATTTAACCAACCATCCATCAAGATCAAGATAGACCCAACCAAGAAAAAATTCTATAAAAATGGCAGTTGTTTTTCAAATTATATTTTACCTTCATTACTATTCTATATTATAATCTTCTCGTAGTGATGGTTTTCTGTTTAAGTGAAAACTATCATTGTCAGTACTGACGGAAATCCATTGGAAATTTAACAAAAAGCTCCAACAACTCATAAATGTACTCTTAGTGTTACCAAATGCTTCTTCCTGACTGACATAACGATGACATTAAATACAGAAAGCAAAATAGCAAAATACGACCACTGTACACAAATACAAATTGAAACTTCAATCAACTTCTTATTTATATATTCACTTTGTAATATTTCATATTCTAAATAACAACTAGACTATGATCTTCTTTTTTCTGATCATATTTTGAAGGTTCAGGGTATTGATTACCTTTCCATTTCATCTATATGAAATAATATCTACAAATAAGAAATAACATGACACAAGTGATAAATAAGGGTGTATACGACAAAATATATACGGTTATCTTTTTATCATCAACAAACACCAAGTATAAATCATTTTTAAAATATTTAGTGAATCTATTTATACAGATAATAAAGGACGGGGACCAAAACGGATCCCTGAAGTACTTCCAAAGTCACAATGATGGATCTGGACCTGAAATTATCTAGGGCACGTACTTATACTATCCCTACGTAAGGTATGAACCCTTACAAGTCAGTGTAGTTAACTTAAGGGGTAGCAAACACCTGAAGGGGTAGCAAACAGTTATATAACATATATTCGGCCTTAATGCCCGCCTACGACACTGATTCTCTCGTTCAATTAATCAATAAAACTTTTAAAATTGAATGTAATAATTTCTAGTCCTGTTTTGCCCATCTCCGAACGAGTTATCGAGGTTATTCACTGGTAATTGCGCGATTCGAAATTTTTCTGCCATCCACCTGGTTTTTCAGCCATTGCAGCATGCGGCGGAAACAAAAAACGACCAATCCATCCATTTAAGATGCGGTAATTAATAAATAGAGACGTGTGGAAATTATTTCTGGCGAACGGATACCCTCATTGAGCCGGACTATGAGTGAGTTGAGTTATGCGATCTATTACCATTTAAAAGTTTACGCAAAACGAGCGCGAAACAAGTCCGAGATAAATAAACGACGCAGAACTTGTAACGTGGGATTTTGTTGTAAGAAACGGGGTATTTTTCCTAGTTCGAACATGGATATTAATGTAGAGAAAAGTGAATTACTAGCGGAGCGTACGGGGACAGGCCAATAAGTAGGTATACGACCATATCAACTCGACACATATTGACACAGATGTGTCAGTATATATTCTATCGCAACAAAGCATAGATTATTCCTTGAATTATAATCATCAATGGAAATGAAACCGTGAAATTGTTGATATTAATTTTAGCTAGGAGAGAAATTCGAAGAACTAGTAGGAATAGAAAAACTACAGTAGAAAGGTTCCAAATGTTCCATCCTAGAAATATGGCCAAATCCCAAAGAGTCATCGAATTTTCCATAAAAATTATAGTGGCCTACAAAATGACTTACTTAAATTCACGAGAGTCATTCACGTTAACATTAAAACTATACATATATAAGGTTTTAGATCTTCAAACCACTCAAAATACTTGAGAGCGTTCGAATGGTTTGAGATAATAATAATAATAATAAAAATAAGACATTTATTCCCAACAGATATACATCCAATTACAGAGAAAAAATTACAATTTACAAAAAATTGCAAAATTGTACACACATAATAATAAATAAGAAAAGAAATTAATAAGAAAAAAAAACAAAAATAGGGAGTATAAGCTAATATATACAACGAAAAAATTAATTCAAAATAAATTGAAATAGTATTGAACAATAACCAGATAACTAAAAACAAAAATGAAATATTGTCTTACATTCCATTGTCTAAAGTTACGTATGGTCAGCAGAAGTTGACCATTTAGTAACGAAATATGTTTGATAAATAAAAATAAAATTAAAATCGATTGCGTTAGTATTATCTAGTAAACAAATAAAATAACTAAAATTGAAATAATATTTGAAATAATATTTATAACTAAGACATATGTGGACAACAGAAGTTCAGGAAAATATCACGACATCCCAATGCGCTGTTCTGAGTGGCATGCCAAGATAACTGCTAGCCGATCAAAATAGATATCACATCGACCGCAACAAACATCATAAAGATTACATATAAAATTGATAGGAGAACGTGACATAACATTTGATCTGCTGTAAGTGACATAAAATGTATTATTCCGCCTCAGACCAGGCCTTGGTACGCGAATATTTATTTTGCTGAGAAGAAATGGTGAGTCAATCGAATTCTGCAAAATTTTGAAGAGAAATATTAGGCCGAACCGTTCACGCCTCAACTTCAATAATTCAATTCCCAAACTATCGGTTAGGATAGAATCGTCGAAGCCTCTAGAAGGATATTGCCCATAACATCTGAAGTACATATACTTCAAACATTTCCTCTGAACTGCCTCCAAGTCGACAATAGAATTAATGTACAAATTATAGACGGATATTCCAGTTTACTGCGAATAGAGGAGTAGTAAAGCGTTTTCATTGTGTCAAGATTAACAAAGTTGCCCCAATTTCTAACCAAATAACCCAGCATCCTAGAAGCAGAAGCCGTAATGCAAGTTATATGTTTAGAGAAGGACAGCTTACAGTCGAAAAGTACCCCCAGATCCTTAAACTCAACACATCTATCTAGAATTTGACCTTCCAATGTATAACTATGATGAATTGGAAACAATTTTCGAGAAAATGATACAATTTTACATTTACTGATATTCAGTTTCAGCCCATTGCTGTTACACCACAAATTAACAGCGTCAAGGGAAGACTGTAATCTGACACAATCATGACGATCGTTAATAGCAGCAAATATTTTCAAATCATCTGCAAAAAGCAGATGCATGCAGTTAAGCTGTGAAGAAAGATCGTTTATTTTATATATATATAATAAACAACAATGGACCCAAGTTGGACCCCTGTGGCACACCAGACGAGGCAGAATAGAGTGCAGATTCATTACCACCATGTTCAACATATTGAAAACGATCCGAAAAATATGACTGCATCAAATTTAACAACTGTGATGAAAAACCAATAGCCTTCAATTTTGACAACAGTATTCTATGATCGATCTGGTCGAAGGTCTTCTGGATATCTGTGTAAATAACATCCATCTGGCCACGGTCATTTAATGTTTCTGACAAGGAATGAGTAATGCATGCCAAATTAGTAACAGTTGATCGATTCTTCATAAACCCATGCTGGAGATCGGATTCTCCCTTGCTTATTATACTGCCTAAGAATTATTGGAAGACCTTAAGTTTTACACATTTTCTTTAAAATCATCTGCAAGTCAAAATAATAGTCACTACATTTCATGGGATTTCATTACAGCATCTGTAATTTCTTTATACTACTGTATATTATAATTCCTTGAAATGTGGTTACTTCTGGAGAGCATCATGGAGAGAAAATTTTTCGTAATTTTGGTGAGTTCAAACATTAAACAACGAAATATAAACATTCTGACAGTTGTTTCGATTTAGAAGAACATGACCACATCCAGTCTTAAGTGACGAAAATAAGATTGGGTGAAAAGTCATTCCAAGTGACAGTTTCACATCCCTGTGCGATACACTCAATGGGGTGACGCAGAGTTCAGTGTTGGTATAGATTTTTTCTGGTATACGTGGTCGAATTACCATTACATGTGGAAAGTAATATTTCTATATTATCTGAATACCAAGTTGTAATCGATGCTCTGTGTCGATGTGACCAGCTTAAAGCTAACCTCAACGAAGTATCAAAATGGTTGAGAACGTGGCTTTTGCCTTGAATACATAAAAGCATTAAAATACAAGTTTCAAGTACTTTTCTCAAACCAGTTTCGACCAAAAAGACTGGGAATTTTTGTCACAGGACATTTATCTTGTAGTTTTCTCGATTATTATAAAACGCGATCCTCATTTTAGGCTCTCGGAAGCACTTTTCCAAATTTCTGTAATGAATTTCATAAAACTCTTCGACATCTATGCCAGAGTTACTTCGGAATTTGCTGAATCAATAAGCAATGTTGCCTGGCGAAGAGAGTAAAATCGGGTCGGTGCATAGAAGATTTACGCGAATATCTCAAGGGCGCTATCGTCACCTTATGCAGAATTGTTGAAGCTTTTCAATCAATCATGATTTGCTTACTGAAGACTTCAATAGGATTTAATAGAAACATGTCCTACGTTACACAATAAATTTTAGAGCAAGAGCCTACGACGACCAGGCCTTCGTTATTTTATAGAAGCTGAAAGTTTCTCCTCTCTGTATGTCCCCAACTAGCTAAGAAAGATCATCGACTATAGAGTTTGGGGGGTGATTAATTGCGCAGGTAACAGGTAGTAAAGGTGTATGCAATAGTAGTATGATGAATTGGAAACAATTTTCGAGAAAATGATACAATTTTACATTTACTGATATTCAGTTTCAGCCCATTGCTGTTACACCACAAATTAACAGCGTCAAGGGAAGACTGTAATCTGACACAATCATGACGATCGTTAATAGCAGCAAATATTTTCAAATCATCTGCAAAAAGCAGATGCATGCAGTTAAGCTGTGAAGAAAGATCGTTTATTTTATATATATATAATAAACAACAATGGACCCAAGTTGGACCCCTGTGGCACACCAGACGAGGCAGAATAGAGTGCAGATTCATTACCACCATGTTCAACATATTGAAAACGATCCGAAAAATATGACTGCATCAAATTTAACAACTGTGATGAAAAACCAATAGCCTTCAATTTTGACAACAGTATTCTATGATCGATCTGGTCGAAGGTCTTCTGGATATCTGTGTAAATAACATCCATCTGGCCACGGTCATTTAATGTTTCTGACAAGGAATGAGTAATGCATGCCAAATTAGTAACAGTTGATCGATTCTTCATAAACCCATGCTGGAGATCGGATTCTCCCTTGCTTATTATACTGCCTAAGAATTATTGGAAGACCTTAAGTTTTACACATTTTCTTTAAAATCATCTGCAAGTCAAAATAATAGTCACTACATTTCATGGGATTTCATTACAGCATCTGTAATTTCTTTATACTACTGTATATTATAATTCCTTGAAATGTGGTTACTTCTGGAGAGCATCATGGAGAGAAAATTTTTCGTAATTTTGGTGAGTTCAAACATTAAACAACGAAATATAAACATTCTGACAGTTGTTTCGATTTAGAAGAACATGACCACATCCAGTCTTAAGTGACGAAAATAAGATTGGGTGAAAAGTCATTCCAAGTGACAGTTTCACATCCCTGTGCGATACACTCAATGGGGTGACGCAGAGTTCAGTGTTGGTATAGATTTTTTCTGGTATACGTGGTCGAATTACCATTACATGTGGAAAGTAATATTTCTATATTATCTGAATACCAAGTTGTAATCGATGCTCTGTGTCGATGTGACCAGCTTAAAGCTAACCTCAACGAAGTATCAAAATGGTTGAGAACGTGGCTTTTGCCTTGAATACATAAAAGCATTAAAATACAAGTTTCAAGTACTTTTCTCAAACCAGTTTCGACCAAAAAGACTGGGAATTTTTGTCACAGGACATTTATCTTGTAGTTTTCTCGATTATTATAAAACGCGATCCTCATTTTAGGCTCTCGGAAGCACTTTTCCAAATTTCTGTAATGAATTTCATAAAACTCTTCGACATCTATGCCAGAGTTACTTCGGAATTTGCTGAATCAATAAGCAATGTTGCCTGGCGAAGAGAGTAAAATCGGGTCGGTGCATAGAAGATTTACGCGAATATCTCAAGGGCGCTATCGTCACCTTATGCAGAATTGTTGAAGCTTTTCAATCAATCATGATTTGCTTACTGAAGACTTCAATAGGATTTAATTGAAACATGTCCTACGTTACACAATAAATTTTAGAGCAAGAGCCTACGACGACCAGGCCTTCGTTATTTTATAGAAGCTGAAAGTTTCTCCTCTCTGTATGTCCCCAACTAGCTAAGAAAGATCATCGACTATAGAGTTTGGGGGGTGATTAATTGCGCAGGTAACAGGTAGTAAAGGTGTATGCAATAGTACCTCAAATTCTTTAAGTATAAAACTTCATTTTTGTATATAACCTTCGGGATATTTTCAGAAATCACGTCACTCATTGCAGGTCACTTACAGTTGCATGGCCCCCTGCAACATTACAGTTGCTACCCCTTGCAAGACTCTAAATTTTATATATGTTACTGGGGACCTATTAAAGGATGTTACCTCAATAGCCGGACAATTTCAATGGTTCTTACATCTTTCCAGGCAATTGAGAGCCCACTGTAGGTGCGAGCGCGAGGTAACAGCTCTTCAAGCGGACGCGAGTGAGATTTTTACACTTTTACCTCACAAAAAACTACACAAATATCAATTATATTAAAATTCGTTGGTTGTACGCATAATAGTTCAATGCATCTGTACGCGAAAGATTGTACGTAGTGAAAGATCGCACTAGACTAAGCGACGAAGCACCCGCTTGAACAGCTGTTACCTAGCGCTCGAAACTAAAGGGAACTGTCAATGTGTCTGGCAAGATGTTAAAACCATTGAAATTATTCGACTATTGAGGTAAAATTTTTTCATAGGTCCGCAAGTATTGTATATGAAATTTAGCCTTTATCCTATAACTATAATATAATTTTTTTAATGTTTAGGAGTGTCTGGCAGGAGGTTGCAAATTTGGTAAATGTCTGGCAATTGATGACGTGATTTCCGAAGTTATCGCGAAGAAAATAAGAAAATTTAGTTTAGTATTTTATACGCCTTTACCACCTTTTACCTACGCAAGTAACCACAGGTCAAACTCTATAGACCCTGATCTTTCTTACCCGTGTTGGGACCATGCACAGAGAAACTTTCAGGTTTTATTAAATAACGAAGGTCTGGCTGTAGTGTGCTGTTGGGCTATTTGGTTATGATCTTTGGAAATCATTCCATATCAGCGACAATAGCTTTCGAGGGTCTAAATTGTCTGAACAAGATTTTCGACAATTTGAACCGTCAAGGCTTTATAACGAACCGAGTTTTCGAATTACTAAACTCTTCAGTTCCACATATATTTTGTTCAGTATCTGTGCGAAAATAAGTTGTACTGTTTCCATTTATTTTCATCGAATCATTTTAGAATTTATTGTTCATTTGTGTTCATATATAATAGCTATTTTAATTTTTCATTCTCAATTTTGGAGAATATAACAGAATTCTTTTAGGTCTACATGTACCTATCTCGTATTTGGCTCCTCAATGTTATATTAAAATAAAAATATTAAGACTTATTCGTGATTTAAAACGACTAAACTTATAACGCTGGCTGATCTACACGAAGAAAAGGTGGACAAGGTCGTTCGTTAGTTGAGTAACTCAAAGGCATCTGTAATCGAACACCGGTATATCCATAATCCGTCTATAGGTACACGTATTCACATTCTTCGCTAACTTTATAAGATATAAATCGAGTATTTAGAAGCCTTAAACTGATTGTTGGATAACAATTGAATTTGTGTTAAGGCAATCGATGTTCCCATTCGTTTTATTGCGAGTTCGAATTGAATATATTGAATAAATCAATCAGACTCGCATGCAACTATCGACAACGCTAAATGGAACAACGACTTGTAACCTGAGGGAGTGCCATCTTCTTCAACATAATCAACTGTCAATGTTTATTAGCAAATACGTTGGAGACAGAACAGACACTCGCAATATTATTTTATAAGATATTTACATAATTTATGCTGATATACCGAAAACATATCCTCCTTTAAGAAGAAGCAAGGTGCAAATACTTTTTAGTGACATTGTTAAAAAAAGTGAAGTTGTTTTACAACATAAGCTATTGCTGTTGAAAAGTCTAAACATTTAAGTTTTCCTAAATTAGTTTTTATTTCCTAAATCAAGTTTTTCTACACTTTATTGACAACATAGCACGACGCGTTTCGTCGTTACAAACGACTTCTTCAGATGCTAACACTTGTTTGAGTTTTAGTTTATATTCAATTATAATGAATTTACATCAAGTAAACGCCAACACTATTGAATAAAAAATAAATAAATAACTAATTTTCACTGTTAGCTTTCTATTTTTCAAGAAGAATCTTTGTTGCATTTCGTTTTATCATTCTAACTATATATAATCTGAGTTGAATTTATAATATAACTGAAATTGTAGTTTCGTTTTTCAAAAGTAAATATGGTAGTTTTCATTCATTTGTGTTTGAATAATATCTCTTATTATCTCTACAGCATCACAACAATTTATATGCTTTTAAAATTAACGCTTAGTTCGACTCTGTACAATTTACGAATCATTCGAACAAAGAGTACATTTTTGTTTATTTCAGAGGCCTCTTGCAAATCAATAGGGTATAAATAACTTGGGGCGAAGTGTTTACATAATTCATATATCAATGCTTTGTCAGATAAAAATTTTTTTTTCACACAATTACTATTCTCGCGTAATTATAACGCCTCATTTACCTAATTATGAGGAATTGACGTTATATTCCCACAGTTTCAGTAGCCACTACTGAATCTTCTATTAATTCCCCATTCGAAATTCAAACATATTCAAGTCTAAACTACCAGAATTGAAAGAATTACAGGCCGCACTCGGTTCTCACAGTCTCTATTTCCTTTCAAGTTGAGATAGTTACATATAATTGCTTCTTGCGTTAAAAAAGTTTTGTAATAGAAACGGAATGTTATTTATTGAAAAAAAATTTCGATGTGAAAAGATACGCAAAATAGGAAAATATTACGCGTTTTATTTCATTGTTAGTTGAACAACTACTGAATGGAACCATTCGACGTTAACTTTTTCAAGAAATGATACAATCTTCTCTTCTGAATTAATTCGATGTTTGACCATCGAGGTTTCCAATGAAAAACATCATTTCTGAGATGATGGAGTCATGAAATGACGAAACAACCAAACAGTAAGTCTTGTGTTTCCATCAAGTGTGGCATGGATTTCAATATTCTCTAACATTACCTCATGAAGGATAATGGTGGCTTCACATCGTAAATGTTATGCCTCCATGCTAAGCCACTTGATACCATATGGTCACAGATGAATTCATCAATCTGCATCAAAGAATTTAGTTATAGGTAAAAGCAAATAATTTATTGCAAGTACCGAATTAAATTGGAAAATTTGAAGAAAAAAGAGAAAGGCGCTACGAAATTCAAAAGAAAAGAAAAATTTTAATAAGGAAATGTTATAATGACGGACAAATTGAACTGATTCAGAATAAATCGAAACTTTAGTTGATATAGAATGAAATGACGTACCAATTAATTTTTACTTATTAAGTGTTACTTATTTGTGAAGAAATTTCAATCGAAACAAGGTATCCGGAAGAAAGAATTAGAACTTTGAGTTGAGTTAGAACTCTAATGCACATTGTCATTAAATTATATAGGTAAGTTGTTGTTATAGTTTATAACGTGTTTATTTTGTTCTTTTCCGTTTCTAATTAATAAAATTTGAATTTATTCAATTCACACTTTATCCAGAATTCATAAAAAAATTAGAATAGATTTCACTTCGGGAAGATAAAATAAGAACGTAATTTTTTTTTAGATTCAAATTTGTATCAAGTATAAATATTCTTGTGGTGAAAACTTCGCTAACCGCGGTGGGAAACTTTTTGGCAAGTATATAAAATATACTATATTATCTTATTTATATCTTACTATATTATACTATTTATATCTTATTTTATATACAAGTATATAAAATAAGATATAAATCGAAGTATTGTACTTAGAGGGATAGAGACGTATTGTACTAAGATAAATTTCAGTCAAACATTTTCATACCTTACTTTAATTTCTATAAGCACATTGAATCATAGAGTCATAAGTCATATGTACATATATACACCCATTTCGGGTGTACCACAAGGCTCTAATTTAGGCCCACTGTTGTTTCTTCTTTTAGTAAACGATCTAATGGACTGTCTAGCAGTTCATAGTCTCATGTATGCTGATTATTTTTAAATATTTCGCAAAATCGTAACATATGAGGACTGCATAAGCTTACAGGATGGCCTCACCGCCGTTTCTGATTGGTTTTACTACAATAAATTCAATATTAATGTAACTAAATATAACGTTGTCACATTCATTAAAAAGAAACGGCCTATGCAATTTGACTACACAATTAACGAAACCACTCTGACCAGGATCTCCGAAATTCTCGGAGACCTTGGTATATTTCATCAGAAATTCACTTTTGTACCTCATATAAATAAAACAATTTCAACAGCATTTAAATCTTATGGATTTATTGTGCGTAATGCTGTACACATAATGCTTATACAATTTTTAATGCGCTTGTAAAGGGTAAATTAGATTTCGGATATATGATTTGAAGTCCCATTTACAATTCTCATAAAAATCATTTAGAGTCGATACAACGAAAATTTCTCAAATATCTAATTTGGAGGGAAGATCACGTTTATCCGGCCAGAGGATATAGCTAAACTGATCTGTTAAACAGGTTCGGGGCTAAATCACTCGAAGTTGGCAGGGACTTGTTGTCTCTGAAGTTTCTGTATAACCTCTTACATGGTTATATAGCCTGTCCTACCCCTATTGGCTCTATTGATTTTAATTTTCCTAGACAAT
Source organism: Henosepilachna vigintioctopunctata (assembly GCA_030704895.1). Classification (NCBI taxonomy): domain Eukaryota; kingdom Metazoa; phylum Arthropoda; class Insecta; order Coleoptera; family Coccinellidae; genus Henosepilachna; species Henosepilachna vigintioctopunctata. The sequence continues at coordinate 2,709,386 of JARQZJ010000091.1, forward strand.
GTTCACGTTCAAATCAATTTTTTTCATTGGGTACTCCGAAAACTAATTCCCTCGTACAATTACCCATTAGATATATGTGCTCGCTATTCGAGGATGCATCTGACAAATGCGATAGCAACAGTAACACATTTGCTTTAATTAGTCGAGTTTACTTGGACTCTTTTCATGAATAAAAAATTCTGAAGTAAGCCATATTCTTATTCTCTATTATTTATTATAATTACTTTTTTCATTGATAATCATTGTCATTAGGTGTTAATACTGTATATATATTTTCCAATATTTCCTGTAACTGGGTGTTTTCACCTGTAGGAAAATAAAGACTTATTATTATTATCATCTTTTGAGAACACAATAAGATGAATGAAAGTACAAAAATTCTAAATTCTAAATTTAAAAGTTATTGCTATTCTAATTTGAACATGAAGTTTCAAATTTTAATACTAGAAGTCCTTAGTTTTCACTTTTATCGTCAGCCCCATAACTGCCAATTCTTTATACTTGATTTTCCAAAGTAAACAAGCAGCCTGTATATACGGAGTGTTAAAACCGCGATCCACTAGCGCAACATAAATTTTCTTCATTCCATCTCACGTAGGCGGAGTCGTACTTAATAGAACAGTTAGTTAACGTCTAAACACAAAATAAATATCAAAATCCAATTCTCGAGAGCGACGAATAACGAGGATAATACCAATTTGAGTGTACAACGCTCGAGCATCGCCGCCGCATCAACCAGTTTCCCGAGAACTTTCCGAGTGAGTCGGATTTCTCGCATATTTCGATTTGAGGCCGAACGAATGTGCATGGAGCACATATACAGTTAGATAATATCGAGGGTAATACGTAAGATCCAATCGATATTATAATATTAATAGCAATTCATTTGGGATTATTACAGAAAAACGAACGTCACGAATGGTCGTTTGTTCGCGGCGGGAAAATTATTCAACCCAACCTAGATTCCTCGGAAATTATCCTTGATAATCTGCGATTACAATGAGCTGTATCTGGGCAAGAAGCGGAGGAATTTTGATGGATTGCCGAGCGCCTCTGAAATGTGAAAGGCTCTGATGATTCGCGAAAAAACGCTACGCAAAAACCTGTGAGAAAATATCACATCCGGAAAATATTAATGAAGAAAACGTGAACTCGTTGCTACGGGCATGGAAAAGCACAGAATGGAAAATACTTAACAAACAGAAAATAGAAACAAGTTACTGAAATTACTGCAAGAATTTCGAAGGTTTATTAAACTAAATAACCTAAATCAAATTGAGAAAACTCAAAATTACAAAATCAAATTTCGATGAGAGAAAATGCACTCGTTACTATGGCATTAGGAAAGCACATAATGACAAATACAAAACATGTAGTACAAACGAAGGAGAAGATTAAAATAGGTTTCGTCATAGAGAGGAAAAAGATACCATAGGTCTTTTATTTTCGTTGTGGTGTTCCAAATACTCTGAACATGGATGATGAAAGTCAGGTTAATGGTAGCATAGATCCAAGTATTCAAATTAAGTGGAGAAAACTTAGGGTTCCTATAGGTTTGAATGATTATTCAAACCTACTATTGTAAAGCGAATAATTATCTAGCTAAACTTCCTTCCAATATGAATAATAAAATAGCCAAAAATATCGAATATTCTTGATAAATATCGAATGACCATAACACTTAATCTCGGCAGTCTAGTAATCATTAATTAATTTTTTCAGAGTGTAAGCTTTTTAAAAGATGAACTAATCGTTCTCTTCTTATTAGGTATAAAGAATATCAAAGATCTTATAGGTACCTACCAACAGAAAAACTGTAAACATAAACTTTCCTAATAAAATATAAATAATAAAGCAACTTCGACATAAAATCACTAGAAGAATGTCGAAGGATCTTTGAATTAAATTATTGAGAAGCTTAAAAATACCAAGTAAAATTTCGAAGAGAGAAAACGTACACTTGTTGCTATTGGCTTAGAAAAGGACATAATGTAAAATACTTAATAAGCAGAACGTAAGACGGAGGAGATCCAAATAACGTTCGTCATAGAGAAGAAAAATATACAATCGTTCTATTATTTTCGTTGTGGTGCTCCAAATACTTTGAACATGGATGATGAAAAGGTTTATGGCAACATATATCCGAGTATTCAAATTAAGTCGACAAAACTGCTTAAGTCAAATACTATAGTTAAGCGAATAATTATCTAGCCAAACTTCTTTCCAATATGAATATTAAAATAGCCACTATCAAAATTATCGGATATTCTTGATAAATATCGAATGACCATAAAACTTAATCTCAGCAGTCTGGTATTTATGAATGAATTTTTGCAAAGCGTAAATCTTTAAATCTTCGATATAAAGATTCAGTAATGAAGGTTAACAAGGAAGAACATTTTTTCTTATCGTTCTCTTCTTATTTAATATAGAGAATATCAACGATTTCATGCCAACACAAAAACAGACTGCCCTGTAGATGCTCACTGCATCAAAAAACATTAATTTTCTAACATCTCGGACATGAAATTACTGCAAGAATTTCGAAGGTTAATCAAATTAAATACATGAGAAGTTGAAAAATACAAAGTCAAATTTCGACGAGAGAAAATGTACACTCGTTACTATGGCATTAGAAGAGCGCAGAATGAAAAATACTAGTTCATGTAGTACAAAAAAAGAATAACATCAAAATAGGGTTCTTCGTAGAGGAGAAAAAGATCCAATCGTTCTAGGATTTTCGTTGTGGTGTTCCAAATATCCTTAACATCGACGACGAACAGTAAGTTAAATAATTGCATTCGTCCAAGTATTCAAAGCAGAGAAAAATATCCTACATAATATACTACATTAGAGTGAATAATTATCTAGCCAAACTTGTTTCCAATCTGAATATTAAAATACCTACAACCAAAATATCGAATAGTCTTTTCAACAAGAAAGAGCAGAAAACTTAATTTAACTAATCTGGTGTTAGTAAATTAATTCCTACTTTTTATATGGACTTAAATAGTGGTCCTTTTGCTACTAGATGTATTATACTAAAAGAAAAACATATTCTTCTGAAGCAACTCATTTCACCAACGAAAAACATTAATCACAGAGTCACTATATGTAGAAAAATCGAAAGATCTCCCACCGGATAGTAAGTAATGCTGTAAGTATAAAAACTAACATTTTTCCTATTTTACTAGAAGACAAGTTCTAGCTATAATGTGCAGCCGTAAACGCCATCTACCGGGCAGAGAAGGAACCACATCCTTTGAGGGAAGACATGAAAAGCGAACATGAAATGGTAGAATGGATACGTTTATGGACGCTAAAACGTCATCTTCGCTAAGGGCGCTTACTTTTAAGTAACTTATATATTTGGCACTGTTACTTTTATATTTGCAAATCTTCAAATTGACGAACAAAATCAAAGTCGCCTTGGTAATAATAATTTTTTCCTCATAATAAGTGTCAGTCCTCCAAAGAAGACCGCAATAAATTCAATATGTAATTTACAAATGCCATTTTAATAATTTGCCCACAACTTTCAAAATCGTGATTTCGGAAGAGTGTTATTATAAAAAGACGGGGCACGGCCTTTAAGGGCGCGGTAGAACGAAGGGTGTAATTGATGAAAATCGTGGAGTACTTACCCACTTCAGTTCGCCCTGTTATTGCGATTGATTTATTAATAGAATTAACAGGTGATTTTGTTTCACGAGCTGCCGATATTACATCTGGGTCATTTGAATTATATATAATTACGTATAAAAATACATGTTTAATGTTGTGCTGACTCGTAACAATATTTATTCTTAATTGTTATGTACCATTTATTTAGTTGCTACCTGTCCCGATACGAAATATATATGTGACCTTTTGGAACCTCCCACGTTCACGTTTCAGTAATTATACTGACGAAATCCAGGGGGCAGCTGAGCTTAAAACCGACCTTTCAGGTATTTGTTAACACTGCCTGGAATACAAATACATTCATGGCGTAAATTCGAACTAGCGCAAAATTACGAACTGGCGTAAAAACTTAGGTTTTTCAAAACTTTTGCAAAACATCGAATTTGTTAGATAAATTATTCATAATAAAAAAGTCATCAGAAATTGCTGGGTGGTTCAGGGATACGTGCAAGGAGTCTTAAATTTCAAATTGAATGCCGAGATATATTAAAATTTTTCTAATATGAGATTGAACATTTACAGTAATAAAAGATATTCTTGAATGAAATCCAACATTGCACATATATTATCCGTTTTTTTTGCCATTATTTCTAAACTAAATTCAACTCGTAATGTTTCGTCATCAATAAATTTCATTATAATTGGATATAAGCCAAAATTCAAACACTTTAACTTTGATTTACACTTTTATTGACAACATAGCATGACGCGTTTCGTCGTTACGTCGACTTCTTCAGATTCAGACTAATTTGTCAAAACAGGTATATATAACAAAGGAACTTTAGGTTTCTATGAGTCTGGGTTTTACCCAAGATATTCCATTGAAAAATACAATTTTATTGCATGAAAAAATTTAACAAAGGTGAATTGTTCAATTATATCTGTTCATTAAGCAAATTTCCAGAATTTTTATGCCGATTTATTTCTACTATTTCCCAAAAATCTATTTGACTACTTTTCTGTATATTATGTAACATTTTGAAATTCTTATCGAAACTGTTTTCTGTCAATAAATTGTTCGCATAATTATTCGAATTGCTTTTATTATATGTGGAGCTGTATTTATGTTCATGTACTTAATATAGTGACGAAATTTCTACTTGTTGTACCTATGTAATATACCGGAACATTTCAATTCAATTGGTAAACACCAGATTTATAATCTCTTTTGATTTTGCTTTGATTGCTTTGATTTTTTATGTGTCTCGATTGCTTGTTCTGAATGAAATATTAAAACTATGTTTCTGTAAAAAGGTTTTGACATTTTGACTTGGCGTTTCAAAGTATGATAAACTATTATATTTCCGATTTCTATCAGACTGATAAGGAAATACTAATCGTACAGCTTTCTGATAAAGGTTTTTGTGCAGAAAATTTTTGCCACCAAATCGGTCTCATAATTATTATTAACCGCAATCCTTTTAATGATGTTAAGTTCTTTATTAAAGTTTTCTTCTGATAAAGGAATATTTGTTCATCTATGTATCATACTGTGGAATGCTGACATTTTGTGTGAATATTTTGTGTGAGATTGTTTCTACTCAAAATATCAATATTTCGATCATCAAAAAACTGTTCGCCAAATTCAGATTTTTTTTCGACTTGACAGATTTCAAAGCCTCAAATAAACCTTTATGCAATTGTTTTCGCTTTGTCGTAAATACAACACTGTATTTAGCGTTTACATTTAATTGCTGAAATTTTGAGGATACAGGGCTTTCTCTAAATTATTCAAAAGTACGATTGCTGGTTGTGATAAATGAAAGTACCTGTTTAATTTTCTGGCGCATTCACCAATATACATGTTAATAATGAATTTTTTCAATGGCAAATAATAGCTTCTATGAATGTGAAGGAACTTAAAAACTCTGCTTAGAGTAAACTAAGTGTAATTTCTTGAAGAACTAACTATGACAAATAATGAATGCAAAGTTACTTTTCAGAGAATAAATCAGAATAAATTATCGGAAAAAACATTAGGTTTGCCCAAATTGGCTGAATTCGACAGAAAAATTCTACTGAAAATTAGAATATGTGAAAAAGACTTATGCCTACTCAACAGTTTGTCAATTGTGAATTTGAACTTAAGCAAATTTGACGATTTCTTAACTACCAGTGATTACTTATTGGCTTTGTAGGTGAAATATAAAATGAAATTTCATTTAATTTTCCTGGAGGTTCCTTTTGTAAATGAAATGCCTAGTCGTTAAATTCATTTTATTTTTAAAAAATTTGTAGATGAACAGTGAAATTTTAATTCTGAAGATTCTGACAAAGTCTTTTTGTAGACGTCTAGTTCCAATTTATTTCACCTTTTTAACCTTTATAAATTTTCAGTGAAATGTTAGAACATTTTCATTAACGCATCACGCACTGAGTAAATATTTTCTCAAAATATTTCCTCAATGGTGCACTGAGTTAGTGTTGTATTAATAAATTCGAAATAAATTCGTTATTATTATCATTATTATTATAACAAATTATTCAAATTGAACTTCTGTTCTAAATAGTTATTTGCTATTGAGTTATCGGTATCTTTAAACGAAAGATGGCAGATGAACGAACAAAGTTTTGGAAGAGCAAGTCAGATCGGATTAGCTCAACAGAGCAGATGAACTTTCGGCAGATGTAACGGCTCGAAATGAACACAAAAAAAATTAGAGCACTCTGAAAAGGCATGTGTTCAGTAGTGAAAAGAAAGAAGGGCTGAATAATGCTAGTGATGATACCAACATTTGAAGTTATTCATTCGTAGTTACACAGCTTAGTATAAAACCAAATTTATGACTAAAATTCATTATATGCACTTACAATTTCCTTTGGTGTAAAAATTAATTTAATCAGAAATTGATATTGCACAAAAAAAAATACATTCCTCGTTCACAATCATTAGTTGTGAAATGGGAATGAGATTTTTCATTTTATAGAATAATTCTTCCAATTGGCCACCGCGTTAACCCGATTTAAAATACTGAAGTTCTTGTGAAATGCTTAGCGAAAATTAATGGCCAATGGGTATACAAATCTCGAATGGATTGGGTGTCAACTTGTTCATGTAACGGGTGTTTTTTTTTAGAGGTATAGAACTTTAAGTTGACATTACTGTTGAAGATGGCGACCGATTTAACAGCTGAGAAGTGATTTATTGTCAGTTCGGTTTGGCAATTCAACGTGAATAGACTCACCCTTGAACAACGCTTTCAAATAGTGCAATTTTATTTCGAAAATCATAATGGATTTGTGCGGAATACGTATCGCGCACTACGTCCATTTTATCGACGTAGCACTTCGGGTTGAATGGTTACGTCAACAAACAAAACTGCCGCATTTGGAGTGAAGATAATCCTCAAGTGTATGTCAAAACACCGTTATATCCAGAAAAACTGACTGTTTGGTGCGCTTTATAGGCTGGTGGAATCATTGGTCTGTACTACTTCAAAAACGATGATGGCCAGAATGTTACAGTCAATGGTGATCGGTATAGAGCCATGATTACTAACCTTTTCATTCCTGAATTGAACAACCATGATGTCCGGGAGCTGTGGTTTCAACAAAACGGCGCAACATGTCACAACAGCTCGTGCAACAATCGATTTATTGAAAGACACGTTTGGTGACCGCCTAATTTCACGTTTTGGAGCTGTGAATTGGCCTCCAAGATCTTGTGATTTAACACCGCTAGACTACTTTATGTGGGGGCTATGTAAAGTCATTGGTCTATGCGGATAAGCCACAAACGCTTGACCATTTAGAAGACAATATTCGCCGTGTTATTGCCGATATACGGTCACAAATGTTGGAAAAAGTCATGGAAAATTGGACGTTCAGATTGGACTACATCCAAGCCAGCCGTGGCGGTCATATGCCAGAAATCATATTCAAAATATAATGCCACAAGATTGTCTTTCGAATAAAAAAAAATTCTTGTCAATCGAATGATCCATCGTTGTTTCATAGCAATTTAATGTTCTACGCCTCTAAAAAAACACCCTTTACTTTTACATTCTTCTATTAATTTTCACTTTTAGAATTTCAGGACGTATAAAATTACCTTTGAAGAAACCTTTACGGCAAAGGGTATACACTTAAATGATTACTCAATTTTTTATAAAATACCGAAAATAAATGGCAGGCATTTCTTAACCTTCTGTAACGTATTATATTCACCTAAATGAACGCTTCCATAACACAAACTTTTCGGATAATTTAACAACTGATAACCTGAACAAATCTTGGTGCAAAATACTGCAGAAATTCTAATTCAAGTTTTAAAATTTCAACAGTATCACAGTTAGTATCTATAAATTGCTTGCATAGTCATACTATTTTTGCTGATGTAGACAAAGACACGTAGATACACAAAAATCACGTTGGCGTGAAAAAGTTGCTCATCAACTTTTAGACAATAAAAATTCAACTCATCGAAACTAAATTGTTAGCCAACACGACTAGGCAGTTTTGGCGTAATGAAGACTGTTCTTCTGTACCTATTGAACAAATCACGGATGGTAATTTATGAATAAAACGAAGGTGAACAATCACAACCTGATAAATACTCAATTACTTTCTATTTTTACCGATAGCGTCCCCACAGCTTCGTTTCGTAATCTATGACTGGCAAATTTACAACGAGAGACATTCAACCGAATGATTTTATCGTTCTGAGATCACTAACCGACATACCTAAACGATATTCTATCGGAATTGGCGATACATCTAGAGAAGAGCTTGCAAGTTCTGGTAGTAATCTGCCAGAAGATGAAAAGCGTAAATGGACCTAGAAGCTAATGAAATGAAGCTAAAACCTATCAATCACACTCAAAGAAAAATGACATAGATTCAGAAGAACAAGACATAAAAAGCACGCTTACTTTATTACATGATACAAAATGATTATTGCTTTTTAAATTTTCTTGAAATTTAATATTTTAATTCATTCTTTATAAATCTTAACATAAGTAAAAATATTATTCTTTCTGTGTTTTTAGCAATAACAGGCTTCTTTTAATATGAAAAACTTTATTCTTGTTGACGTTTCGTTGTATATCACAACTTTGTCAAAACGAATTAGTTTTAATATGAAAAACTTTATTCTTGTTGACGTTTCGTTGTATATCACAACTTTGTCAAAACGAATTAGTTTTGACAAAGTTGTTATATACAACGAAACGTCAACAAGAATAAAGTTTTTCATATTAAAAGAAGCCTGTTATTGCTAAAACTAATTAGTTTTGACAAAGATGTTATATACAATGAAACCTCAACAAAAATAAAGTTTTTCATATTAAAAGAAGCCTGTTATTGCTAAAACTAATTAGTTTTGACAAAGTTGTTCTATACAACGAAACGTCAACAAGAATAAAGTTTTTCATATTAAAAGAAGCCCGTTATTGCAAAAACATTCTGAATAAATTATTATTATTATGTCTTGAATCAAATTCGATCAACAAGAATAGGTAAACAGGATATTAACATCTTTGAATGTTTCGAGTGTTGAAAAGCCATTCAAAAGTGAACATGAGATAGTTATAACGTCTACACACTTACCTCTTTTATTCCATCAAGTCTGCCAAGACTTCTAGCCTGCCTGAGTCCCGTCTCCAAAAGGCCTTTTTTAGTACGTTTTCTTCTCTCCAGTAGCCTGGGTTTTCTTGGGGTAATAGGTTCATTATCCTCAGGGTCTGAATGCACTTCAGGACAATGGTAAGTATGCCTCCTTCTGGACGAAGGACTGGTTATGCGCATTAACAAATTATCGAACATGTTGAAATGATTTTTAACCGTTCAAATGATAAAACACATATTCATTATAAATGGGTTGTATTCACTTGTCCCGTAATCACTAGTAGGCTTGGTGTATATTCACTGATGTCGAGTTCCACAGGTGACTATGTTTTTCGTTTACTTCCTTGGCTGTAAGTATTCACTATTCACGCTAGATTTGATTAGACGTATCCTTTCTCACGAAATATATCCTCAACGTTATTCGTTTGGTCTAAAAGTGTCTCAAAAGTATAAAAATATAAATTGTAGTAAGTATTATACGTTTCCACTTGTCGTTCACTAATCTATTGTAAGTATTCACTAGTCCCGCTAGCTTTTATTAGACGTATGTATGGTTTCTCACGAAATATATTTCAACGGTAGTAGTTTAGTCGAAAAGCGTCTCGAAAGTATAAAAATATAAATTGGAGTCAGTATTATATATTTTCCAATTGTCGTCCAATGTTCTCGAATGTAAGTATTCACTAGTCTCGCTAGATTCGGTTAGACGTATGGTTCCACACGAAATACAACTCAAGGGCAGTGATTTCGTCAAAAAGTGCCTCAGGAAAAAAAAAAAAATGGAGTCAGTATTATATGTTTTCCACTTGTCGTACCACGATTCAAATGAAATTGAGTCACGGTATTGCGTCCCCTTTTCCAATGTCACCTCTTGCAAAAATCACAGTTTGGCACTAAGTGGAATGTCTCCCTTCCGGGTTAAACGCATCTGTAAATAAAAGAAAGGAAATGTCAATTAGGTGAAGTCAAACAGGTACATAATATGAGTTTCAGGCGATGCCAGAGATTGTGGACATCTCGAGAACTTTCACCATAATGTAAAGGTAAATAAATTAGCTGTGTAATAATAAAAGACGTTTTTGCTTCCCGTAAAAGTTGCTCGGCGTAACCAGGCTGATGAAAGTACGATTTGCTGGATGAATTATTCGCATTAGTTTTAGATTAAATCACAGAAACAAGTCGCTTATTGGAGTTACCAAGAATGCGCTGGCTCGATTTGATTATGAGAGGTTGAAATTCTTTCGAAAAATTTTATTTCAACAATGAAAACGCCAAATTATGAATTCTTTATTTACACTGGATCAGTCCTGAATGTAGTACTGAATATTTCTGAACAAGTATGAACTAAAATGATTGGAAAATATAAATTAACAATCTTAGAATCTGTATTAGACTTAAAGCTATAAAGCCATATTTCTTCCTTCTTTAGAAATTTCTACAGCTCTTCTAGTGTTTTTGTAGTGCATCTCAAATCTGTTCAGTTGCTTCATTTTAGATCTAATAATGTCTGTCTCAGAGTTGCATGTTAGCCTATTTAAATTGTCTTCATAAGAAGAAACTGGAACTTGGAATCCATTCTTTATCACCAGGCCTCAGAGATTTGTCATCCGTATTATGAGGTTCTGTTGATTCATTAGCTTTCTTTTGTGAAGATTACTCTTCTCCCGACCTTCCTCTTTAAATTTCTTGTTGATCCATGTCCCTTTGAGCTCGACCTTTTATACCAATTGCTTCAAAATCGGCAAAAAAGTTGAATATTGGCCTAACCCATTCGCTGATCGATCTACCTGCCTTTCGCTATTTTCTTCAGTTTCTTCTGAATTATGTTGAATTTGAAACTCATAAAGGCACTTCCATTCACCAACAGATTAGTTTATATCACTAAATATGCATAACTACTACTATCAGCTTTCGAGAGTGAGTTTTTAGTGTATACCTACCGAGGAACGCGAACTCGTTGGAAATACCACAGAATGCTGTTTCATCCTATTATAGAAATCATCAGTGGCATGTATCCAAAACAGTTGAGTTTCGATGTTTTTCCGAACGCACGAAAACTATTTCTTCGAAAGACGAAATCTATCACCTGTCTCCTGTCTAACCTGTCGAAAAACCAAGCTTAACTGTCTTAAACCTGCCATCATAGATAGCAGGCTTAGTTGTCCTTAGCAAGTTATCGATATCTTTCTATACCTATTCCAAACTCACAAAAATGAATAACCCTTGAAATAAAGGTGAACACCTCTTCAAATCTGGACAATTTAGAAATCATGTAACACTTGCATTGGATTATTTCAGTGGTCTCTTGAATATGAACACTCTATGACTTTATGCTAGCAAGCAGTTGAAATACAGTCATACCAGCGAATGCACGAAAGCTCGAAACGGCCGTATACTTATTTATGACTGATTTACGCATTCAAAAGAACCTTTATTAGCTATGTCCTAATACGACACATGAAAAAATTTCGATTGGAAATATAAATGACCACGATAAAGAAACAACCAACTGAAAAATAAACGATAAATTCATCGTGAATTTCAAAGAACGGCCATTCCGAAGTCGCATATCAAATTGCAGAGATGTCGCTTTAATTTACGGGGTGCTATCTGTCACCCTAACGATAATAAACCACTCGATGCACCTGGTGGACAACGTTTCCATACAAATATCGGTTACCACGTCCCAGTTGGAAGTTATGAATCATCTACACCTCGGGGAAGTTCTTTATTAACCTTCTGCATGCGTGTCACTTCAGAGACCGTCTCCTTTTTTGCACATCTTATTCCAATCTAAAACGAGTCCCACTGTACGCCAATTTAGTTTTCGCAAATAATTAAAATGGCTTCGAATAACTATACACCCATGTAATCAAACTAATTAGAACGAGAACGACTCCCCGGCGCAGTTTTCCCATTCCTGAATACATTAATTATAATCGCGAAACTTGCCATTTTTTCGCGAAAAACTTGAAAATAATGACGTAGGATGCAAATCGACTCCTTGATTAAATGTTATGCAAAATACAGCGTATACGCAAGAAGTGAACGTCGAGAACAGGAAAACGGCAATTATGACGCCTGAGTTAATCAACGCAAATATACTATTCGGTCATCTATTACTTTAGTGAATAGAAGTGGATGTTGAGGGGAGTACTGACTGAAAAAGATAAGTACGAGCGGAATTCGACGTCCAAGAGCTTTGCACATTTATTCATCGCTTTCAATACTTGAATATTGATTGCTACACGATAATTACAAGTTGAGCTTGTTAATCTGAAAAGTGTAATTGAGAGTTCTTTGACTGTGTTATTTATTTCTAAAGTAAGGAGGGATGTTTTCAAAGTTTTTGGAATTGTCCTTTAATTGAATTACGCAGAACTTATACACGTCAATCTCAAGGGCTGTTAGCCTGATACGATGAATTGTAGTAACGGAGAATAACCTGTGACAAATTCCAATGCTTGTTTACTCCTTACTCCATTCCCGAGAGCAAAAGTCAATCCAAAATCTGGCTCAAACAAGAAGCATTGCCTCCACTTGAACAGAGTCCTATTCGGCTTGTTGAAGAGATAATGCTCACCCTTTTCTGAAATTGAAAAGGGATAATTTTTATGGATTATCTATCGAAAAGTCCCTGAAGATCTTTGCACATTTATTCATCGCTTTCAATAGTTGAATATTGATTGCTACAAGATAATTAAAAGTTGAGCTTATTGATGTGAAAAGTGTAATAGAGCGTTCTTTCACTGTGTTATTTATTTGTAAAGTAACAATGGATATTTCCAAAGTTTTTGGAATTGTCCTTTAATTGAAGTATGCAGAACTTATACTCGTCGATCTCAAGAGCTGTTAGCCTGTTACGATGATGAATTTTGGTAACGAAGAATAACCTATGACAAATTCCCATGCTTTTTTACTCCTTACTCCTTTCCGAGAGCAGAAGTCAATCCAAAAACTGGCTCAAACAAAAAGCATTGCCTCCACTTGAACAGCGTCTTGTTCGGCCTGTTGAACAGACAATGATCACCCTTTTCTGAAATTGAAAAGCACTCATTTTTATGGATTTATCTATCGAAAGGTACCTACTACAATCAACATAGAATATTATTCGAATTTATTATCCGGACCTCTGGGAGAGGCACTTGTCGAAAAAAAACCTCGAACATTAAATGTGCGTCCGTTATCGTAACACAATAACGAAAGATCACACATTGTCAGAAAATTAAGGATGTTTCGAACGATTAACGATAGGAGTTGCTTCTGCGCCCACTTTTCTTCCGGATCTTACACTGATCATCCTCTGTTCCTACATTTGAAAAAATAATTACCGAGTGTTCGAGTTAACACGATGCATCATTAACACAGTTAATAAATAGGAGGATTGAGGTGACACTAAAAAATTCATTCGAAGATGTCTTTGAAAGAATAGATTTCGTTGGAATAAAAGTATTCAGCTGAATTATGTTGGAAAACTACATAAAATTAACAAAATAATAAAAATTATCGTTAAATTCTTTGAAATTTGCGAACATCCCTCGTACATAATCGCTTTCTAGATTCACAAGTTTTGAATTATACTGAAATCAAAACTAGACGTGGTTCATCGTTCATTATCAGGGCTTCTTCTAACCTGATAAAGAGCAATGGTTAACCTGCAACATTCATCTTTACACCGTCGCGTCATCCGTTCAGAAAGTTAGAAAAGCTAGAAAATTTCGTGAAATACAGGGTGTATCCAAAAAATATTCATCATTCATAGTATTAGTGATATTAACTGAGATTGAATTCTCGCTCACCTCTTGGTGAAACATGATTAAATAAAAATTTTAACCAAACTATTGACCTAATGTTTCACAAATATATTGAATAATAAAATAATATTAAAATACTTGAAACACTAAGCATGTTATAAACTAATTAATTAAAATATAACACTATATATTGAATAAGCTGAAGAACCTAAGCTCAGTAGCCTACTGTGTGATTTTTTCATTTGATAAAGAACTATAATTATGATTGTTATTATTATTTTTAAGTAGGAAATCGTTCAAATTGTGAAAGCAATACTGGTGAATTTTATTTTGCGTTTGAAAATGAATAAAAGTACATAGTGAACTACAGTACTTCTTTAAGATTAAATACTTAATAAATAGAGTAATAGTAGTAATTTTATCTGAAAAGGTAGATAAAATTGACGTTTTCACTAGAACCTAGTGCACCTGAAAACGACAATGCAAATTATGCTCCCACCATCGACATCTTGATATCGTAAGAATTTCAAGTCAACGTCTTAGACTACTCCTCTCGTGACAGAAAATGAAATATGGTGGCCGTAAAAGGGCTTTAAAATAACTCATTCGAGACGCCGGTCCAACCTCCGGTAATGTAAGATAGCTGTACTGTAAATTATATTGATTTTCATTAAGGAACAATCATGACCATGACTTCTTTATGTCCTCTATTACTTGTAAAGCACCGTATTTCAAGCACTGCTTAGGCTTTTTTATTGCTTTCGTTCGAGCAAGGACTTATAGAATTTTTGTGGCTCGAAAAAATTAACAAGAGGAGTTATTTCAATTTTAAAAACCATTAAAAATAACAGTAAATTTGAATTTTAAACTACAAAGCCATATCGCTCAATATTTTTACATCCACATACTTGTTTAATTGTTTTTACAGTTTTAGAACATCGTTTTTAAATTACTTGAAAATCTGAGATTATGATTGGTTAATATACATATTAGATCTTCTCAAATGTTCGAATTTGAAAATACTTTTTTGTATTTTTGGAAACCATTGACAAATATATTTCTTCATGGTTGCCAATCTGCAAACTGATTTATCTTCAAGGAGTTTAAAATTAATCCGCCATTTCGTCATAATACAAAAAGAAAAATAAATAATACAAAACATAATACAATCATTCAATTACAATATTTTATTTTCGTTTTGATTGACATTACACTGACATTATAATGACATTTTAACTGACAGGCACCAGTCTGTCTGGTATGAAAATTGTCTGTCTGAATTTAAGCTATTAAGATATGGAGTCCCGCAAGGATCAGTTCTGGGGCCATTGTTATTCATCATATATGTAAACGACTTACCCAACTTTATTAACCCACTGAAAACGGCATTGTTAGCGAATGACACCACTTTTATTTACTATAGTAGAAATCGTTCAGGCTTGGAGGAACAAACCACGTACGTAAATAGCAAGTCTCAATTATGGTTCACGGCAAACAAACTCGAACGATGGCAAAACTCAAAATTTAGTCTTTTCGTCTAATCACTTTGACAATCCTGCAGTGAAAACTTACTTGGAAAGACCTACTTGGAAAGGAAAACTTTCGAGTACTTCGGTATTTTTGCTTAGACGAATGAGAACTATAACGAGCAGTACCACATTAAGAATTACATACTTCTGTCTATTCCACTCATTTTTGAGTTATGGCGTTGTTCTGTGGGGAAATTGTTCCAACGCCTTGGTAGTTTTCAGGTTGCAGAAAAGAATAATGGCAGGCGTTGGTTACTTGGATTCATGCAGACCATTATTTATAAAATATGAAATAATGCCTTTGCCTACATTGTGGATATATAACGTTCTCCTAGAAATACATAAGGATGCAGATACATTGATAAAACAGTCGCAAATAATATCCGAACAACTAAGTATCGTCTAAATAAGTCAAAAAAAACTCGATAGATTATAATTTATACAATATCTTGCCTTCCCATTTCAAAGAGCTTTCTTTCAATAAATTCAAAATAAACATCAAGAAATATCTTGTGAGATTTTGCTTCTATTCTGTCAGCGAGTATTCGGAGAACTTCAAGGCAAAGTCTTTAATATGAACATGCTCACCACATCTTTTTATGTGTTACTTTTTATGACTTATTTTTTTGTGCAGTATATAAATTTGTTTTTTTTTCAGTCTTATGGTGAATTAATCACCAAGTTTACGAAGTTTAACACTTATTAGACTTCAATCATTAGTTTCATCTTGGTTTAATTTTGTATCTTTATCTACTATTTTTGTATTATTCTCTAATTTATGTTCATTTTATTTGTGGAGGAGTGAAAGAATGATTCGTCAAACTGCTACCATTTGTAAGAAATTTCTCTTCTCTACATAAAGATTACAATTGCTATTTGTACATGCAGTTGTCTATAATTTTATTACTTTATTTCGTGTTGTTTACAAAATTTCCAATTTTTTTTAGTCATTCCCATACGCCCTTAGGATGGTTGCGGTCAATGTAAGTTAGGTTAAATATTTCCAAACAGTAAATATTCCTTCGTTAAACTTCAAGAAATAAGTATGGCAACAAAGATAGAGCAGCTGCACAATCAGACGATCGAAGCAGACTACGAAGAGATGTTATATTCCTTCAGTTAATGCCTGAATTGCCGGAATGCTATAACCCGGAATGATGACATTCGTGCCATAATGTTCTAAATGATGGAAATTTAGAGTCATCGCTTCATCTGTTGAGATTGGATACGGCGCGACGAGACCATTAAAATTTCTATAGAAATTACAAAAACGTGTTATGTTTTCTCATGCATTTCCTGGCATAATAAAAGTAATGAAAATGTTTCACTTGTTTGTGATATAAACATCTGCAGTGGTACTGCATGACAATAATTATCAAGAAGTTGAATGAGGTTATTTTTGGAAGAATAAATGAGATAAGTATTAAGGAAAATCTAGAATTAATGTTTTAGAGAAGTGCCACAGAGTCTAGTCCGCAAGTGTCGCCAAAATTTAGCAGGTGGTCTACCCTCCTAGTCGATTGTTTGCAAAGTTTATAACCTACTTGTGCTATCTAGTTATAGATTTGTATAGATCTTCGATCTTACACACACACAAGATGTATACCTGCGATTAACCTCTGTTTCAAAATCTGAGTGACTGCAAAGCGAGAACTGAAAGTTAATGAATTGTACCACACCACATTTAGGTACAGTGAAGATGGGGTGCGTTAATTAAATAAAAAAAAATTGATGCAAGGCGCCAGTGGTTTGAAAGTTCTCGGTAGAATTCAATTGGTTTTCTGGTGGATCGAACAACAACTCCACCAGATCTAACAATTCTTGATCGTAGTTCTCCCTAACAGTAATATCCACTTGGTTCAATAAATGATAATATGATTATATATAGATATATATTAAATATAAAAGAAAATTGACAATTTGAAATACTAAATAAAGAAATTGAAACAAATAAAATAAAAATTTATTCTCTCTTAGCTAAAAGGACTTAATCGTCACAACAAAAAATAAAAACTGAAAATTGAAATTCAGTTATGAAATTAAAGTAAACTCAAGGTTAATAACATAAAAATAAAATCAAATTTCTATTGTCTCTTACTTCAAACAATGTACTGAAATACGTAGGTACTCAAACTTCTAACTTCAGACTGACTTTAGTTTCAAAACTGAAAACAAAAATGGTAATAAAGTTGAAAAACAAGACACAACAAAGATATAGTGTGCAGTTTACTGTGTATCAGGAACACGTGCTGTGATCTCCTGAAGGGTACTTCTTCCGTTCAAAATTTATAAATAACAAATGCCAGAAGAATTTAGCGACCATCAATTTATCCCAATACTGCTTACTCATTCTTAAAAAGCATATACTTTCTAAACACGCCTCTTATCTTGATGATAATTTATATTTGATCATTTCTGCAGAAAAAAATACCAACTGTTTTTCCATTCCAGTAAGGTTAACTTTCCATCGTCTTACAAACAACACAACATGATAATCAGACCTATTTAACAGTAGGACGAAAGAGTACCAACCTAACCTAACAAAACTAAACTCACTCCTTTCACCCTTTCTGAAGAAAAGATATGAAAAGTAAACAAAATTATAACGTTATAAGTTTCCAAATGATTCTCGATTTTCAGATTATGAACACATTCTCCAAAAAATTGATAATAAATTAATAAAAAATATAATAATAGAAAATCGTTCTTCACGATCTTCTTTAAAAATTGGAAGCGATATATAAGCGTCAATAAATCTCCGCTAAATTGATCTCTTCGCTAAAGACAGCATGGTATTGTCCTGATTATAAGAGTGAAAACCTGAATAGACAAAGAACCTAATTTATAAGTGTTCTTACAATTAGAATGTTTAGAACGTCCACACAAAGACGTATTCAGAAACTACTTACGCAGCCAATAAGTAATTTCGAAATTCGTACAATAAAATCAATCAACAGATATAAATAACAGTATACCAATGTGCTATTTAATCAAAATATAATTATTATAACGGAATGAATGTATTAGCATCCTATTATCTGAGAACTGTAGGATGCACTCACTATCATCATTTGTTAGAATCACCGTAATGTATTATTCTTCTTTGATTCGAATGATATACAGATCAATTAAAATGATAATGATGTTGAAAAGGCGATTATATCAAGAATAAAAACCTGTTATCAGACAAGCTATAATAATATAAACGTTTCAACCTGAAAATAATACCGAAACAACAAAACGACCTAATTTATTCAATATAAATAAGATACACATTTAGAGACGTGACTAACACACAAACTACACCAAATATAGACTACAATCAACACTCTTACTCAATTTGGAATCCAGATACGTGAAGTACTCAAATATACACTACAAATCGTTGAGATTTGAGTATATTTTGAGGTAAGGTCGAAGTTGGAAAGATTCACAACTAGATCTGGTGCAGTCAGGGATACCAACTTGAGTATTTTCCTTCTAAATTTAAGGGGACAAAATGTTTGGTGGGGTTTTTTTGGGGGCTTGAAATTTTCAGGGGTAATCTTAGGGGTATTTTCAAAGTAAGCTAAAATATTTCATTTCATTATTTAAATAATTGAAATTAATTTTGATTTCTATCTTGAATAAAAAATTAGTAAATAAATTATTCAGTTTTTGTGTAAAATAATATAAACTATTCCTAATATTCTAATTTACAACTCAACAAAAAATACTTAAGTACCTTATAATTGCAAAATAGAACCTTATTATATAAATTTTTTTTGAATTTCAATTTCAAAAACAATTCTAGGGGACTTTAAGTGTTTTTCAACTTGACTACGGGAGTAAAAGATTCCACGAGTTGGTAACCCTGTGTGCAGTGTTCTGCAAATGTTAGTCGAATATCCAGCAGCAATGCTGTGAATTTCACAGAGTGAAAGCAAAGTTTTAGAATATAAGGACTACTCTTAAGACTTGAAGCAGGTAAATTTTAACTCCATTGTTGAAATGGAAGACTCGTTCTGAACATGGACATAAGAAATAAATGTCAAATACGACAACAACAGTTATTGAACAAAGATTTGGATTTTTGTAGTGGCAAATTCGAAGTGTTCATACAAGTCTCCACAATTAACCAAGAAATACACAGCTGCTATAGATGTTGTATGCATTAAAGTTGGCCTCCTAGATCGTGTAACTTTACACTGTTAGATTTCTTTCCATCGATTATTTGAAGTGAAAAGTTCAAACGATAACTTAACAATCACTTATCAATCTAAACATCTATCCATTGAAATAAGAAATTCTATATTGAAGCAAGAAATTCACGAAGTCATTAACTTAATGTGTTGTGTTATTTAATTTATGATTGAATATAAAATGAAAAATCTGAAGACTGAAAACAGAATTCTAAATCGTGTTGATTGATCAGCTTTGTAGAAATACTTGGGACTTAATCAATTTACTTAATACAAATTATCGAACAATAACAATTGGAATATTCAGACATCGCCAGATTGTCGGAGTTTAATTGATATTTCTCAAATATAAGATGTCAAATATTTCATTAAATGATATTATTTTTTTTATTAATAAAAGAATGGCCTCGACAACCGTCATTAGCCAAGACAATTCAGACGATTTGGTAGACTTTATGAAAACAAAAGATAAGTTAGTTCATTACCCTTCAAATCTTCGACAATTTAGATTAAAATACGCAGGGGAATACACATGGGATTTGCAACGAAGTATCAAATTTTTAGGCCAATAGAAGTAACGTGATTCAATAAAAGTTTTTAGATCTAAGTTGTAGTGCGATAATAAAAAGGTTACATTGAAAGGCTGATTATACTTTATCGTTTTCTGTATATTCTGTAGTAATGTTATGCATTTATGTCTGTAATTGCTACAGAATAGTAGTAAGTGATCTATGTTAACAATTTTTCCACAAATGCACAAATTATCTTGTTACAAACCAATTCTATGTAGATAAACGGGAGTAAGAAAATGACCACTTCTAAGTCGACTCACTCTACTGATATAATATAAGCTTTTATATACTGAGCGTCTTTGAACCAAATTTTTGTTAACTGATGTGGCTGTATAGACTTGTAAAATTTTCCTTTATCTAATGATTGAAATTCATCTGTCCATTTTCTCATTACGGAGATGTTTGTGGAATACATCTGTATATACGTTGTTCATAGGGGTGATTCTGCCTTTACAGGCCACTTTTGCTCTGTTGTCTACTATCTCATTTCCGAACACACCTTGATGTGATTTAACCCACATGAACTCTATCTGAAAATCTCTCTGATTTAAGCTGTGCAAGCTAAGGAGTATTATTTTATCTATATAACAGAAGGAGTGATTGAATTTAATGTTCCTTAAAGACACAGCGCACTTTGACTGTCTGAGATAACCACAACTCTGCGATTTGCTTGATCCATGAAGTTTATTTCTATACGTTCCAATGCTACCGAAATGGCAAGTAATTCCCCATAAAAAAAATAATTTTTCATGTATTGGAAGTACATGTATTCGAATCATAAATTGCTACTCCAACAGCTGAACATCCTGATTTGGAGGCATCGGTGTAAATTATATGATATTCTGGAAAATGGGAGTTCACTAATATGGTGAAATCCTCTCGTACATTAGACGAATACGTGGAACAAAGACATTTTGATTATTATTATCAATGCATAGAAGTTCAGAGAAATAAATAACATTATGTGTACATACCTGTGATCGAATATTCCTTCAGTTTGAAGTAACCACATCATGCAGTAGGTACACAAAATAAACCTAACTGCATCTCCAGTTTGCACTTCAAGAATATCACATGAAAGTCTAACCTAAAAAATATTCTACACCGTGTCACAACATTTTCTATGATTATTTAAATTCAAAACATTAAGATATTGAAGTGAAAAATACATCTTCAAATTGTAGATTACCAGTTCATCACCCATACTCAGAGTAATAACCAAAACAACCAAATTATTTTTCTCTTTCATATGATTGAAGATATAGTCATAGCGAAAACAACCAACAGTGATTTGAATGAAACTGGACCACAGAATAAAAAACAAATTTTGACATCAAGTCACAGAAACCAGTCAAGTTGTACTCATTTGCATGAAATACGACCACAGAAAAATGAAAAAAGGTTGAGAGAAGTGTAAGTCATTTTAAAAACCGGGCAACTATTTTCGGGGGCACCTACGCGATCCGTGGGCCCAGACTCTGGACTGTAGACGGTTCGTTTACTTCATTATTATTGTACGTCAGTCCAATTTTTACCTGGTATCCAAACTATTAAGCGTTATGGTTGAATGACTATCTCGATTACTATACTCACGAAGTGAGATTGGTATGAAGTCCACCACGGTTTATTTCATTTTTTATCTTGATCAGATGAGATTCGAAACAGTTGTTTGTCTATTGTTTATTCAACAGTGGCCACTCTATAAGAAATTATACTTTTGATGAACAAATTTTTTCAACGACTCAATGTAATCCAGATTATCATCGAAGTTATTTTTAACAATGGAATTGGTTCTCCAGAATTAATTGGTTTTGATGTATGTTCTAATGGCACAGTTTTGTTGGGTCTGGCATTCGTTGATAATTAGAATTTTCAAAAAGACAGTTACTTGAAATTGGAGTAAATCAAGTAAACCGTTTATTCGCTTTTCAATTTTTTGGGCAATACAACGTGTTTAAAACAACTAGGTCATGAAATAAAGACGTAGATCGAATAAATGCTCAGTTTTAAATTAAGTTTGAAAGAATCATTATCAATTGTTCTTAAGTAAATATATATAGCTAAGCATAAACACCAACGAATCTGATGCTCAAATTTTGTTGATTCAATTTTTTTTTGTTCAAAATTGATGTTAATCAAAGTTAATGAAATTTATGATAAAATGGAACAGTTTTGTGGTATATAAAGAATCTTTTGAAATTTCTGCGTATATTTAAATTGATTATGATGCAACAATTATACTTAATTCTGAAATATGAATTATGAAATTGAATATCACTTAAAAAATTTCAAATTATGAATATTATTACTCTAGTGTTCATATTTTTGAACAATAATGCACAATGAAAATAGTGGAATCCATCCAAGTCTAATTCTTAATCTAATCAAACTTAACCATCAATTAGATTGTTATTAAAGATATTTGGTTAATATAATCCAGGCAAACCTTTCTGATAGTATTTTGGGAGCAACGCTGCATAATTGTTGATCCACGAATCATATATAGCTTAACTTCTTTATAGGTTTCGTATTTTTGTGTAACTATTGGTATTTTCTCTCAAAAACTCCATATCACTTTTTTTGCCATATTGTGTTTGGTAGCTTTTATTATATTATTATTTCCGATTTTATTATTAGGATTTATTATGTAAGTCAATGTATGTAAAATAAATAAATTATGTCATGAAAATATGTAAATTTTTGATAATACAATTATGATCAAGAAATATGAAATAAATGTTTCAGGGCAATTTAAAATCAGAAATTAACTGAAAATGTCATATCACAAGTGATTACAACCAAAATAGTGCCGATTTACATTATGTTAAATTTTAGTAACGGGTGATTTTTTTAAGAGTTGATTTTTTCAGGTTGGCGTCACTGGTTGGTAATAGCATCCAAACGTCATATGTCAAAGTGAAAAGTTTTGAGTATACTCTGCCATTTCATCATGAAAAGACTTACAAACGAGCAACGATTGCAAATTGTTGAAATTTTGAATATATGATGCAAATTGAGTGCTTTATTCGATTTAAAAAAAACTACGCTTAAAAAATCACCCTATATAACTCTAATACAGAAATAGAATATAAGGAACACTGATGAGTAAAGAGGTACAAACTAAGGAGTTTGAGTTAGATAATAGTCAATAAGGTTAGAATTATTTTGATCATTGGCCCCCTGTGACGAAATTTTAATGATAAAAATGCTTAGATTAAATATTTAATATTGAAAAAATATCTACAGTCTGTGTTCTTCATTTAAAAATACAGAAATTCATTGATACTGAACTATTTCAGAAGAAATATGAAGGAACGGTATATAATTCTCCACAAAATCCCTCCTATTCTTCTACTACAGCGCGTGATGACAATAGCGTGATGATAAATGTTTCATCTCTTTTTTCATACAAGAAGCCTTCCTGAAGGAGTTCTCATTTCACAAAATTTATTCCTTTCCAAAATTGTTGTCCTGGCTCTGATGCTCTGGTAGAGAACTCCTTATTAGTTATTTCTGAATATCTATAATCTTCAACAGTAAATAAATATGAATAATATTCCTGAAGCGTCAGTACAAAACGCTTTGTTCCTCATCATTCTCTACTTAGAGAAAAGTCGTCATTAACCTCGCGATATTACCAAAAATACTGTGGCATTTCTCCCCATTGAATAACGGTAACTACCATTTAACAAATTCCTCTGAATGAAAAGTGTTGCTACGAATAAAAGCATGCGGAATCCGCACAGCAAATTCACAGAACTAATGACTAACACGCTATCTACTTTCTTGGATAGTTACCCACAGTATCGAATAACATATCTTCCTTGTTGGAATTTTTTATGAATTTTATTGAATAGATAATATTTCAATTATAATCTTCAATAATAGCTCTAACGTGAAGCAGAAATCGCAAAAGTGTGCATGCCTATCAGCTTCGTATTCAGGTTACAAGAATATAAGGATGGGGTATCACTTATCGACTATTCAACAACTTCGATAGTTTCAAATCGATAAGTCTGAAAATCGATATAGACATAGAGGTGACAAGGCAACGTACCTTTTTTCTCTGTGGGCCACAAATGTAGTAAAATAAGAATTATCAACTAGGTGTATCAACCTTATCAATGGGTTGGAAGTCCGACACTCCTGTCTGGTGTACAGTTAAAGCTCCTTATTCGAGCTTCCTTTATTCGCGTTTTCACTACTCGCGGATTAAAAAAATGCGACCAAATTCCAATATTCACAGCAATAGATTCCTTTATTCGCTGATCTAATAGCTTTTTATTATTCATTATTATAACTAGTTCAGGAACTCTTTTGTTTGGGAAGTTGAAACTTATTTGAAACAAAAAGAATTTAGACTTTGAAGCAGATCTAGTTTCGGATAATGCACCAGGTCAACCTCGCGACTTGATTTATGCATCCAAATTTGAAAGTGACATTTTTTTCCTCGCAATATGACGGCTTGCTTCAACCTATGGAGCAAGGGATAATCCAGGCTCTAATACATTAGATCAACCTTCAAAATCATATTGGATAATATGGAATTGATCCTGATATGAATGTTATGGAATGCTGGAAGGATTTTCACATAGCAAAATGCATTGAAAACATAAAAAAATCATTAGAAGAACTCAAGCTCGTACACACTGAATTCACGCTGGAAAAAACTGTGGCCTATTCTGACTGCGGAAAATGACGAAGAATATTTGCGCATTCAAACTTTGACTGCAAACATAGCTGAAATTGCGAATGGAATAGGACGAGATGGGTTCGAACAGATAGAATCAGGTAACATTCAGATGTTGCTTGAATCGCAAGATACAGAATTCACTGAAACCGATTTGGGGGAAATGTTAAATTCACATCCTATTAAGAGAGGGGCTTCAACGAGCACAAGAAACGTGATATTCAATTTGAAAATTCTTAGTGAAGTTGTAAGAATGGCTAATGAGCATTGTGTTTTTATTTATGAAAACAGATTCTTCTATGGAACGAAGTCTTATTTTGAAGGCAAATTGCTAAAGTCATTGCTTAATATCAGTCTTAAATTGAAGGAACATTTAAAAACTGCCAAGAAAGAATTTCTTTATTTTTTCATTTTGTCACCCAGGATCCCCTATAATCTCATATAAATTAATAATCATAATAATAATATCTTTATTTAGCCCTCTGCTATTTACATCAAAAAAAAAGTTTCCTTAAGTTACACTACAATACAACTATGCAAATATACATCAAGCAATCTCTTAAATACTTTTAAAGTAGGCGCATCTTAATATCATCAGGCAGACCATTGAAAAAGCATCATAAAATAAAGTCTTCTGCAAGTTAGAAGTTCTCACTAAAGAAATATTAAAATCCTTATTTGACCTCAACCCGTACCCATGAAAATTTGATCTTACCTCCAAATATGATTTCAAATAGCCAGGCTGACGATCATGTTCAATGTTATATACCAATATCAAATTCGCTCTTCTGATGAACTGCCTAACATCAAGCCAATTCAGCCTGTCCAGCAAAGTCTTAATAGGAGTATACTTATCACAATTCAATATAACTCTCATACCTTATTTTGCTGCAATTGCAACCTACTTAACTTTTCATTAGTACAAGTATCAATAATGAACAAACATATGAAAAGTGAAGAAAAATCATGGTATTATACACTAGTATTTTTGTCCATTAAGATAATAAACGCGATATACGCTTAAAAAAGCCTATTTTTTACCAATCTTCTTGCATATATATTCAACGTGACTGTTAAAACTAACTGTGGGTCCAAGATAACTCCCAAATACTTAATTTCAAAAACAGTCTCAATTTTTTTCCCCTCTAGATAGAACAAATGTCCCGATTCATGAAATTTTTGACAATTAACCTTAGTCCGATAACCATACATTTAGTTTTTATCATCCCATTTTCACGGTTTCTGTATTCGTGGCATATTTTCGGAACGTATGCGCCGCGAATAAAGAGCTTTTACTATACATTACGAATTTTCTTCAATAAACTGTTTTCGTTTTGATTATTTTGTTTCGTAACAACTGTTTCGAAATACTATAACCATTAATCATTGCTTGCTCATTGGTTTAAGTTGCCAGAATCCGACAAATTCAACGTCTTTCCTATGCTCGCTGCATTCTTTAAGACTGTAGAATGGTTGCATAGATTGGTAAAATATTTTGTTGATGTTCTATTCTGTAAATTTAACCTTTTACGTTCCTTTATTCTAGTACCCATATTGCTGAAGTTTGCTCTAATTAATTTGACTCACACTCAGAACATTTCATATTGTATAACTGTAATTTTTTAAAGTTTCTTCTGTGTAAGCAATATATACTTATTTCGTGAGTACCGTCAGTTTAAGACTAAAAATTTACTGCTAGTTCTAGTCCAAAAATTATTTTCATTTACTTTCTTATTTATTTAGATCACTATTTTTGAAAGGCTAAAAACAATTAGTTTTTTGTGAGAATCTGTGAAATTATACGAATAATGTCCTAAAATACTAAGCTGCATAATACTCATGCAAAAAAAAATTGTTGAAAGAACACGTTTTTTTTTAAATCAGTGGACCTACAGTTTAAGGCTGGCTTCGAATGGCCAATTAACTTGTAATTAATGTACATTACCCAACAATTGAATCATTAAACTACTTAAATCATAGACAAACACATACACCCATGCCTTTAACAGGGCTCTAACCTGAATCCTACCATACCATAATCGGATGTTTTCCTGACTAAGTCACACCAGTCAGGTAAAAGATAACGATATTACAAAGCTAAAGCATCAAGTTTGAATAATATGATATAAGAATATAAAGAATTACCTACAGAAAATGCTCATAGGCTGAAGTATCTTAGCAATTCTTTTCAAAATTAGTATCAAGAATATCAATGGCAGCAACCTCTAAGTTGCCGACAAAGAAATTGCCACTACTCAAAGATATAAAAGTCAAGAAAAAATTGGAAAACAATGAAACGAGAATTGTAAAACAAAACCTTATTGCTTCCACAACACTGCAGGAAACAGATAGTTATACTCGTACCAAAACTGAGAATGCGAGACCAAGTTTGGGTTTATTATCGCAAAAGAAATGAGCCCCGATGCAACCAGAGCGACACTGACTCACAGATAAACCTATCCTCTGTGAACAACCTGGCCAAGGAAAAACAGATTCTAGGAGATGAGAGATCAATACCTCAAAAAGGTCCTTCTTTTACGAAGCAAATTGAACTGTTCGAAAGAAGTCGAAGTAATATAACCAAATAAGAAAGAGTAACAATACTAATGAGAACGTTGAACACATTTAGAATTGCTTGGAAAAAAAGTGCAAACTATTATTAATCTCAAATGCTTTGTTTTCTATTTCCTAGTTCGGATACTGCAAGCACTACTTGTTTAGGTAGTCACCATATTACACTGGAATGAGTTCTCTAGATAATATTCATGAAAATATGTCATAAACTGAAGATTAACTATGTTCCTTACACGTATTAAACAGCGGGTTGGTCAATTTACTTTACACGTTGCCAGTAAGAAAGAAAAAAAACTCAAATAATTTATACAATACCGATTAGTAGATATCTTAATATCAAATGATATTGATTAGGTATTTTTATATAAACTAGGGTGAGAATGAACTCCGAATGAAATAGTTTTAATGCAAATTTAGGAATCCGATGAGTGCAAAACCCAAAAATCATCAATTCTAGCAAAAGAAGAAAAACGATTAAATGCACCACTATCATAAAGCTTTATGTGTCAGTGCCTTTTCTTCTGCTTTCTGTTCATTATCATCGATTTAAGCAAGAATAAATTTTGAGGTTGATTCATCACCAGAATAGTCACATTCATAGGAAAACTATCATAAAAATGAATTATTTTAATAGATAAAACCATTACTTATCTCTTTCTTTATTGCATTTCGTAAAACGAAATTTCACATATTTTTCATCAGGTTTGTCCTAACAAATTCCAGCACGTATAAAACAAATATCGATGAATTTTCATCGATGCGTCATCCCTGCCGAAGATAGAGTCACCAGTGTTCTCTGACTCACTGTTTCTCGGGATTTTCAACACCTGAGATTCCACAGAAGACGGTTAAATCGAAGAGATGGTCTCCGCGAAAGGTCACCGCTAACCAGTTTCGGCAAAAACCGCCATTATGCGAATATATTTCGCGATATTTTATTACAGTTCGATGATTAGAAGCGGACAAATCGAAAATATCTGCATAGTCGTGTCGTTCCTCGATCCAAATCACGTGATCGAATGTGATTTTAATGTGAGCTTTCGAATTTCGATGTGCTGATATTATGCAGAAATGATTATTTGAAATGAGTCGTTTTGCTGATAGTTGATTAGCTAATATTGTGGGATTCTTCCTTTGAGAAATCGGTACAATAGTATGCCGACGAATGCAGATGACGATGACTCGTTTTTAAAAGCATCGATAAGAAGGAAATTCAAATTAAGAATCCATCTACTAATTACGATTTATGATGTATTTATGTTTTATAGTCACAAACTACAAATTAGTAATTTAGAAAAAAAATTCAATTAATCCTAACAATTGGTAGATAATTATTTCCACATAAATTGAAAAATCATTTTAGAGATCGAATCATTCAAATTAAGATGAAGCAGATACTCATTATTACTTTTCTGCCTATACATGTTCCAAAATTAATATGGACATGATTTTGAATGAATAAAAAACACATACTTTTCATTCTTTAGAGTACTATATTTTCACTGAATCATAAATTACATGAGCTAACTTATGATGGAATACCGGATCGGCAATTTGCTGACACCTACACATTCTTTTGTACAATTCACCGCGAATATTTTGCATAAATATGCCTGACTTTTGATCATACATCCTAAAATTGTTTCCAGTGATGTAAAATGACATAGACTTGTTGACATATACTTTGACTTCAAAAACAATGAAAAACAATCTAACAAATCTCATGACCTAGAAGGCCAATTCAAAGACCATGAAATGTATCATCCACTAAATATTTTCACGAAATGTGTGTTCGAAAAAGCACATGTGAGTTCCACAACGAAGCCTTCAAGCAGAATATAGGACCATCTTTCAAAATGAGATTGCTAGAAAAATCAACACTTACTTGTTGATATTCAATGATCAATATTTTCGCTATGTGCAGTGATTTTTATGCAGTTGGGTTACTTGAATTATAAAATTGTTTCATTGTGATTCTAGTTTATTGTTAGTACACTACTCAGAGAGCTTCAAGAAATTTACTTCTTCGTTCAAATTTTTGTCCACGATTACGAATTGATATTGAAACACTGTCAAGAGACAATATCACAAACTTCTTCAAAACCGACATTTGAACACGTTGATTGATCAGGGTGTGTAACGTCTTCACTTATCTAGTCACGATGAATTTTTTTATTATACTGCCACAGTTCATCAAATTATACCACTATTCCTGCTATACTTAATCCAAAATTTTCAATCCTCTCAAACTTTCATCTTTTCTGGAATATTATTCAATAACGTAAACACGTTGCTGTATGTTTAAGACCCCATTTTTACTAACCCTCAACTCGCAGTGTCAAACTGTTTTTTTTTTTCTGGGTTGCCAACAATGAAGTCCCCAAATGGCGCCAAATTAAATTATTGTGTAATTTTGTGACATTTTTATTGAATGAAGTTTCGTTGCTGTATGTTTAAGACTCAATTTTTACTAACCCTCAACTCACAGCTGTCAAACTGTTTTTTCTTCAGGGTTGCCAACAATTAACTCCCGAAATGGCGCCAAATTAAATTATTGTGTAATTTTGTGAAATTTTTATTGAATGAAGTTTCGTTGCTGTATGTTTAAGACGCCACTTTTACTAACACTCAACTGAAAGCTGTCAAACCGTTTTTTTTTTCAGGTTTGCCAACGATGAACTCGCCAAATGGCGCCAAATTGAATGATTGTGTAATTTTGTAACATTTTCAACGAAAGAAGTCTCGTTGCTGTATATTTAAGACTCTATTTTTACTAACCCTCAACGCAGCTGTCAAATTGCTTTTTTTCCAGGGTTGCCAACAATGAACTCCACAAATGGCGCCAAATTAAATCATTATGTAATTTTGTGACATTTTTATTGAACAAAGTTTCGTTGCTGTATGTTTAAGACTCTATTTTTACTAAACCTCAACTGAAAGCTGTCAAACCGTTTTTTTCAGGGTTGCCAACGATAAACTCGCCAAATGGCGCCAAATTAAATTATTGTGTAATTTTGTGACATTTTCATTGAATGAAGTTTCGTTGCTGTATATTTAAGACTCTATTTTTACTAACCCTCAACTCGAGCCTGTCAACTTTTTCAGATTTGCCAACAACGAACTCCCCAATTGGCGCCAAATTAAATCATTGTGTAATTTTATGACATTTTTATTGAATAAAGTTTCGTTGATGAATGTTTAACACTCAATTTTTACTAACCCTCAACTCGAAGCTGTCAAACTGTTTTTTTTTACTGGTTTGCCAACAAAACTCCCCAATTGGTGCCGAATTAAATCATTGTGTAATTTTTGACATTTTTGTTGAATGAAGTCTCGTTGCTGTATGTTTAAGACTCCATTTTTACTTACCCTAAACTCCCAGCTGTCAAATTTTTTTTCAAGGGTGGCAACAATGAACTCCCCAAAGGGCGCCAAATGGAAACATTTAGTCAACTGTGTGACATTTTTATTGAATTCAGTTTCTTGTGAAAATTGATGTTTGATGTTACAATTCAAATAATACGAGATTATTCAAAAAATGTAAGTAGAACGATGAGCAGAGAAAAACGTATTCTAACTCTGATTCTGTTATTGTTTCGTTTCATTTCAAGAAAATCGTTAAATCAAAGGTCAAAATTTTCGTTTATGACATAATATTCAGATCTGAAGCTCAAATAAGCAGGAAATAATAAATTCACCATTTGTGCTGGTGCAATCCGCATCTGGAAATGCGTAATATATACTCGGGCAGACGATCGAAACCAAGTAGGCAGTCCTGATTTTTCTCAAAACGATCTAGAACGGATATTGACCGTCTATAAACATGAAGTTGGTCACAGTCTTCCTATGAGAAGATAGAGAAGCAGAACCTGATTACTGAATAATTGGTTACTATGGTTACGCGTGTGCCTAGACGACTCGAATGAGCCAGAGTAGTTCTGGGAAGATGAGAAGATCAAGTTATCGCCAAAGAAAACTACCACCTGGATGATCTTTATCCAATAGAAATATCAACATCGCCAGGTTAATCAGTTTCAACGAATGGATGAAGTCCCATTTGATATCGGGCAATTCTTCTCATAAATTCGAATTTGTTTCAATCATTCTTCGACCATTAAATTTCAAACTTCGTTAATTTACGAGAGAAAATACGGTATATTTTATGGTACTTATAAAATGGACATTTTGTTTTTATAATATAAATATATCTTTAACAATGATTGATTTTTCAATTAATGGGAGTAAAATTTTAATAAATGATGAAATTTGTAGTTCATGAAGTACTCATTCTGATACTTTCAGGATTTTCCACAGGTTAAAGTAGATGAAATTTGACCTCTGGAGTTCTTTTGGGGTAAAAAATCGCATCAACATACCTAGAAAACCTCATAATTGAAATTTAAGATTTCATTTAGGTAACCATACTTTGTATCGAACTTCAAGAACATACTTTCTATCAAAATTATAAAATACTAGATACACATGGAATATAGTTTCCAGAAAATCAACTTCCAGGAATTTCATCATAAAATAAACATAGAATTCTAAGAACATGGTTAATTATGGTAAGATTCAAATTAATCCCATTTTTAAGCATGTTAATATACATATAAATTACTTCTTGAATGGCTACGTAGCGGTTCTCTCAGAAATACCAGATGCATTCTGTTATACATTGTCAGTTTCATTAGCAGCTCCATCTATTTAACACGCGACTGAGACACATTTTTAAAGGAAATGTTATAAATTCAGAAAGATTATACCAGAAATTAGAAATTGCCCAATTCCATGCTTCATAAAATGGATAAAATATATTTTAGTAATTATACTTTTTCGAATAAAAAATACTTTCAAGTGATTTGTTGATTTCGATTTTTTCAAATGTTTGTAAACAATAACCTAGAATTTTCCATTCTACATTTTTTAAAATACTGATGACATATTTGTTGAGAAATTCTAATTTTATTTGTAATGTGTAAATAATATCACTTTTGCTTAACTTTATTTAATAGATATTGAACACTCTTTCGAAATTATTTTCTCCTTTGATTTGGATCAGTGTTTTGTACCTCAAAGTATAATTTTTCAATTATCAGCGTTTATTAACAATAGGTTCACCTTTGAGGATACACTACTCAGAATAAACTTTTTTTTCCAATTTTCTTTCAATGAGGAACATATAATATCTGTAATAGTTATCTTTGAATTCAATCTTCCATACTTTTAAATGAAAACTTAGTTGTATACTTTTTTATACTTCATATGAAGTCGTATCCCAGTTATTTCTTCTATAATTCACCTATTCATATGTTTGTGTTATTTCAATAATTTTAATTTTCAGAAATTTTTTATGTTTCTTATCTGTGTAAAAATTTTAATAATTTTACAATGTTTCTTTACAACCATCATTCATTGATGATTGAGTTAAATTCGTATTTGTATAGAATTTCCTCTGCTTTTTACCTAATTTTTTACGATTCTCAATTTCAAATGGTTTAATTGTTTCATTCTAAACGATTCGTGTTCATTCGGTGTAGAAATTCAACTGTTGCTCAAATAAGTTATTTTACTTTTTTATTACAAAACTTTCAATAATTCTAAGGATGTTTTCTCATTTTATTTATGATTTTGGAGTGTTTGACGACTAAATGATATATTTGTTCCAATAAAACACTTCTTTCTGTTTCATTAAGGGCGATAATTAACTCTTCAACTTAGAAAACCTAAATAAACATTAATCCTCGTCAACAGAAAGTGTTAAACGATTGAAACAACACTTAGTAATGTCAAACGCCTTCTCCCACGATATCCCCAATAGATATATCCAATTATAGGAAAATTTAAAAATCGATTAAGATAAAATACAAATAAAGAAAAAATACATAAGTACGAAAACCGTATATAATACATACCTACGTAATATATGCAATGAAATTAAAATATATAATAATAAAAATTCCGGTCTCTGTGGCTTAGTTGGGGGAATAGCCGACTATGGTGCTGTATGATTCGGGTTCGAGCCCCGGTGAAAGCATGGGTGTATGTATTTCTTTTTGATTGAAATGATAATTGTCGACTAATTTACATTTATTTACAAGCCCATTGGCAGTTCGACAACCAGCATTAAATTGTAGATCCTCTGAACTAAAATCTAATAATAAAAAACATATAATAAGCAAATAAAATAAACGAGGAATTAAAAAGGCAACTACTGCTCAAATCCATGTATTTAACAGAAGTAAATAAAATTACGACGATAATATATTCTGATGTTCTGAACGGTATGTTATAAACGCTGATTTTGATCGAAATAGAAATCACAACAACCACCCATCAAACAAATCACAACAAATACCCATCGCTTGCATTACACATAAAGTTTATAGGAGAACGTGACGTAACATTTGATCTGTTTTAATCGATATAAATTGTATTATTCTGTCCCGAATCAGGCACAAATATTCATTTTGGTGAGAAGAAGTGTCGACTCGATTGAATTGTACAAAATTTTATACAGAAACGTTATAGCGAACCGTTTACGTCTTAATTTTAATACTTCCATTGAACTTGATTGAAAGACTTTTAATTTTAATACTTCCATTGAAATTGATTGAAAGACTGAGGACAGTGTGGTCAAAGTCTCTCAAATGATATTGTTCATAATACCTGATGTACATATATAATAAACACTTCCTTCTGAACTGCCTCCAAGTAGACGGTAAAATTATTGTACAAAAGAAGACAAAATTGGAGAAGTATATTCTAATTAAATAGAAGAATAATAATAACACGAAAAGAAGAATAGTAAAGCGTTTTCATGGTTCAAAGATGAACAAAACTGATCCGATTTCTGAACAAATAACCCGGCGTTCTAGAGGCAGAGAAGCCTTGATACAACCACGGCCGACTTCAAACAGGCCAAGAAATGAGTATATGGCACTGTAGTACTACTGGTGGTCGATGGAATTTATAGTGTTTATAAACATCGTTGTTTTCTTGTTTATGTTTTACATTTTTTTTATTACTGAAATATGTATACAGGAATAACATTTAGTATGTTATAAATACCAATATTATTTTTTATCACTTCGTAATATACAACTGAAGTTGAAACAATGCTTGAAACTTTGGGAATAACCGACTAAGAGAGTAGACCACCGGCTCGATTTTGGCAACACCGCCAGACTACGCTCTTCGTGGCCTTTTGAAAGTCGGCCGTGATACAACTTATTTGTTCTGAAAACGACAGCTTATAGTCGAAAACAACCCTTAGATCCTTGAAATCAGCACATTTATCTAGAATTTGACCTTCCAATATAGATCCGCGGTGGATTGGAAACAACTTTCGAGAAAATGTGAAACAATACATTTACTAATATTAAGTTTCAGCACGTTGTTGGTACACCAAAAATTAACAGCATCTAAGGAAACCTGTGAGCTGACACAATCATGACGATCATTAAAAACAGCATATATATATATATATATATATATATATATATATATATATATATATATATATATATATATATATATATATATATATATAAGAAATAATAATGGGCCCAAATTGGACCCATGTAGCCCACATCGTTCTGTCTAAAAGTTGGATCAGCTGTATAGATTTGTGCAGTGTTTAAATTTTATTGTGCCTTCCTATTATACCTTTTAAAATCTCACTTAATGTCGAAAGAAATAAATAAGACTGCATAACTAGAACGCCGGGTTGAAGCTGTTCAAACTTCAGTCATTCAAACTCAATATTTAATGCGACTTGAAATGAAACAAGACGATCACTTTCTAGGCCGTTTCCGTTCGACTTGTTTATAGAAATAATCAAATAGATTTCATACAGTTGACGCCTCTCGACTTCTTCGTAACATCGTTTTCATTATATTTGCATTAATGTTGTTTTTGAGCAGATCAGGAAGAGAACGAGTGTATAATCTTGATGTCGTTTTCAGTAGCGCTTAAATCGTTGCGATGGAACTATTTGAATTCAATTTAAATGTTAGTTAGTTGTGGCGATTGGTTGATGGTAATGATAGTTCGCTGCAAGAAACGACTCAAGGGAAGACTGACGTGGAAAATATAATTACATACGAGGATCTACGAAAGTAATTCTTTCTATCTGTTAGGTATCGAGAAGTCAAAACAACGAGCGGTACTCGGATGAACGTTTGTTTTGTGTCCAATGTTCGTTTTGTGAAAAAATAACAATTATATGAGGGATGTTACCGAAATTCTGGAAATTGAACTAAAATTACCATTACGTTGTTAATTTTTGTAAATATTGCTATGTATTTTTTCAGCATAACATCCATTGTGCCTACAACCAATTTGCAAGATGCTTATCCAGTTATTGGTGTTGAAGAAAGTCTTGGTAATCCGTGATCTGAGGACATTGTTGCATAATTAGGACATAAATTAAATTATGTTCATGTATAATTACAAAAAAGTTTTTCGCATATCTTTCATTATTTTTACCACAGTCTAAGACAACTAGCAACCTTTCTGTCTACCTCTTAATATTAAGTTCTTTATTCTCAACAGATATAACACCCAATTACAGAAAATAATAACAATGTTGAATACATAACTAAATAATTTTAAAAAAAATTTAACAAAGAGCTCACTCTAATTTAAAAAAAAATAGTATCTTAAAGCTACATTGTAGCATTTAATGAAATATTACAAATAACTCAATCTAAATCAATTCATTTTAATTAATTTTCGTTGTTCACATAACTCCTGACAATAAATTCGATGGAGTCAAAGTGAATGTCACAATTATTGGCAACTCTATTAAATGTAGACTCTATAAACTAAATGGGTGATTATAGTAGGGAGTTGGTCCTCGGAGTCTCTAGGTGGAATAATTCTGTATTACGAGAATTTTGCCTAGGAACACGAAATTTCAAAGGGGATAAGAGAGGAGGACAATCAATACTATTGTGCAGTAATTTGTACAAAAATTTGAGTGATAAATTTTCTCTCCTGCTCTGCAGTGAGATTAAACTAAATCGACTCAATAATTCGTTATGATTGACTCTCCTCTGTGGATAAACTTTATTCTCCCTTCAAACTAAGAATTTCAAGAACCTTCTCTGAATAGCCTCAAGATGGCGTTGATAGCAAGTGTAAATGGGATGCTAGATCGTGCTGCCTTACTCCATCTTGCTACGGATTAGAGTATTAAATCGTCCTATGAATGTTTAGGAATTATTAAAATATTTGCCATTGCGTATAACGATTCCATATATTTTCGGAGCAGATGAAATAAGTTGGGTGATGTGTGGGACAAAGGAAAGCTTCTGGTCGAAGACTACACCAAGATCTCTCGCCTTATCAGAACGAGAGAGAACCTGACCACCGACGCTATAATCACAGTCAATTCGGTCTATTTTCCTTGTGAAAGATACAATATTACACTTTGACACATTCAAACTCAAATAATTGTCCTCACACCAACTAGCAACATGGTCCAGCGCGAGCTGAAGTTGAACACAGTTGTCCTGTGATCTAACTTCATTATATAGTTTCAAATCATTCACGAACAGAATAAATAACAGTGGTCCAAGACTAGACCCTTGAGGTGTTCCAGAGGTAGTATTAACTCAGACGACTGTATACCTTCCAGCTGTACGACTTGACGTCGGTCAACCAAGTAAGAATGAAACAGGTTGGCTATCAGAGAGGCTATCTTAAGGTTACTATTGAAGTTTTTTTTATTTTCTATAATAAAATTTGACGATACTTAAACTTGTATTTTATAATAGATATTTTGAAAAAATTAAGATTCTTCGTAGGTACTAAAAAAATACACGTGATATAGGGTAAGGAGGGTAAGGTAATCAGTCTTAAACCCCACCATGTATCACCAACGGGGTGTGGGGGTTAAAAATGCAAAAAAAATCACATAATTAATGGACGTCCCTTAAACTAAATACATTTATCCTAATGATAAACTTATTTTAACTATTTTAAACTTATTAAACTTTTTTCAGTCGTCCTCAACGAACTTATTCAGTGTCTAGTCAATCTATCTATTTATGATAGATACTAGGCACTAAACATCAGCCACCCATTCAGAATGTTCTCAAATCTGAGAACAAATGATAACCACTTGTTACGATGGTAACTTGAACAGTTACCATCGTAAATCGTACAAAATATCCTTCGTTTCCTTCATATTTCAATATAATATTGAATTATTCTTAATATTTATATTGAATGAAGAACTCTTGGCTTAGTTTCACAAAAATATCGTAAATTACTGCTTGACAATAGTTGTTACCCCAAGTGGAGTTACCCCACTTTGAAATGCTAGTCTAGGTTTTGAAAATACACACTGAAACTATTGCCAAGAAATTGATTCAATATAATGTTTGTGATATCATGCCAAGTGTTTTTTCAATATATTTATCAGTGTTTCACCAAGAGATCAGCGAACATTCAATCACCTGTGCTGAACAATCTTTGAAAATTCAAAGACAAAATTAAAATAAAGGAAAGTGTTTACCGATATTACAAGATTTAGCAATAAACTTACAGTTATTGTACCATTTGAGAATTTCCTCAACCCAAAACACAGGAAAATAAAAAACGTTCAAAGAATCACGGTGACAACAACGCAATGTGAACAAGTCGCGATATCGGTGACACAAAATCGAATGAACGAAAAGACAACAACGTCTGTGATTTTATCAAGCCCGATTTTCAATGAAGAAATGTAGGAATCATACTTCAATGGATTATTTATCATCATTTCCTTTGAACAAAATTCAGATCAGGTGTAATTTCTCATGTATCGTATCGACAACAAAAAATATTGCTATTGTTTCGAAATTAATTCGTTTAGTGAATATACACATTGCCGATTACTTTCGATTTTTGCAACTAGGGCAATCAAATCATGCATTTAGTGTATTTCCTATGTCATTGTTGGAAATTCTTAGAGATCTACTATTTACGTCAAAATGAACGCTTTCTATTCAGTTGAAGTAAATATTGAATTCTGTTGTAAATAATTCGTTTTTTCGTAACTACATTCTCTTAAACCGAAAGAAATTGGATGAAGAATATAATGATTATTTTTGAATTCATTTAATACATTTCATTGTGCCACTTCTTGCACAAACAATTACAATACAATGTGAAGTAAATTGTTCTTAACATACCAATCATATTAAGTACTATCACATAGAATTAGAAAGCTTAAAAAGGTGACCAAAATATAAAAATGTGCAATTATCGGTATATTAATATGCGCGATGTAAACTTAAACAGATTACATAAAAACATTATGATATCAAAATTTAAAAGATATAATATGTTAAAACGCATCACAAATACATCAAATCAAATAATAAAATATTCATAACTTAGTGTCTATGACTTGGTTTACGTACATAAGCTTAAATTTAAACAGACTAAATTCTGTGATTGCAGGGTGAAAGTTGTCGCAAAGTCAATGTTGCCAACAATTATTTGGTGAATACGTTTAGTGTTGCGTATTTTGTGTTATTTGAAATATTCATTCGTCAACAGATGAAGAGAATTACGTAGCGACTACTAGTAAATTGAAATACCATACAAAAGTTACCATAATGAAACCAAACAACCGACTTGATTAAAACTGAATAATTGAAATAGCGACGAAAAATGTTTCTCGAGTAGGTACGAGTCGATTACAGATAAAAATCTTAATTTATTAGCGCTCCGCTAGGTGTGAATCATTAAAATCTAAGTCTGTACTTAGCTAAATGATGCGCATCACTGTACAAAGCGGAGAAGATACCAACTTAAGAAAAAAAAATCGATGGTGTTTAAGATAGGTAGACACACACACTTATAAGCGAAAAACTAGATCAGCCATGTAATCACGTTGGATTTATCTGAGCCTTCTCATCGAACAAACCTTGCACCCCGGAGACTTTAACACTTACTTACAGGTGATAAATAAGAAAAATTGAAGCGTACTCGTTCGTTCGCTTAGAGAAAAACAAGTAAAAACTGAATTATGGTTAGATTCGCAACTGGCGTGTGTTGATTACAGTCGGACAGAAGGAATACGAAAAAATTCCGATGCTTAAACAATGTGTGAAATCTCCTGGTGGATATCAAGAAGATAGAAGAAGCAAAAACAGGCTTCCATAATGAATATTCAGATTATTAGCTGGCTGCCTGGACTGTCAGTGGCGTGGATGCGTAACCTATTTGTCAAGAATATATTATTGCAATTAGTGTTTAATCAAAGCAAGCGTAGCCGAGTTGAAACGTCAAAACAGAAAGATGAAATTTGTCAGTTCCAGCACAACCCATTATGAGTAAAGATCTGCCATAAACAATAAAATGTGCACGGTACCACAAGTTTTATAACCACTATAATGGAAAATATAGTATAATCAAAACACTCTGATACGAAAGTGATGGGTTCGTTCTCGTTGACAACAATTGTGTAGACAGCTCCCTGAGAGTTTTATTTGAAATATTTCGATATTTCGATTAAGAGTCTCAGTATTTACTACTTATATATATATATATATATATATATATATATATATATATATATATATATATATATATATATATATATATCATAGTCTGAAGTTTATGAAAGATCACTAATAACTCTTTGGAAGTCATCGAAATCTTAATAAAACAAGAAGAGCCAATCAAACATTAACCAATTATATGAACTAGCATTATCACAGAATAATCCACTATAACTACATGTGTATCTGAAGGAGTATCTGAACCATTGAAAAAAACGAAAAACTTTCGGTTAAACTTATGATTCTTTTACAGATAATAATAATAATAATAAGGACTTTATTCACTTTTATACACAAATTGTGTAACAACAGTGAGAGGCGAAATTTAGCATAGCTATTCTTACTCAACCTCTTAAAACAAAAAATAAAGGGAAAAAAAAATAATAAACATAATAAAAATAACAGTAATAATAGAATATAGAAAAAAAATCAAATATAAAGTAAACATTATTTAACAATAATTCAACAAAATGAATATGACAACCATTGTCAAATTAAACCTTCCCTAAAAAAAATGAGGGAAAATACAAAACAAAGTAATATATTTGCAAAGTATAAGCAAAATAGCAAATAATCTAAATGTATCTAAATGTACCTAACCTATTTAGGGTATCATTTGCTGACGTTTACCCATTTTTTTTGTTACAATTATATGTGTGAAAAAGTAGGACAGCAATAAATCTTATTATTTTTATTATCTAAACATTGTAGTCTAGAAAGGTTTCCAAAATCCATCCCCATATAGTTTTTCAGTATAGTCTATATTTCACCCATTAATGGGTGAAAACTAAAATTCAATTATTCAGTTATTTTCAAGCAACACTGAAGTGACTTTGATATAGCTATATCGATCATTTTTATGATCACCTAGTGAGAAAACACTTCAAAATTCAAAAATTTCATTCGATACGATTATAAAAAATGTTTGATATTCTTTGTTCATTCTTGTTACTAACCAATAATGGATGAATACGTAATCGCATTAGAAAAGAGGAACTAGTCTTTCATAATTAAGAATATGCTAATTTCAATATAAGTACTTTGACTAGTACTTCGGTACATGACAAACCTAATATCGTATGATTCAGTTGCCAATTATCTGGAATATAACGCCTTTTAATTACATGACGATTTCTTATCACACGAAAAATATTACGTTTTTCGAAATTTTTTATTATATTGACACATGAATTAATATTGGTCATTCGCCTACTATAACGCTTATAACACGTAAAGTTAGAATACGAAATAAAACGTAATAAAATAGTAGATGAAAAATAAATTTTAAAAAAAGTGGATGGAAAAATGTACTCAAAATTGTGTTTTTTAACGTCATTTTCCTTTCCACAGATGGAATCGTTTGAAATTTTTCAACTGCACATTCAATTTCTCCAATAAGCCAACTTTCTACCAAAAAAGTCAACTTTCTACCAAAATTTTTTTTATAGTTCTCCTTCGAAATTATAATTAATTTTTTTACCCCCTCAAGTCCTGCCACTGATATCTTCATAACGAACGAGGATGGACGTGTAGGCGATCCCTAAGAGGTGGTTTAAATGGAATGAAGAGTTGCGTGTCATATCTCGGACGGGCCGACCTGCCCCGGTCGGTACCTACATTCCCTGTATTACCGACGTCGGCTTAGCCGCCGGCTGAGCAGGTTAACAAGCGGCATTTGTACGTATCTTCAGAACTCAGCGGCGGACCTGGAGAAATTCGGCATAGCGAAAAATATCCACCTACGCAACCCCTATCGTCAGATGATGTCATCGCGAAATTTATATC
The DNA here is from genome assembly GCA_030704895.1 of Henosepilachna vigintioctopunctata. Classification (NCBI taxonomy): domain Eukaryota; kingdom Metazoa; phylum Arthropoda; class Insecta; order Coleoptera; family Coccinellidae; genus Henosepilachna; species Henosepilachna vigintioctopunctata. The sequence goes on from JARQZJ010000091.1 coordinate 2,751,277, forward strand.
GAGACTTAGGGGTATGCTGCAATCATTTTTCATGAGTTTAATTGGATATACAGGACACAGAAATATTTCAGTGCAGAACAATGAATGTCTTTGAATTGTTAAACAGAGGCGCACGCACGGTGGGGGTGCAAAGTGTGAACCCCGAATGATACTTTCCACCATATAATTATTCTGATCGCATTTTAATAAATGACGATATGACATTCTATTAAAAATAAAAAGGGTGGAGTCTTTGAATTCTCATCATTAGGCATGATGACAGTAATAAAAAATCACTAAAATACTATATTTATTGTATAAAACTTGAAGCTTAGGATATAAAACACGCATTGGTTTTTTATTAAGATTGTGATCAATATTTATTTTTATAAAATAAAACTACAAAATAACGCAATCCGCCATGATATCTTGAACACCAATCAGAGCGCATGACGTAACTTTTGAGTAAACACGCACCAACGTCACATCTCGTATTGTTAACTTCCACTTCGACTGTGTTTTTTTTTATTAATTGTGTTCGACATAATAATGTTGGGAGAGTTTTTGGCATCAAATAAAGACTTTTGTTCAGCAGAATTTAGAAAAGTTAAAACTTCCATATAAGTATATTAATAATAAACAAAAACATTATAATTTAGGTTATAAAATAATATGTATTTGGACAATGTATTTGGTATATAATGTATCAGGTTATTATTAGGGTTGTATTAATGAAATCCTTTTTTATAATGCTTCTACTCTTCATTTATAAATTGATTTTTCTTTAAGGTCCTCCAGGCCATCCTATGGCGATGCCGCTTGTTATCATGGTCCATATGATTATCCATGACATTTGGTAACTGAAATTTGAATAAAATACCTAATATAAGCAATGAGATGAAATCTCGAGGTTAGACCTTGAAATAGATTGTTTATATTTTTAAATTTAGACCTCGAACAAAATATTATTACCAAATATTATATATTATACTAGAATCTACAAAACAATGTAAAAACTTAAATCAAAGTGATCTCTACAGAAATAAAGGTGAGCAGAGAACAATATTGCATTTGAATCTCGCCTTGCAAGTTTAAGCCACTTGTTTCGTGTTGTTTTATTTTGATGCACGAACACAATTAACTTATTAGTTTTTATGTATGTGTTCTCACACTGGGGGACCCACACCACTAATACACTTTCGAATTCCTATTTAATAACACAAAATAATTAAATTATTGCACGAGCTCATCGCCTAGTGTTTAGTTTACTCAAACATGACGTCACAAGCGATGCCACGACACTGACAAGCGTTTTAGGTAAACAAGTAAATTCATATTTTAAAATTGCATTTTTTTCCTACTAAACTCTTAATTTCTGCAGAAATATCTTATTTATTGTAAATAGTGTATATATTTATGGACATTATAGGTTCGTTTTCCAAAAACTGTTATCGTGCCTTTTAGAAAAATAGTTGAGAAGCTAATCTGGTTAATCAATAAGCATTATACAAATTGAACATCAAAATAATATTGTTTCGGTATACAATACTATCATCAGATGATGAAAACACAAGTTACAATACCTTTAACAGTGTTCGTCCACCTTATGAAAGTAGTTATAGTATAAAGAACAATATTTTAGTGGGCAATATATAAATAATATTTTTGAAATTCTCAAAATGTTATTAATTTATTAATCATTAATATTAAAATGGTTACATCAGACCTTTGCTATCGACTTCTCTAGAAAATTTATACCGACAAATTTTCAAATCATTAATTACCTAAAACTATTCTTTCTTATCCTTTTCTTTCTTTTTTCTAATTTGTTTCCGTAGGTACCGAATATTTAATTGATTCATATACATTTTATTTGTCATTGACAACGAACCCCGAAAAAATTCACAAATTCACAACAACCCCGAAATAATCGTTGAAAATTCTTACACATGTCACTGCTAAAATTTTTTGTTGGAAAATAAATAATACAAAGTTACACTTCATATGAAGAATTAACGGCAAATTCAAAAAACAGCTAGAACACTTTTTTTAGGTGATTGTTTCCAAATCTTATTAAAAACATCCACAAAAAAACCTTCAGTACCTAGTTATAGATTTGAAATAATCAATAAGTAATCCATCTCGATCTGTAAGAGCAAATGTTTTCGAATCACTTTAGTAATCTTCATAAAAATTTCCAATTTGCTTCACTCATAACATATATAATAAGTATCGTCAACATCTTGAAGAATGTTTTAGACTTAAGAGTATCGAAATAATGAATCCTACAACTATAGAATACAATAGATTCAAAGAGAACAAAAATACTTTCAAAGAAGTGAAATTACTTAAAGAACTCAAATGAAACAATAAATTACACTGTTAAAGAAAATAACAGAATAATTTTGATATATGCTCCCAAAATATATCAGTGTAGATGTGAGACATCCACTCAGTTGAAATTGATAGAAATTGAAACAGATTTTGAATAATGTTTTCATATTTTAAAACGAGTAAAAGAAACTTGAATTAGAGTTTTCTCAAAGCTGGTCCATAAATTTGATATTAAAATATTAGCAACTTAAATTGATTTCAAGCATATAGTAGGTATGCCACTTAATGGATGTTATTGAAGGAAGTCTACTAGAAAACTAATGGTACCATTTAAACGCATTCAAATAACTCTAAGTTGATAAACATAATACCGTTAATAAACAAGCTACCTTGAGTAAGTTGATATCGACAAATAACGCGAGTCCAACACTGTTTCTACGCATTCAACTTCAATCAACCGAATGGTCACTTGTGGTCACAGAGGTTTATCCATAGAAGCACCACAGAGAGTGTGCGGAGTTCTGTGAAACGACTGGGTATTATTTGCACGAAGGGGTCATTTGTACTTTTCTTTTTCCATTGCTGGGTAAATGGATGAGCGCCGCGAGGACAGAGAAATGAACCGAACATTATTTCTATTTTCTTTGTTTGCTCATAATGCTGGCACTGAAATAGTCGGAGTTCAATTGGTAGTTTATAACTATAGAGGTAGGTATAACAAGAGATGCCTATCAAACATTATATATCGATACTCGTATAGATGGTAATCCTTCTTAGCGAGATGAATGGTATTACGGGCATTATTTCATCCACCATTTTCCATCTGAAAGTCGCTAACACTTTAGATAGACTTGATGGATGTTGTTTCAACTTCGTCATTATAGAACCATTCTGCAAGATCTTCACCTATTTTCATGAGACCTACAAGTGGGTAGTGAAAAGATTGCAAATTAAGAGTAATTGGCTAATTTACGTTAATTTTTACTTGTCTTTATTATAAAAACTAAGAAATCGGTATAATAATAATAATAACCTTTATTCAGCACGAAGCTATTATCAACAAACAGTTTACATTCACATTCATTACAAATAATTTTTATAAATATATTCCATCAAGTATTTTTTGAAGTCTCGATAACTCTGACAGTACTTTATATTTATGGGCAGTTTATTGTATAATACAAGCCCCTTACTCATCGTGGATCTATACATACTATGTGTCCTATAGGTATCTATTTGAAAGTCATTTCGATGTCTGGTATGATAATCATGGTATTCATTAACAAACTGCAAATTTTCTCCTAGATAACTAGGTAACATTCTTTGTTTGATCCTATATATATAATCTAGTGTTCGATAAGTTATTCTCTGATTTACACTCATCAATTGTAACGTTGACAACATATCTCTAATAGGTGTTCTTTTGTTACATTTTAGTATTATTCTCATACCCCGATTTTGTATTTTCTGCAATCTATCAAGACAATTATTCTGTAGATTGAATAAAAGTGACGAACAATAATTAATGTGAGGTAGTATAATTAATAATTAATCACGCATATCAACAAAATTAGAGGATGTACTCTTATGCCTTTCCTCTTTCGTAAATGTTCAACCAGTGTGACACAGACCTAAATGTCCCAGCTTGAAATAATTTTTGTCATACTATCAATATCTTTAATCTCTGTAGCAGTCAATATTTTCAATCCGACGATAATTTTTTATTATAAAGAACACTTTGTTAACGCTTCATTTACTATTTTGCAATCGCAGTTCCTGCAGTTTGCAGTATTACATTTTCAAGAAAATGAATAACGAAATTTGGATTGTTTGAATATGAGTACAGAGTTGACCAGCAATAAAGTTTGCATTTTCCTTCTTCTTCTAAGTATGTCCTATGCCACTGTGTATTCTTCTTTTGCATAGAGCTTGGTAGAGTGGTGAAATGAATATATTTATTTGATAAGACTACTAATTGACGTTGTCCTTTTCATTGCGTTCATAGATTTCTATGTATACCTACTTGTTTTTTACCTTTTGAGGCTGTATATAATATCTTCAAATAATCAGCATCTGGAAAATTATTTACTGAGCCTTGAAAGTGTTTGGCATAATTATAATTTCAGCTTGAAATTGAGACCGAAGCTTTAATCTTGATAAACCAAGATCTCCCTAATCAACACATAATACAACTCTTGAAGTTGAACCTCTTATTATTATCTCACTTCCAAAACCAACATCGCAAAACCCCTAACTTCAATATATAAAGAGATACTGTTATGAGTTTCTATCTGATGCTACCTAAAGTAGTGAGTTTATGTTCTGCTTTACGTACCTTTTTTGGGTACTATTGCCCACTAATAAAAAAATCTCAGTTTGACAGTTGATCAATGAAGTATAAATAATACAGTCAGAGAAGTACAATTCGATTGATTCAAAATTTCTGTAAGATTAATGCAAATTATATATTGCTTCTAATAATAAATACGCCACTTTGAATTTTAAGGTAAAGTGCAAAATCCGAACAGGTACAATTAAGAAGACTTCATGACATTTGAAAAATCACAAACAGTGGAATATTATAATTTTTCACGTAATCTGGACCCTAAGGGTATTTAACTGTGACTTACTAGATACTCTTTCGTTTCCCTTATTGATAAGTTATTTACAAAGCTCTTGAACATAAATATATGTATCTTTAAAGGTATAATTCATAAAGGCGTAAGTTAGTAATTAAACATTTGCTAAATAATAGTTTATAGGAAAGTACATTTCGTAATAATATATTTCTTGAACTCACGATACCATCGTTCTGTCTTTAGATACAGATATTCAAGGCTTCAACAATGCAAAGGAAGGACAAAAATGAACGGACACTTAGAAAAAGTGTCATAACCATATTTGTTTAACATAACATTCTGCCATTACACATAATCATACTAGTAAGCGAGTCATGGCTCAAGAAATTACTAGATAAGAAATCCATCAATGAAATTATTCAACGATGTGATTGTTTTCCTAAACCACAAAAATGAATCATAGACTACGGATTGACCACTGGGCGTTTTTTCGTGATACACTTGACCGTTGTTACGAAACCGTATTGATAATGACGTCACTAAATCATTACACCAATAAAATCCTGAAGAAGGAAATTTATGATATTTGAGATAGAGATTGACAACTTAAATATAAATTGCATATGTGACCTAGCCTGGGATGGATTAGATAAAGCAAAGAACCCAAACGGTTCCTAGAATTAAGTCCCTAAAATGACGAATGATGTTAAAGCTGAAGAGGAGAGAACATATGTATCACCAAATTAGACAGTGGCAGCCCAAGAGCATTGAAATAAACCGCATAAAGCAATTTAACTTACGATTAAATAGTCAACTTAAGAGAAAAAGCAGTAGAAATAAAATATCCCTATGTCAAAGATAAGTTTCAGGAATGTATGACGGAAAGACCAAAGAAATATACCTAACCAATGGCGTTGGCAACTAAAGGGGTGCAATGAGGTGCACTAGCATGATTATACCTGTCAAGAAAGAATCTACACAGAAAAAATTTCTTATTTTTTTACCTGCCTAGAGTAGCAAGAGGGTAATCTCAAAGAAATGAAATAAATAAACAATATATCTGAAAAATATGTGTTAAAAATATTTCGATACTTAATACATATATACCTACTTAGAACTAGTATATAAAACTTTTATATTTATAAATATACTGATTTGCAATAACTATTTAACAATACATATATAAATACGCATTCAAATATATTCAACTATATCGGGACAATATAATATGTAATACAATTGTTGTATTAAACGGTTGATAATGAATCTAACTCGTTATCATAATAACTATTAAATTTTTGCGAAAAGTCAATTAATAGAAGATATTTATGTGAAAACATTAGGGTAAGCGATGTGATGATATTGTCACTCAAACGATATATTATCGTTCGAATGACAATATTAGAGAACATTCATTCGGCCAAATTCGTTTTATATGTTGTTCTTATGGTAGAACTTAGTAATAGTAACCTAAATTTCAGTCTTTCTTTGTCTTACTTTTTATAGGTAGTCCCTTAGACCCTTTTGATTAAAAAAGTTTATTTATTGTGCATAAGTACTTCGATAATATTTAAACATGACAAGAATACAGTGGCACATGTAATTTGCGAACTTATTTTTCAATGATGTTAGATGAATAATAATACTTTATTAAGCAATGCAATTACTCAGTCAACCGTTTCTTTATATATACAAAGAATAAGGAACAAATTTAATTACATGTATCACCTTGCGTACTGCGTCAATCAATTACTTTGATAAAAAGGGGGTAATTTACAAGCGTAATTTTCCACGATTGTTATTAAATCAATATTGCATGTGTACAAATAATAATTTTAATTATCTACACCTTGATTTGTTGGTAGTATCAAATTCATAGATGCAGTCTAAAATGCATCCTAGAGGCAATTTGTTAATAAATTTATAATTAATTAGTGAATACTCACTATATAAAAACTTATAATTCATGTTGAAGGTTTCCTAAACAAAGTTTAGTATAATTGTAAAAAGTTGTTCTTATTCATGTGTATTTTCTCTTAATATTTCGATAAAAATAGATTCTTCATTAAGTTATGAGCAATATATCATAAATTTATTCATTTTGCAACTTTCAACCCTTCAAATTTATTAATACTTACAGATTTCATACAAATTAATTTTCTTTTGATCGGGAGATCAAAATTTCTTAGTCCTTCAACAATCGAATACAACAGAAAAATTGTTATTCACCAAAAAAGTATTTCAGGGTTGTCCTTGTTACTCCGAAACCATAATATTGAATCCCAACAAATTCTAACCGTGAACCACAGAAATTAATTCTACTTCCTTCATAAATAAAATTGTATTATAATTAACATTGTTCAGGCTCTACTTTCGAACCTGAAACTGGTTAGGCATTTCTCTAAATGCTCTGTCATACATTTGAATATGAATATGATCACACTTCCTTCGTCTTACCTCAATTTAGGCTAACAGGTTATGTGCATTCTCTCATTAAAGTCACATGTATCGCGTTAAAAAACACGACATCCCAACGCGTTCGGCAAGTCCACTGACAAAGTTGCGTTAATTACTATCATATAAACCAAATGTCATTCGGAAAAATAAAAGGGGGCCAACGTAACCTCAACGAAAACCGTGCGACACAGAAATTTACGTATGTTAACGCTAGTCACAGATCTGTGGTACATAATCTCTCACGTACACATCTCTCACTTCACTAAGCGACCATACGCCGTTGCCGTGGTAACTTCAACAGGTAGATAGGAAAGGGACGGTTGAGGACGGTTGACAGGCGCTTGCGGGAGCTCTGTAACTGTTGGTCGCGAAGCTTCCGTAAGAAAAACTATGCAAAATTGGAACCTGTCGTCTTATTCATTCATCAATGCACGTTATATAATGCAGGATACGAAGAAATATAGCTCAAATGTTGATTATATAGATAGATTTATACTCACGAACCTCATCTAGGAAACCCTCAAAAAAGCTCATATAAGTAGCAAATAACTTTCCTATGAAAAAATTGTAGGTAATCATTTCAATATTTAGTTTTTAACGAGACTGGTATTATCCTAGGATTTTTAGGCATAATACCTATAGTTACTTTCAAAATAATGACACTTTGGTGGCAATTCGAAAATTCCATATAAAATATCTCAGAATATTTTACTCAACTGTTAAGGGATTTCAAAAAACAGGACGATTGGATCGTTTTAAGACGCTTAATACAGTGGTCGTCCAAAAACAACCCATACAAACTTCAATATAGAAGAAGTGTAAGCATGAGATTGTGTTAATTAGCAAATCAATTTTGCGCCTTGAAGAAGAATTGCAAATTTTAAAACCCCTCGTAGTGGAAGGTGGGGTAAAACGGTGACTCTAAAGTAAGTCATCAATAAATCCCTATATTTTGTATTGCACAACTCAGGAACTTCAATTACGTAAACAATAACTCTTTCTTTCATTAATTATAATCAGTCAAAACAAAAATATAAAAGTCTTCTCATAGAAATATCAACTTTAAAAAAATAACAAAATCTCCCCGTCTTGCCCCACCTATAGGGCAAGATAGGGTGCCCCTAGGGTAAGATGGGGTATGACATATTCAATCTTCTTCATCTTCACACACAGGGCTGATATGGAAGGCTTTATCGTCGTTATCTTCCACTTCTCCACAGCTACAATGCGCCCATGGAATATAGGCCGTGACATTCTGTAGTATCTTCATCATCTGATGTCTGTGGTTCTTCGTTTTCTTTCTTTATTGGTTCTTTTATTTGTTTTCTTCAATTTCTTTTTGTTTGGTTTCTATTTTTTATTGTTTTGTTTCTCCTCTAACTCGGCTTCATTAGGTGAAGCAGTGATAATGGCCGCTTTTCAACTTCTTCTAATTTTTCTTGTCCTTTTTTCTATTCGTGGATTATTAACTGTTTTGGGCTAAATTCGTGAAGGCATTAACTGTTTTGGGCTAACCAAATGAAATGCTGCATTATCCAGAGCATCATTTACTCTTGTTTCCTGTACTTAAGATGAGGTTTGAGGAGTTGGTTGACACAGGTGCTGCTGTGTTCGTTGTAGAATTTGAGGCGGTGCAGTTTGGTTATCATGAGCTGACGACATTACTGATGGTGTCACTGTCAGTGTTGGTTGTGATGTTGCTGCTTTTTCGAATAAAAAAAATTAAATTTTTCTAATTAGTGACGATCATATTTGATTATATCGAGATAAAAGAAGTGATGCATGAGCGGTTAATATGAGGTACCACCCCGTCTTGCCCTCAGGTAGGTACCCCCGTACGGTCTTTCCCAAAGTATTCTCGCAAAATGCGCAAAATATTTTGAGGTTATAAAAACAACAAAGCCGGAACGATTTCATGAGTTAAGAATGGTAAAATGAGCAACTACCAATAAAAAAATATAACACACATCTTGTATAGCATACATTATGAACTCAGTAGTCACGCACTAAGTAAACATCAAAAATTCGATAAAACCACTCAAAATTTAAAAAATTACTTACGAAATTATATCGTGCACACTATCGACCAAACTGTTTGTGACATTAAAAACTCTTGCTAAATGCCGTTAGATGCCGTTAAAACAAATTATCTGACGACGTTGTATAATGTGTTTTTGTGTGGTCCCCATCTTACCTCGCTTCCCCGTCATACCTCATCTTCCCCTACCTACAGCATGAGCGTGCCCTGTGAGGGGCAGAAAGAACCACCTAAAAAAACCTAAAGGCAAAAAAGAGCAAATTGTTATTTGTTGTCCAATAAGTGGAAGAACAAGGGTTAAAGGACAAGACAATTCAGAGACAAGTTGAAGGACAATTGAGTTACTTGAAAGAGATTTATATTATTTTTTCTGCAAGAAGGCACGAACTCCTCATTTCAAATGTATTCCGATTAAACACAACTATTACTAAATAATCTCTCATTACCTTCAGAGGGTTACAGACCTCTCTTAGAAGTACCTACAAAATTTTTTTTCAAACCAGAAAAATTATAAGAATATAACACATTTAACTATAATGAAAGCACTTTTTTCGAGCAAGTTATCATAATATTTTAAAAAAGGCTGCTCTAATTAGTTTCATATCATTTTTTTTTGTTCTCAAATGTTCATTGCCAAAATTCAACTGATTATAGCTTCCCCCTTCAGTTTTGATTCTGGTTCCTCCTGTTCTACATCATATACTACCACGGGTCTATGTCTTCATGCTTACAACATTCGAAAAAAAAGAACTGCACCCTAATAACGATACTCAGCGAAGAATATTTGTTGAATGGATAATTGAAGAACTAGAAGTGCATGCCGATTTTTCGAAATGAAACCACTTTATGCGATCAAGCACATTTTCATCTTCATGGCTTTGTTAACCGTGAAAAGTTTCATGTTTGGGGGTCACAGAGTACAAATGTGATTGCCAAAAATCACTGCTTCCATTTTTGGTGCCAATTTTCAACATTTGGTTTCGTTGAAAAAATTGGCCCCTTTGACTGTGCCATTTAACACTATGAGACTATTGAGGAAAAAATTCATGCTAAATACATACTAAAATACATGGGGAAATTGAACTGCATTGAAATTGAAGACTTGCCCTGAACACTGACAATGTGACAACTACAAGAGTAGGCCTGGCCCAAAGCTTGCATCCAAAAATAACAATTGAAGTATTTCTCATTCTTGCTTTAATTTAGGGACATCTTCTTGAATAATGAAATCGTTATAAATTAATTTCTGAAAGAACCAAACTCGTAGAAAACCAAGAATTATATCTTAGGCTAACAAGAAAATTCAACATATTATAAAGTGTATGTCTCGAAGAAATGATATAACAGTTATTTCCATTCTTGAATAGTTTTTCAATGTGTCCGTGTATAACCCAATTAAATAGTCCTGGTATTGGTGTCTAGCTATCGAGCAAATCTAAAATGTACTGGAATGATTTATAAATCTCATTAAAATAATCGCGAAAATGAAACAGGTGTCCTCCCAATCAACGCCAACTAGACAATTATGATAAAATTATTGATCATTCTGTCCAGTTCTATGGTTCAAACAACTTCGCATGTTTTCGATGATCGTCAGTTACACGCATGAAATAAGAGCCATCACCACACTTGTAACAGATAATGATTCTTGCTACCTGCCTGCAATTAGTAAAATGGTAAGTGTTAGAGTGCAAGAAAGATAGTCGGATACGTTAGACGAAACTGAGGAATGTATCAACTTCAACTCTCAAGAGGCCACAGAGTGTGCCGCAGGGGTCACAATAAAATCGATCCCATTCATTGAAATTCTATGACCTTTGAGCGCATCCACGCGCTTCTAGAAATTCGTTAATTACATCTATTTGAATATGCACATTTGTCGTTTATTTATGTCACATAAATTTCGTTGTTTTGTATTGGTTTGTTTTGAAGACGTTTTATCGAATTCCGCATCCTGTTCTGAATTAGAAATGGCGTTTTGTTTTGTTCGCCATAGTTAACCCAGATACTTTTCATTATTTCCAATTTAGAATAACTATTAATACAGATATATCGATTAGAAACGATATGTCAATCCATAATTATGACATGCGATTTCGTGGCATTGTGAACGAACATCAGCATAGAGATATCAAAAATATAAACTATAATTCAGTGCTCTTCAAATTGATTGTAATGAAGGTTGACAAACTTGAAAAAAAAAATTCGACAGCTGACAGTTTCAATGGGTTTTTAATGGATTATTTCTTAGTTAAAATGTGGTTTTAAATGATACATCATCGTGTTTTCTTTATTATGAGTTCTTATTCATATATGTTCGAAAATTCCATACATAATATGATCGGAATAGTTTTATAACTTAGTGAACTGTGAAGAGATTATAATTAAAAAATTCAAGAAGACTTTTATTCTTGAATATGCTTAAAACACTAGTCGTCTGAAAATTAGACATTCAAATGTCAATATCGAAGAAGAGAGTAAGAGTGTCAATATCCAAGATTAACTAATGGGTGATTTTTTAAGCGTAGTTTTTTTTTTAAATCGAATGAAACTCTCAATTTGCATCATATATTCAAAATTTTCATTGAAATTGATAAAGTGGCCTTTGCCATTTACATTTTAAAGATAACTTCATGTAAATGTTGTCCGCGGCTCCGTATCAAATAATCCATTCGGAAGGTCCAATTTTGCGTCACTTTTTCGAACATCTCGGCCTGTATCCCACGAATTACGCGTGTTATGTTATCCTGTAAGGCTTCAATCGTGTTCGGCTTGTCCACATACACTAACGACTTTACAGAACCCCACAAGAAATAATCCGCAGGCGTCAAATCGCATGATCTTGGCGGCCAATTCACAGGGCCATTCCGAGAGATAAGCTGCTCACCAAATTCATCCTTAAACATGTCCATTGTTTCACGAGCTGTGCGGCATGTGGCACCGTCTTGATGACGGTGACCATATGTCAACCAAGTTCAACTCGGCCAACTGGAGCAAAAAAAAGTTGCGTATCATGGTTGACGGTAATGTTTCTTACACGGTCGTTTTTGAAGAAAAATGGACCGATGATGCCACCAGATCATAAACCACACCAAACTGTGGTTTTTTCGGGATGCATCGGTAATTCTTGAATGGCATGTGGCTGCTTAGCACTCCTGATGCGATAGTTTTGTTTATTTGCATATCCGGTAAGCCAGAAATGAGCCTCATCGCTGAACACAATTTTTCGATAAAACAGCGGATTTTCATTAAGCTGTTCTAAGCCCTTTCACCAAAAATTAGACGTTGTGGTAGGTCATTCGGCTTCAATTCTTGCAGAAGTTGAATTTGATAGGCTTTCAAACCCAAATCAACACGTAAAATTTTTCATGTGGTTGAGTAACACATGCCCAATTGCTGAGAACGGCGACGAATTGACATTTAACGATCCTCATTATCAATGTACGCTACGGCTGCAATATTCTCTTCAAATTTGCAATCGTTGTTCGTTTATAAGTCGTTCCATGATGAAATCGCAGAGTATACTGAAAACTTTTCACTTTTACAGATGACGTTTGGATGCTATTACCAACCAGTGCCGCCAACCTGAAAAACAACTCTTAAAAAAATCACCTGTTAGCTGTCGTTGAGATACATTGAAAATTTCAAGAAGCTCTAGAGTCTACAGCTCTGAGCTCACCAACAAAATATCTATGTCCACAAGCAATGATCATCATTAGCTCTAGCCAATTCGACATCAATAGTGGATGCTATTTACATTTCAAGCGGTAATGGGCATTTTAACCTTTTTAGATTTTTTAATAACAAAAATTACTCTATCTATATGGAGACAGGAGAACTGACATATTGTCGAAAATCAGATGATATAGATCACAGCTATTTCATATTTCTGGTCATATAAGATTGCATTTATCTGTTCAATATGTAATTTCAACAATTGAGAGTTACATGTCATACATTCTGTAATAACCCTTGCATTTATGATTCAATTAGAAATTAATATTCTATACACTAAAAATTGTGGTTTCAATGTAACTCAAATCTTGTGTTAGTTTTCGACAAGCCTTTATAAATGCCAATGCCTAATAACTTTGAACGTTATTAGGAGACTTATTCTTCTACAGCATCCTTTTGCTATCTACTCCTGGACATACTTCTCCGATTTCCTTTTATCTGTCGCAGTTTCTTTCCCTTGAGTACCAACCCGTGCCTGCTGCCTCTTCAATGTGTCGTCCATACATCTTTTGGGAGGCCCCAGACTTTTCTTTCTTGGAAATAAAGGACCATCATGAACAAAACTATATCAAAACGATATAGCAATGTTCTATCTTCCTAAGTTGTCCTCATTTTCTTTTGGAAAAATAAATAAATCACTATCGATTGTATGGAAAACATTATGAAGAATATCTTCCTTTTCTTCTCAGGCGTCAGATGGAAAAGCATTTATTCATTTCAAAAAGTGTAATTTTCTCAGTTATTTTGATGGAAGTGAAAGATGGTACTATTAACGCTGATAACACAATCTAACAGAAAAAATTGATTAAATTTCCTATCCAGTAGAAACTCTATTTTCTGAAATTAGGGGACTTCAAATTTCCCCTGAAACCTCCTTTGAATGTAAATTGAAACGTTGGTAACCGATGATTTCGAACGAGTGATCATAAATACACAAGTACTTCACGTACCTACTGGTATTCGATCAATCAGAAATACTCCAGAACCACTGAACCTACACCACATCGGAGAAATATGCCCACAAATAACTCACACGAGATATCGGCGTGAAAATAATCTGCTAGTTAAATATAATATTGCATAGCAAACGTATAAATTTATTAGGAACGACTTGTCTATTTCGCAGCCATGAAATAACTGGTACCATTCATTCCGCGCTGTGTATAAATGCATATACGCGACCATATACATATATTCATATTTTACGCTGCACACCACTCCCATTTTCAATTATCAATTTCTCCATTTCGTTGCCTGATAGAATTGCGCTGAGAAGAGAAGAATTCAAGGTCTTCGCGGTACAGCTCAAACAAATAAACACGATCGGAATTTGTTTAAGAACGCCTTGTTTTTCGAACTTGTTATTAACATTTCATCCACATTTTCTGACCACTTGAACCGAACTGCCTTGCTGCTATGCTGAAATTCCACGTTGTCGGTTATCTGTGGTTTCGGGAAAAAATCAGCAAACTTGATCGGCATGGAGCGGTTGATATTGTTGCGCAAGTTCTAAGGCAACACATTACTTGCTTTATTGAGTAATTATACTTGCGGAATTATGAAAAATTATTGACTAGGTTATTTATCAATAAGATTATAATAAACCTCTTATGCTTGCCCTTGTGGATTTTGAAGGCCCCTCATTTGTTATCCTAGAGGAAACTTTCATCATACTCTGAAATCATTAAAACATATGTTTATATATAAACACATGTACCGACGTCAGAATTTCGAAAGATTCAACAATGAATTTACTATAGTCAGAGGGCTAAGACAAGGTACACCCTCAAACTATTTCTAGTATACTGGAGAAAATGTTGAACTTTGACCAGCAAGAATTAACATCAATGGCGAAGAGATAAGTTATTATCGTTTTGCAGAGTATAGTTCTAATGAAAAACCAAATACAACTTCTGTAAAAAACAGAGAGATATGCACAACGAATATTAGACAATGGCACCGACAATGGCGACCTTACATCAATGGAACCAAATCAGTGCAAGTAACCTTCACAGCAAAGAAAACCACTTGTCCTCCAGTTAAAATAATTCAGAAGGAAATACGCGTTGATGTTAAAGCAACGTAGCTCGGCAAACATCGAGATCAGCGACTCACTTGGAGATAATATATTAAAACTAAGGAAACCCAAACGAATCTTATTACCCGACAAATGTACTGGTTCATCAAATCGAAGCTACATCCTCCTTCTTAGTAAACTGCTTATTTACAAGGAGATCATCAAACTATTATAGGCTTGAGCTAAGGAGTAAATAATTCAATTTATCCAAAAAAATACAATCGAATTTTTTACGTTCCATGGTGAACGCACGGTATGTCTCTAACTTCACCCTCGACGGTGGTTTAAGGGTCCCAATGTCACCACTGAAGTAAACAGTCTCTTCGAAAAAGTACTACCAGAAGCTGGAAGGAAGGACATAAGAACCACTCACAGACCGACTAAAATTTGATGGAAATAGTACTTTTGGTTAATTCAACTTCTTGGTAAATTCGTTTTATTGACTTCAACAAGCTCATACGCGCTTCCTGTCAGCTAAATCAATAAGTCGATTGATTTTCACTTTGTTAGTTTTGTTTACAGGTGCCAGAGGAAGTACTTCACAAATTATGTACAAAACATATTTTTTACATAATGAATTAATATTTATTATAACTTTTCACTATTCAATTTTTCTCTACGGAATACTGAACGGTATAGTTCGCTTGAAGTTTCAATAATATGATAGATCCTCATAGATGCTCAATATTTCCTCCTAGAATGTACATTGAGCTATCGAAGACAAAATGCAAGAACATGAAGATCGAATCATCAAAGATAAAATCAAGACAACTTTATAACTGATGAATCCTTTAAACGTCAACAACGTAGATAAGCAAATGCATATTTATGAGTATTCTTGACATGAGATTGGAATAAAGCTATATCATTAGACAAATTAAATCTAACGAAAATTAAGATCAACATTGACGCTATTCGGCAAACAAAGACATTTATTAAGATCAAATAGCTAGGAGAATACCTTAACAAGGAATATTAAAGACTCTTTATCTACATATCATATCATGAAAATAGGAAAAGCAATGTTAGGATTCGATACACTCAAGATTGAATCCTTCAAAATACTTGAAATCATACGTCAAACAGTGTGTTTTGCCTGTTTTACGCACAGAGCTGGAAATCTTACCAGGAAGTCTCAAATGAAAACTTTAAAAGCAATGCTGTGATCGGATACCCTAAAGGATAAAACATCAAATCAATGCACAAAAAATGAAACAATAGTAAGAGATGCAGTGCAGTAAATATTGCAGCCAAGCGGAAATGGAAAAACTGCGTGGTCAGAATGAAATGGACAAATAGACACGTGGAGAGTCTCAGAAATCGGGCACGCAGAAGTAGAAGGCAACCTCCCACTCGGTGGACTGATGATATAAAAAGAGTGGCAAAATATAGGATAAAAGAGACGCAAAATAAAAAAAATGGGCTGAATGAAGATGAAGATGTTAATTATTACGGCAAAAAAATGAGAGCGAACAATTGCATGAATCCAAAAATAAATCTTCTTACACGACCAAAAGGCTATAGAAATTTCAAGCATTGAGGGAAGTAAAATAGCTGGTTGATAAACCAGCTGCTCTATTTCAAAGTTCGATTGCTGAAAACCTCAGTAAGTATGGATGGTTTTCGTTTGCATATAATTATTTTATTAACAATTATACTCAGTTATTTAATATTCAATTGAAATAGTTTTCCTGGTCATTCCGATGTGGGTTTGATGAGCCTCGAATAAATATATCTAGCTTCAATGGACGCTAGATATATTTATTATTATATAAATATATCTAGTATTTATATAATATAAAATATATCTAGTAACTATTATATATTTATTATTATATAAATATATCTAGTATTTATATAATATAAAATAACGCTAGTCACTATTTATTATCTTGATATCTTGATATACTATATCTACACCCCCCCCCCCATTGACGCGTGAATATTTTAACTTATGTTGAAATATCCCCATGATTAGATATTTATCTGCTTGTCTTTAACACTAGAAACGGCTTCTTTGATATTACAGATTCAGCTGACATATTATAAATGGGAAGTAGTGTTATCATGGATACGTATTCAGACATATTAATACACAACTCAAGGTGTCAGTCGCAAAAAATAAAAATGAGTGGCCCTCATTCATAGGTTCATAGATTACTTTCGCTTCCGTTGTCTTCTGATAATTTTAGAAAAGAGGTTTGCATAATAAAAACAATTGCTACTAACAATGGTTATAAACCCTTCTTTATTGATAAACTAATCAAAAATAAACAGAGAAAAATAAGTACTATTACAAAAAATTTTTCCTATTCACTTAGAAAAACAACACAAAATATTTCATTCAATTAATTATAAACCTAACTTGAATAATAAAATTTGTAAAAGATTACATAAAAATAACGTGAATACAATATACACCAACAAAACGAATTTGGGTTCATTGTTGGTAATGAACAAGGACAAACTTGACTTATTTTCGAGAAGTGGCGTTTCTAAAATATTTTGCAGTGAACGTGATAGTTTTTACATAAGACAAGCTGGATGTTCTATACAAAAAAGAATCGATGAACATAGAAGATCAACATTGAATAAACTTAATACGGGTTTTTCTGAATACTGCATTAAACATAATCATTTCTTGAATCCCAGGAAGACCGAAATAGTACACTCAGGTAGTACGGGCAAAAGATTAGGTAACCTTGAAGTCTTGGAAATTTCGATAGCCAAAAAGAAGAATTTACTTATTTACAATGACCAGGTGGATTTTTTCGTGAAACCAGTGTTAAATTATGTGGTTAAGGATATATAAGTGAAAGCTGTACATTTTGAAATTCAGTAATATTGTATACTCTTGATAATGGGTTAACCACCCGAAACATATGTAGAGTTTGTAATAAGATATTCAGTGAAACTTAAGTCAAGTGGTTTAATTTTCAATTTATTGTTTTTTTTTTAGAAAATTGACCGCATCAACCGCAAGGGTTATTAGCGGTGGTGCAGTGGAATAACAAAATTGATAAACTGAAACAACTTATACAACTAAGCAAAACATAATCTTAAATAAATTTCAGCAAATTCAGCTCAATTAAAAATCTGATAGCGTTACTCCATTCAGCAGTCAAGGTGGTTTTCAAGTCATTGTTCAGGTCATGATTTATTCGTTGCTCACTATATTCTTCACAGTCACAAAGGATATGGAGCACTGTCCGGGGAACTGCACACTTCGCGCACAGAGAAGGAGGATCTTTTTTGAATATAGCCATGTGTCAATGCGGTATGGCCAATCCGTAATCGAATTAATTTTACTTGCTCTATACGGCTGGAAGGAAGAGGAGGTTAGTGTTGCACTGAATCAACTATGCCTTTTAATTTGTCGTTGCTTTGATCCCAATCCACTTGCCATTTTTTTAAAATGTGTTCCCTGGCTAGTACACGTATGTCAGATGCTAGATAATATTCATACGCTGTGCTGTACAAATTAGATGTTGTTTAGACTGCCAGGGATCCGCTTCTTCGTTACCCATGATACCTGCATGTGAAGGAACCCAAATGAATTTGACGATAATATTCAATTTCTGCAAGATATTCAGTTCCTCTCTTATAGATATCAGAATTGGGTGCTTTGGATAAGTACGTTTGATTCCTTGTAGCGCACTGAACGAGTCCGATATAATAACGTTTTTTCCCTTTTGTGCCTTGCAGAGTTTCAAAGCTTCGTATAGAGATGTCGTCTCCTCCGTAAATATACCACAAAGTGATGGTAAACGGACTGCTACTTTCATATCGTTCATTATCACTGCTGCCGAACATTCCCGTTCGGATTTGGACGCATCTTTATACAGCTTGTTGTACCCCTGATAATTGGATATTGTTTTAATTCATAATAATAAATTAAATAATTTATTGTTTTTATCCTAGATAACTTCTTCGTTTCCAATTATGCCTTTGCGTCCTCACATTTACAATGTAATTCAGTATATTAACCACTGATTTAGGTTGACGAACTAGAGCGTTTTTACTTGACAATTGCTTCCTTAAATCTGATTCCAAAGGAACATCCTCTACGTCTTGTACGTATGAATATCTTGAACTGAATTCCTTAGGCATACAAGTACATTCTGAACGATTTGATGACTTGACACAACTTTTTATTTTGAACCATTAATTTTCAAGAAAACGAGAAAGATGCTGCCGGCAAATTCATTTATTCAGATCAACAAACAAGTCCGTTTACTGAAACGATCCATTAACACCCACAACACCAAATTTATAATTCACAAATCCAATCACGAAATTCAGATTCAATCAGAGATAAATCCTTCCTCGATTTTTCTACCTGCAGCAAGGAATCAGACTGGGCTGCAACCGACCGTGTGGAATAATTAAAATCAAGATTGAATAGGGCCTAACAAACCCCCGCTGGGTATCTTATTCATCGCGAGCTATTAGAAGATTTTACAACTTGAATTTCAGAAATGACAGTGAAAAAAGTCGAATATTGTTAAAGAGCTTGTAAAATATGAGTATTTGAATTTACGTCCACGTCTGTTGTGATGTTGCTGCTGGATGGAATTAGGTTTGACAAAGGATGATGGAAGACATGTAACTGAAAATGAACGATAAATATGGTTCTAACTTCAATTGACATCTGTATCATTGAAAAACGGAATTTCGATGTTGTCAATAAAAAGGAATTTTTCTCGACAATAAAAAATTACAATTGATTCGTTTTAATGTCATTGCATTAAAAATCACTAAGTATCTACCAACTGGAATAACCACTGTCGATTAGTTTCATTATTTAGTCAGTTCTGCTCAAGCTTATTATTATTATTAATGAATGAGTGATTCCCTTTTATTCTTATGCTGTTTCATTTTCTTTCTTATATCTTTCATTCTCTTAAATGTGAGTTATAATTAGAAATATATAATAAACTTTTTTAGGTTGGCGTTTATGTTCGATCATTAAAAAACAAATAATTTCATATTGTAAGTGGTTCTCGCAGTTTATGATCTTTTTCTGATTTTTCTGACCCCCTCGAATGTACCCCCTAAAATCACGTAAAAGTCTATTAGTACATTCTGTAAATAGCTGGATTGTCATTCAAATCATATTCTCGGTCAGACATATTATCAAAAACTTTAAAAATATTTTGAATACTTATTTAGTCGTCATATATACCCTTTCAAAATATAAACCTTGAATTGTGAAACAGGACCCATTATTGGTAACCATATTCAGTTTTTTATTAAAATAAATTAAACTCTTGGCTTAATGTTTCACGATTTATTTAACAATATGTATAGTCAACATGTTTCGAGCGTTAGCTCATTTTCAAGACTAAACTACTATAAGAGAAGTACAACAAATTTATATCTACAAAATGGATTTGAGTAGGGAGGATAGTTGAAAATCTAATTGTTCATTTACAATTTCTTCTTTTCTCTTCCAAGAACTGCTAATTTCAATTGCTTCCAGAAGGTCTAAACGTTTACCTTTATTACCTGAGTGTAGGCATTTAGTTTTATCATAATCTATGAAGTGATTAGAGCTAATACAATGTTCTGAGAATCCAGTTTTATTAACATTGTACAAAATCGACCTTTTATGTTCATCAACTCGAGTTTTTATTCTTCTACCTGTTTGGCCGATATAAAATGCTGGACATTCATTACAAAAAATCTTATAAATACCGCTTTTGTCTTCAACATTTGTCTTTTCTTTATTATTCACTAAAAGTGACTTAATATTCCTTTTGTTTGTACAAATGGTTTTAATTTCTCTCTTCTTTAATCTTTCGCAAATTTTTTCACTCAGATGAGGTATGAAATTAATAAAATGATATTTTTGTTCGTTTTTAATAATTTTAGATGGATAAATTGAATCTAAAAGAATTTTTTGTTGTTTTTTTCTTATAAGATTATCTATTATATTTTCGTCGTAACCGTTATTTTTCGCTAAAAGTTTCAAAGTTTTCACTTCTTTGTTGAAATTTTCTTCGGAAAGCGGGATAGTCGTGAGTCTATGTATAAAAGAATAAAAAGAGCTGAGTTTAATGTTGAGCGGTTGACTGCTATCTTTAGGAATTAGGGTATCTGTGCATGTAGGTTTTCTGTATATATCAAATGTTAGAGAATCATCTTTCCTAGTAATGGTCAAATCTAAAAAGTTTAATGTTTTTTGGTCATTTTCTATTTCTTTTGTGAATTTAATGGATGTATAAAATGAGTTGATATATTTTAAAAAGTTATCCAATTGTCTGTCGGACCCACTCCAGATACAGAAAACATCATCCACATACCGTCTCCAAAGAAAAACGTTTTTTGTTAGCGTGATGTTAGAGCTGAAAATTTTTTCTCTAAACTATTCATAAAAATTTCACTTAGTAGGGGTGATAAAGGTGAACCCATAGGTAGCCCGTCTAACTGTTGATAAACCGTGTTATTGAATTTGAAATAACTTTGCTTCAAACACAAGGACAATGCTGACATTGTTTCTTTTTTAATTACTTGTGAAAGATCATTGTTGAGATCTAAAGTGCTATTAATAATATTTTTTATTTCTGCATTGGGTATAGAAGGAAACAAATTTGTTACGTCAAAAGAGATCAATTTTGCTTTAATGGGAATTTTTAAAGTTTTCAATTGATTGATAAGTTCGATGGAATTTTTTATACTGTGAACCGGGTTGAATTTAATTAATGATGGTAATTTTGAGTTGAGATATTTACAAATTTTATAAGCTGGTGCATTGATATATGAAACAATTGGACGCATTGGGCAATCGTTTTTGTGTATTTTAGGTAGAGTGTATAAGCTGGGTATGTGCGGATTCATAATTGACAGAAATGATTTATTAGTGTCTTGGAAGATACTATTGCAGTTATTTATAAGTGATTTTACTTCTACCTGAAATTTATTTGTGGGGTCAGTTTTGAGTATTTCAAAATTTGAGGAATCAAACAAATTTTCCGATTTTTCTATATATAACTGTTTGTTCATAATGGTTACAGTGTTTCCTTTGTCCGCTTTACATATTATTAACTCTTTATCTGAAATTTTCGATTTAAGTTTTAACTACAGAAGAGTTCTCATCAAATTTAAATCTTGCAATAACCACATTTGGTTCAACAAGGAGTGTCTGAAGAAAAAACTAACACCAAAATATATGAAGATTTCCTGTAAACACAACTCTATGGAATCAAAATCAGCCGTACAAGCAGCATATAAATTTTGGTTAGAAAAGGAGATGAAAAAATGGTACCGACAACGATACAACTTAGGACTACATCTTAAAATCATCCATAGTGAATTATCATATAGATTACACGCAGTAGTAATTTGACACCCTAGATAATAACATAAGGGAGGAAGTGAGGAATATTTGCCATTTACAATATGAACGACAATCTAAGAAGCTTAAAGACCTAATCAATGCACGTAAGTCTTTTCCATTATCTACTAAAAGTGACACTGAAAATATTTCCTTTCGCTTTCATACTAGAGTAAAAAATTTTACAGATACTATTTTTGAGGAAGATGAATTAAAATTACTAAATAAAGGCCTTAAATATTGCCCTAAATCGAACTGTAGTAATAATGATAGAAAACTTTTAGCGGTCAACACCGAATTGGCTTTAAATTCAACATCTATGAACAATTTAAACTTAGAAAAAACTATTTGCGCTAATATCATATCAAAACCTCTAATTAAAAAACAATTTAATGAATTTAATACCATCAAAAAACTTAAATCGAAAATTTCAGATAAAGAGTTAATAATATGTAAAGCGGACAAAGGAAACACTGTAACCATTATGAACAAACAGTTATATATAGAAAAATCGGAAAATTTGTTTGATTCCTCAAATTTTGAAATACTCAAAACTGACCCCACAAATAAATTTCAGGTAGAAGTAAAATCACTTATAAATAACTGCAATAGTATCTTCCAAGACACTAATAAATCATTTCTGTCAATTATGAATCCGCACATACCCAGCTTATACACTCTACCTAAAATACACAAAAACGATTGCCCAATGCGTCCAATTGTTTCATATATCAATGCACCAGCTTATAAAATTTGTAAATATCTCAACTCAAAATTACCATCATTAATTAAATTCAACCCGGTTCACAGTATAAAAAATTCCATCGAACTTATCAATCAATTGAAAACTTTAAAAATTCCCATTAAAGCAAAATTGATCTCTTTTGACGTAACAAATTTGTTTCCTTCTATACCCAATGCAGAAATAAAAAATATTATTAATAGCACTTTAGATCTCAACAATGATCTTTCACAAGTAATTAAAAAAGAAACAATGTCAGCATTGTCCTTGTGTTTGAAGCAAAGTTATTTCAAATTCAATAACACGGTTTATCAACAGTTAGACGGGCTACCTATGGGTTCACCTTTATCACCCCTACTAAGTGAAATTTTTATGAATAGTTTAGAGAAAAAAATTTTCAGCTCTAACATCACGCTAACAAAAAACGTTTTTCTTTGGAGACGGTATGTGGATGATGTTTTCTGTATCTGGAGTGGGTCCGACAGACAATTGGATAACTTTTTAAAATATATCAACTCATTTTATACATCCATTAAATTCACAAAAGAAATAGAAAATGACCAAAAAACATTAAACTTTTTAGATTTGACCATTACTAGGAAAGATGATTCTCTAACATTTGATATATACAGAAAACCTACATGCACAGATACCCTAATTCCTAAAGATAGCAGTCAACCGCTCAACATTAAACTCAGCTCTTTTTATTCTTTTATACATAGACTCACGACTATCCCGCTTTCCGAAGAAAATTTCAACAAAGAAGTGAAAACTTTGAAACTTTTAGCGAAAAATAACGGTTACGACGAAAATATAATAGATAATCTTATAAGAAAAAAACAACAAAAAATTCTTTTAGATTCAATTTATCCATCTAAAATTATTAAAAACGAACAAAAATATCATTTTATTAATTTCATACCTCATCTGAGTGAAAAAATTTGCGAAAGATTAAAGAAGAGAGAAATTAAAACCATTTGTACAAACAAAAGGAATATTAAGTCACTTTTAGTGAATAATAAAGAAAAGACAAATGTTGAAGACAAAAGCGGTATTTATAAGATTTTTTGTAATGAATGTCCAGCATTTTATATCGGCCAAACAGGTAGAAGAATAAAAACTCGAGTTGATGAACATAAAAGGTCGATTTTGTACAATGTTAATAAAACTGGATTCTCAGAACATTGTATTAGCTCTAATCACTTCATAGATTATGATAAAACTAAATGCCTACACTCAGGTAATAAAGGTAAACGTTTAGACCTTCTGGAAGCAATTGAAATTAGCAGTTCTTGGAAGAGAAAAGAAGAAATTGTAAATGAACAATTAGATTTTCAACTATCCTCCCTACTCAAATCCATTTTGTAGATATAAATTTGTTGTACTTCTCTTATAGTAGTTTAGTCTTGAAAATGAGCTAACGCTCGAAACATGTTGACTATACATATTGTTAAATAAATCGTGAAACATTAAGCCAAGAGTTTAATTTATTTTAATATTCAATTATGTTTCACCAAGAGTTAAGCGAGAATTCAATCTCATTAATATTCAGTTTTTTACATTCAAATCATATTCTCGGTCAGACATATTATCAAAAACTTTAAAAATATTTTGAATACTTATTTAGTCGTCATATATACCCTTTCAAAATATAAACCTTGAATTGTGAAACAGGACCCATTATTGGTAACCATATTCAGTTTTTTACATTCAATCTCAAAAGAAATTTTCATTGATGATAGCTTTCCCATTTTTTCAATGCAGTATGAACCCACTATTATTTCAGTCGACGTCCGTATCCCCTCATATTCTAGTACTACTATAAAAGAAGAGTATCTTCAAATTATACAAGAAGAGTACTCTGAGTATGTACGCCTTTTTACGGATGCATCAAAATCTCACCAACCGTCTGTAGAAGCTGCTGAAGATACCTTAATTGTGAGTTTAAATTACTGTTTTTCTATATTTTTTGGAGAATTGTTTGCCATAAAACTTGCAATGGAGTATATCATCAACCAAACATCAGAGATTACCACAAAAATATTTTATATTGTCGGATAGTCAAAGTTCTCTCCTCTCATTGAAATCTATTAAGTTAGACACATCTTTATCATATATAAAGGGTGTTTTTTATAGGTATAGAACTTTAAGTTGGCATTACTGTTGAATATGGCGACCGATTTAACAACTGAGAAGAGATTTATTCTCAGTTTGGTTTGGCAATTAATCATGAATAAACTCACGCCTGAACAACGCTTGCAAATAGTGCAATTTTATTTCGAAAATAATGGTTCTGTGCTGAATACGTATCGCGCACTACGTCCATTTTATCGTCGACAAAATTCTGGTTGAATGGCTACGTCAAAAAACAAAACTGCCGCATTTGGAGTGAAGATAATCCTCAAGTGTATGTCAAAACGCCGTTACATCCAGAAAAACTGACTGTTTGGTGCGCTTTATGGACTGGTGAAATCATTGGTCCGTACTTCTTCAAAAACGATTGAGGCCAGTACGTTACAGTCAATGGTGATCGGTATAGAGCCATGATTACTAACTTTTTCATTACTGAATTGAACAACGATGATGTCCAGGAGCTGTGGTTTCAACAAGTCGGCGCAACATGTCACATAGCTCGTGCCACAATCGATTTATTGGAAGACACGTTTGGTGACCGCCTAATTTCACGTTTTGGACCCGTGAATTGGCCTCCAAGATCTTGTGATTTAACACCGCTAGACTACTTTCTGTGGGGCTATGTAAAGTCATTGGTCTATGCGGATAAGCCACAAACGCTTGACCATTTGGACGACAATAACCGCCGTGTTATTGCCGATATACGGCCAAAAGTGTTGGAAAAAGTCATCGAAAATTGGACGTCCAGATTGAACTACATCCGAGCCAGCCGTGGCGGTCATAGGCCAAAAATCATATTTAAAATGTAATGCCACAAGATTATTTTTCGAATAAAATAATTCTTGTCAATAGAATGATCCATCGTTGTTTTATTGCAATTTAAAGTTCTATACTTCTAAAAAAAAACAGCCATTAGTTGATATTTCTACTGAAACTTTCACAAACAGCTTAATGTGTGGTAAATGAGTGATATCATTAATTTTTCGGTAATTTGACACATAATTTGTTGAATAACTGTTGAGATTAAAAGATAATCTGAAAGGGCGTTGCTCTCATAAATTCATTGGCTAATTGCGAAAAAAACAAACGAATATCCGATTCTCATTTAACCCCAATATTTTAAGTCAATTAAAGGAACTGAACTGCATTTAAAAGAACACTTATGGAAGGAAAATTCAAGACGAAAGTAAATTCTGTCCAGGACATTTGTCTTATCTGTAACAAGACACTAAAATCTTCACGAAAATTGCAAAACATCTCAGTTTACACATTCCCAATTCTCAATTGATTAAACATCGAGAAGAGTAATTCATTTGAGTCATCTTCCTTCGATGTAATGAATACAGTGGCAATTATTTCTGAATTTTCGATTGGCCTAATGAGAAGTCAACCAGAGAAAACAACACCTGAGTCATGTTGACGTTTACACTTTACGATCTCTCTTATTGTGAACGGATTTTTTATTTATTTCCACAAAATCATCAATATTATCGTGACCATGTATTATGTGAACAAAACGGTACACAGAAAAGACATCAGAGAACGAATTGAGCAGGCAAAGTTGGAAGATGAGCTGAAGATTATCGAAAAAGAAGCGAGACACGATATTAAAATGCACAACAGTGAAGCGCAGAAATTTCGGATAAGGTACTCCAAAATGAGCTTATATTCCGATACATTAAATGAGGTGAGCCTCTTTGTTACGGAAGATTACAGATTGCAAATAGCTTATTTACCTTGTAAAGAAACGGCGACAATATTTCTTAATTAACGCTCCTCAAAAGTCACTGCATTACCTACCTAGAATCGTAAATTTTGTCCTTCCATTGTTTAATCACACAATAAACACAGCTGTGAATATTGAAGACAGAAAACACATAACATAACACATAAAAAACATAACTTTAACGTTCAATAGTTCACTAAAATTCGAAATCTTTATAGTAGTTTCAATAAATGTTTTTAATAAATTTAATTGAAAATAAACAATTAAAGTATTGACACTGTGTTGTGAAGCAGAACCTAGACGTAAAAAATGTAAACTAACATGACAGCTGTGTTAATGTCATTCAATAATATTCAAGATAATTGAACCATTTTCTATGATCCTATAAGTCACTCAACAACGCCTTGAGCAATTTTGCCAATTCTTTTTTCAAAATGTTCCTTGAAGTCCTAGGATGATTTTTAAAAAATTCGAATAATTGCCGGGAAAACCCTAAAAACAACTTAGTTATTTTTCCCATACAAACGTTTTCTACCTAAAATGTAGAGTCAACGGCTGGACCGATTTCACTAATTTTTTTATTGTGTTTGTTATTGTCAGGGAAAAATTTAAAAACTGCTTATAAAATTAGAAAGTTTAAGAATACTTAATTAATAATATAAGTAAAAAATGATTATCAATTCTCAAAAGGAGGATGTAAAAAAACTGAATATCTTATAACATTTCGTTTAGTTCAGAGCTATCACGACCAATATTAAAACTTCAATTTAATATAAAATTTTGGTAAGTTTAAATTTTAGTTTTCTTTAATTTGCAGTTTAAATTTCATGTTTAATAATGATAGCTATCTATATGTACAAACTTAAGTCGCAGAACTCGCAATGCGACAAGAGTAAGTCAAACTGACGAGCAACGCGAAGCTCGGAATGAAGTTAAACAGAATCGATGGAATCCAAATTAACAATATGAAAATGTTGCGTTTATCTCCTATCGACCTGCATTCAATTATAACGTTGAAATAGATTACAATTCACAGCAAATCGTTGCTATTGGTCCAATGAACGTTGTGTGTCAATATTGCAAGGCAAACTTTAATTGTTATTGATAAGAAAATGCTACTAAAGATGCGACAAAATATTGCGCGAAGAGTCAATTCAAAGCGACGCTATTGGTACAGCCACCAGAGCCACTATATTAATTGGTTTCCGGCAATGCACTAAATACTGAACATTTTTTGACTTATATCCACCAAATATTTCATATAATTAATGATGAGAATATGAGACAAATACTTGATACGAAATTAGAAACATGCCGTTCAACTATAGAACGGACAGGTTAATCACATTTAATACACCAAAAGTGTTAATATAGGAATTTTTTGATAATTCGACTGATTTGAAATAACAGAAAGTATTGCAGTCCCTTCATAAGTCAGTAAGTCCCTGGCTCCACTCGGAATGAATATTAAAAACAAGATAGTGTAGCACAAATAGTAGAACAGTTCTTTTCGGCTTTTTGAAAAATATTCAGAGAAAAATAAATGGGCGTACAAAGCACGCCGGGTCAGCTAGTCTATAATATAAAAATGAATCGTAAAATGTGTTGGTAAGCGCATAACTCAACAACGCCTTGACCAATTTTGCCAATTGTTTTTTTTGAATGTTCGTTGAAGTCGATGGATGGTTTTTACGGCGGGAAAAATTCGAATAATTGCCGGGGAAACCCTGAAAACGGCCCATTTATTTTTCTCATACGAACGTTTTCTAACTAAAATATAGAGTCAACGGCTATTCCGATTTCACTATTTTTGTTGTTGTGTTTGTTAGTCAGGAAAAAAATTCAACTGCACTTAAATTCAAAAAATATCAGAATACTTAATTAATAATATAAGTAAGAAGTAGTTATTAATTCTCAAAAAGAGGATGTAAGAAAACTGAATATCTTATCACACATTTCGGTTATTTCAGAGCTACCACGACTAATTTCGAGACTTCCATATAATATAAAATTTTGATAAGTTTAAATAGAGTAACATACACGTTTCTAACATAGCACGTGGTATATTTGATTATAAAGAAGAATACATACATAGTTTTCCTTAATTTCCAGTTGAAATTTCGATTTTAAAAATGATGTACAAATACTATTAGATGTACAAGCTTAAGTCGCAGAACTCGCAATGCAGCAAGTCAAAGATATAAAAGAGCAAGTCAAACTGACGAGCAACGCGAAGCTCGGAATGAAGTTGAGCGGAATCGATGGAATAAAAATTAACAATATGAAAATTTTGCGATTAACTCCTATCGACCTACATTCAATTATAGCGTTGGAATAGATTACAGTTCACAGCAAATCGTTGCTATTGGTTGCTATTGGAATGAACGCTGTATGTCAAAATTGCAAGGCAAAGTTTAATTGTTATTGTGAAAATACTACCAGTGATGCGTCAAAATATTGCGCGAAGAGTCAATTCAAATAGATGCTATTGGTACAGCCACCAGAGCTACTATATTAATTAGTTTCCGGGAATGGATTAAATTCTGAACATTTTTTGACTTATATCCAGCAAATATCTCATATAATTAATGATGACATATATGGGACAAGTTGATACGAAATGAGGAACTTTCAACTATAGATCGGACAGGTTAATCACTATCAATATATCAAACGTGTTAATAAATGAATTTTTTCGATTATTATTTCGGTTAATCACTTTCAACACATCAGACGTGTTAATATAGGAATATTTTGATAATTCGACTGATTTTAAATAACAGGAAGTATTGCACTCCCTTCGTAAGTGATCAAGTCCCTGGCTCCACACGGGATAAATATTAAAAGCAAGATAGTGTAGCACAAATAGTAGAACATGTCCTTCCGTATTTTTGAAAAATATTCAGATGAAGATATATGGGCGTACAAAGTTTGCCAGGCCAGCTAGTCTATATACATAAAAATGAATTGCCGGAATGTTTCTACCAGTAAATTATACGCCAAATTGAATAATTTTTTTTTATATTCTTTATTATCACGACAGGTTTGTGTTTTTATTACGTTTACGGTTTGAATTTTCAAAAACTGAACAGAACATGTTGGAAAATCATACATTTTTTCTCAAGCGGCAATTCGTTACTTTGAGCTCTAAATAAACAAATAACTGTTGTTGTAGGCCTCAGACGTGAAAATGTACCAAACCCACAATCCAGGTTTTTGTTTCAAAAGAAATGGAAAGCATAAAAAACAACCAGCAATCGCTTCAAAAGCAACACATCTAAATTTCCAGGTAAGATGAAATAAATACAAATACCTAATTAAAATTTAGCAAGTTTTTACCAAATGGAAAATCTGAGTCCGAAATCTAATTAAGTCTCTGTAAGATCTTGATAACCAAAGTGACGAAAATTATGAATAAATAAATGTAGTAAATATCAACGATTTATGAGGATGTTACTTGAAGAATATTAATCATCACAATGAAACAAAATTAATAACATCTTATCGTTCGTTATGCCTAGCAATATTTTATTATTATTCGGTGATTGTACGAATTTGTTACTCTTTAATTGTTTCATCCTTTTTTTTTTTACTAATTTGTTTTTCTGTGATTATGTTTACTCTTTTTCTGTTTTCAGATATTTGTGCAATATGTGTTGTTACTTTACATTGGATATAATATGTACTCGTATCTATTTTTGTTAAATTTTACTCTTTTATTTTAACATCTGATGCTTAAGCAGTAGGTAGCTACCTACTTCGAAATGAGCATGCAAAGTTGTGTGATATATTTAGAAAATATCAATTTTGTTTCCTTTTGAAAAATAAGTGTACTGAAACAAAAAGTTTCATTCATAAATATAGATATGCATATGGTCATTATATTAATAAAATCCCCATTTATCCAATGAAATAAATAAAAATTATTTGCTAAGTATTTGTTACAAGATTTCTGCTACAATTTGTGCAACTTGCATTGCCTTCAAATTGAAATTCAAAAACGAAGACGAATCCATTTTTTCAATGTTTACTCTTTTTTCTATAATTTTTTACTCTGCATGTTTTTACACACATTAGACCATACTCTACGGACATATTAACACACAGACATAACTGAATGGAATTCAATGCAATTTTCATCGATTTTTTGCTGGTGGACGCATTCTAACTTTTTTGTGAACTCAATGAACTTTGAATCCAATGTTAAATTGTCAGATTTTGAGTAAATTATCGCCATTTTTTCTCTCAACACCTGAGGTAATAGTTTCATATAGTTAGCCAAATGGAATCATAGATGGCGTTGTCTTCCTGTGAAGATTTTATCAACTGATTACTTACAACACTTACATTTCTTTCAACGAAAGCAGAAATCGAAAACCTTAAAACAAAGAGGATATGCACTTTCACACAACTTTGTAAACAGATATTGGAAATTCCCAAACCAAGCCCCAACTAGAAATAAGTATGAAATAAAACTTGCTTTGAATTATTTTCGAATATAAACTGATTGAAATTGAACTGAAGTATCGAAATTCCAACAATCATTATTTTTGCAGGAATTGAGAAGTCTACTATTCACAGACGACGAATTAGATATCGAAAAAACCCTTTGTCTTTATCTATTATCAACTCATAAAACGGACTCCCTTAGGATGCCTACTATGAAATCTTTGAAAGGATTTTCCAAAGAAAATTCGCCTCTTGAGAGGCTTGTTCAAAGATCGAAGAAAATCAACAAAAAGAAACAAGAAGACGATATTCTAAAAATGCTGCCAAACTACGTCATTGGTAAATTACCTGATCAAATTTTCAGTTGGATTTTATAAAATAAACATAATTGAAAAATATCTGCATCGCTAATTTTCTCATTTAATCTGTATAGATAGCTATCATTTAATCTACTTGAAAACACTTATCTTATAAATGAGAGTACACCAAAAATCATTCTATTTAAAATAATTTTTAATAAAGTTATGAAATTCAGTTTTCAAAAACGAAACACAAAAAACTTTCATTAACTTTATGCTAAGAAATAATCAAAACTCAACTTTCCATTCTAAAATACAGCGCCATCTGTAAATAACATCCACTACTGATCCCGATGTTAGCAATATTATTACAGAAAACTGATCGCTATAACTGGAAGTTCGCTGACAGTTATTTTCATAATTGCAGATATTGCAGGATGTGTAAGTTGTAGTAGCATAGAAATGGCTAAAGGTGAGACAGAGGATGAGCTCTTCCGTGATTCTAGATTGAATTCAAAACTTCTGGTCAACGAGAAAATTGAGGAAATTTTGATAGCAGCCCTTGGAGCTTTAAAAAAATCGAAGAGTGAAAAGTTTTTGAAATTTTTAGAGAATTGCAAAGATACAGTGTACATAAAGAAAATATTCAACAAATTATCGATGCAAGATTATTTGAAGATGTTAAGAACTTATTCAGTGGTAACAAGGTAAATTAGATAATATAATTGAGACATTAGTAACTAAACTTGAAGGAAAAAATGTGATTTGTAAGTGTTACTAAAATAGAGGTGAAACTAAAAGAAACAAAATAATTTCCAATTTTAAATAAAAACTTATTTTCCCCATAAAAATTCAAGTAGAAATTTTCTCTGACCTCTCTGATTATATTGACCCAAAATAATATTTCTAATTGCAATAACGAAACAATAGAAAAGTTGTAATACTAGATAAATATAGAACAGTTATAATACTAGATATCAGAAGTAAATACTTCTACCATTCGAAATTCATATAAATATATTGACAAAATGCCAATTTTTGCTTCTGAATTAAGTGTAACTATCGAACATGACAATTTATTCCCTGTTTCACCTTGCAGCCAATTGATAAAAGTTCTAACCTAAATAAAAGCAGTGATAATAATAATACCTAAGAGAAATTTTCTGTTAACAGTTGCGAATCATATTATCTAACTCAGAAACTAAAACAGCAGCCTACTCACATCGAAATTAGAACAATGTCCGGAAATCTGGAATCTATACTGCTTCAGATTAGGATGTACGTTCTCCTGGTACCTTCTAAAATAAAAAATGAATGGAGACTTCTCTACGACTTCGACGAAAGTTTAATTGAAGAGGAAATCGACGAAGATATGTTGTCTGTAGCATCTCGGCAATTGCAGGTGTTCGATGCTCCAAAATCTAGCAAATCAACACATCTCCGAAAATCTTGCAAGAGTATAGCCTCCAAAATGTCAACTCCAACGCGCAGGTCGGACTTTTTGGACAAAACGGCATCCGGACTGGCGAAAACGGCATATAAAAATTTCATATCGAGAAATATCCAAGCTATTAAAGGTGAAAGTGTTACTAGAAAATTATTCGAAGATTTCGAGCAGGACGAGATATTACCCAAGTCGTTGAGTGCCAATTTTTCTTCGAAAATAATTAATAATGATTATGTTCCACCTGAATCGCTACATTATATTATGCCTTCGAAAAATTCCGAAACTGAGGAGGAGATGAAAAATTCAGAAGGAAATACAAGAGCAGAATTGGATGAGTAAGGAAAAACACCCCTTCTCAATCATCTTCTTTATAACCGAAAGTAGATGAAATTGTTTCGATTTTTATTTGTTAACATTTAATATTGCTATAGTAGAATTACGATTTTTTGTTTTTTTTTGCATGATTTCCTTGAATTGAATTCCACTTCATTGCTTTAAATATAATTATTTTTATATCTTCAAATATACGTGGTTATAACGTTGAAACACTCTCTTAATGTGAAACTTTTTCAAAGCAAACATATAATTAACACTGTTTTAATTTTTATATATTGATTTTTCACAGTAAACTGGACGAAAGAATACTAGAGTTTGGTATGAATAAAAATAATACTCTCATCAAGAAAATGAAATGTTGTGCATGTCAGATGAAATGCAAGCAGCCCCTGCCTGCTCCGAAAATTCCAATATATCCAAGATCTGGTTTAGCTCCCTTGATTTACAAAAATCCTTTCAGGACTAACCGTTTACACCAACTTTCATCAATGGCTGAAGAAGGATTGTATAAACTGAACTCATACGATTTTAGGTATTCCACCAATAATAGTAATATTAAAATAAAGATGCCCAAAGAACCAGCTGTTCCCATAGTACCACAAAATGAAGTACCAGTTGTAGCAAATTCAGTAGAAATAAATCCTTATGACTTAGAGAAAATTGCTCATGAAATAGCAAACACAGAAACGAATAAGAAATTGAAAAAATTTTTGAAAGATACGTTATGATATAATTGCTCCTTTTGATAAACAATAAATTTATATATGAATAATTTGTTTAATTTCTTTTAAAATAATTGGAGAATTTTAATTTATTAAAAAGTTAAATGAAATATGAATATAAATACGAGATATAAGTTGAAACGGTATGATAGATAGCACTATACATTTCAGAAAATAATCTCATGAATTAAATAATACATAGTAGATGTAATAATAAAAATGTAAATTATTTAAAGTAGGAAACTACAAATAAAAATACGAAACGAATCGCGTAAGTTGAGAAAAAAGAATGAAATAAATAAATATGATTGGAATCTATGGTTTATGTTCATCCATTTATAGTAAATAACCTTCACATTGCAGATAAAAATCAACTGTCAAATATTATATTTTATAGTTTTTCGATGTAAATACGTTGTTATAAGGAAAACTCTTACTAAAAATGTCTAATTCGTTCACCAAAGTTGTTTTTTCTACAAAATTTTCACAAAATCTTCGATTCATGAGCTCCGTATTTCGGGGCCACCAACTTGTTTACAGTGAATTTGGGGAGCCAGCAAGAGTCGTACAGAAACAAGAGTGCACAACAGGTGCTCCTGGTAACAATGATGTTGTAATAAAAATGATTGCAGCCCCCATAAATCCCGCGGATATCAATACAATCCAAGGAAAATATCCTGTAAAACCAACTTTTCCGGCTGTTGCCGGGAATGAGGGTGTTGGGGAAATTGTGTCAGTAGGACCAGACATTAGTGACATAAAGGTCGGAGATAGAGTAATTACATTAAAAAATGGTTTAGGGACATGGAGAACACATTTAACAATTAATCGAGATAATGTACTAAAAGTACCAAAAAAGTTGGGACTTGTTGAAGCTGCAACTTTATCTGTTAATCCCTGTACAGCGTTTAGGATGCTGAAAGATTTCGAGAAATTGAAACCTGGTGATACTGTGATACAAAATGGTGCCAATTCGGCATGTGGACAAAGCATTATTCAAATTTGCAGAGCTTGGGGACTCAGAACAGTAAATGTAGTCAGAAACCGGGATAATTTAGATGAATTAGTAGCGTTCCTAAAAGGTAAGTAAAGAATAAATTCTCATTTCAATAACTGCCAATCAATTTCTGATTTATTAATTCAATTTTTTCAGAAAAATTAAAAAACACTTGAGTAAATTATTATTTTAAGCAATAAAAGTAAACTTAAATTCAGGTTAAACATTATCTTCCCATAGCCAATAAGAATTTTCTTTGGTATTAATAACTATAGCAATAATAATTTTGAACTGCCTTATAAATTACAAATCATCAGATTACTGTTAATATTAGACTTGTGTTCTATTTTAATTCGATAGACTTTATTAACTTCACATATATTGTATATTATTGATTAATATTCTTATTCATATATATTATTATTTATTGAGTATTGAAACATGAATTAGACTAAGTATGTGTTCTATATAAAATTTTCTTGAATGCTGATTTGGTATACTTATAATATGGGATTAATATTGATAATATATTCCCTCCTAAGTTTGGATTCAGATAAAGTGCAGTATTTTAATTTTAAATGGAGCATTAAGTTTCCAAAATACATTTAATTGAAATAAATTAAGAGATTTGTTTTTCAAAATAAGAAACTCCTCTTTCAATAATCCCATAAACGATTATGTCTTTAGGTTTAGGAGCTACTCACATTTTAACTGAAGACTCTTTAAGAACAACAAAAGTATTCCTAAATGGGGATTTGAGTAAACCAAAACTTGCCTTGAATTGTGTTGGAGGACAGAGCGCTCTAGAAATTTTAAGACACTTGGATAATAATGGTACCATGGTGACTTATGGAGGTATGTCAAGAGAACCAGTTACTGTGCCCACTTCTGCACTTATTTTCAAGGATGTGAAAATACGTGGATTCTGGTTGACAAGATGGTCAAAGGAAAATGCAGACAGCATAGACAGGTGAAACTCTAGTTAGAACATTATTTTTGAGCATCCATAATATAATCTATAGTAGCTCATCATGGAAGAAATGTGTGACACTATTCACTAATTATCGACTTACAAACATTTCAAATCTCAAACAGTTTAAATGAACATTGGTACTTATTAATATTTCCAAACAGAAGAAATGATAGTTTTACTAGTTATATATTACTTGATTTATATTCCTTCTTGTACCTATTTCATTGAATTAAAGTATTTCAATGAAGTTTCACTCAAGATTCAGAAACTAAAGCCAAATGAAATGTTTTGGCAAAAATTTATAGCAACAATAAGAATTTTCATGATATTTGTGCGTTCTTAAATTATGACTATGTCTTACTTAATATTTTCTCACGTTTGGATGGATGTTTGTTAATCAATCATGTCAAAATCAATGAATTGATAAAATTTGGTACTGAGTTAAATTATAGTCTGGGGTAGACCAATTGATAATTCAGGGATCTAAAATGACGTAGACGGCTTTTTATCCTGGAAAATGTGTGGTTTCTGTAGGAAAGTGTATAAAGATATGTTTTTTGTGAAGAGTTAACAAGAGTCCTTACTTAGTTAGTTTACATTCATTTTTATAGTGTAGGTCCTTAGAATTACGCTGATGTAAATTAATGTAGTCATGAAGTCTGAATCAGCTGATAATATTTGTTGATGTTTAAATAGACATGTGTAATTTATAACTTTTTCTCTGGTTAATACTAGAAATGTTATTCACAGATATGAAATGTTTGAAGAACTCATTTCAATGATGACTAACAATGAACTGCAAGGTCCTGCTTACCAGATGGTGGATTTTGTCAATTTTAAGGAGGCATTGTTGAATACAATGACAATAAAAGGAATGGCTGGCAAGAAGTATATCTTAAATTTTGAAAAAGCTTGATTTTATTCCTAATTTTGCATTTTCTTTCAAATGAAAAATTGTATATTTCATTTAGTCTGAGTAATTTTTTTTTACGTTTGTGATGTTCGAATATTATTTCTGAAAATTGTTTTGTTCAATAAAACAGTTGATTATCTTGAGATGCAATAAATCGTTAATGAATGAAGTCTTTATGATATTTTAGTTTTTGTTTTTGATTACTTGCATGAATTCTTTAAGAAGATAGAGAAAGTTACTGTATTGATGCTGTGAAAGAACTTATCATGTTATTCTAAAAGTTACTACTTATGGGCTGTAGAAGAAAGTTAAATAAAAATATCATCAGCTAAAATATTTTATTCCAAAGATTATTATAGTGTTACATAAATAAATTTGCAAATAAAATTTTCACAATTTCCTACATTTTTATTTCTATATTATAGCAGTAGTGTTTTGATTTTCTAAACATAATTTTTTTTTAAGTGAAGGCACAATTTTGCACAACCTTATTTTAGGGTGACTATTTACATGAGTATAAAATATTGAACTGCAGTCTCTCAAATTCAGGGTTCATAAATATCACAATATGAACAATGTACTAATCGTGCAAGAGAACATAAGCACACAATTCTTTTCTTAAAATGGTATCTTTTTATAGTATATACTATAAGTCTGCCAAATAAAAATATCACTTAGAAATTAGAAACCTTCTTGATGCTCGTATCAAATGCTAAGAATTTTTTGAACTCTGTTCTATTTACTTATAGGTGCAAATTGGTTATTTGCATTAGAAAATATGTTTGGAAATAGAATATAGCTCTTTTATAAGTATTGTTATTCAGAAAAACTTATATGCACATATTTGTAATTTGTTATGAAATTATTGTTATGATTATACTCTTCTTTCTCAAGCTAAATAGTTATTGCAACATTCTCATTATAGGATATATAATCTAGTTTTATCATAGAGGAACATTAAAAAAGCGTTGTCGAATTGATGCATTACATTTACTACAATGTAATATTTATCTGATTTAAAAAAATATGTAGTTATAAGGATATACATATAAATACAAAAAAATTGTATCAATCTAAACTTTGAGATTTCAAAGTTCATATTAGATTCAACAATGAATAAATATTGAGATGCAATTGAAATATTAAATCAGAAATGAATAAATATTATTCAGGTTTTCACAAAGAAGTTTGCCTTCTTTTGCTGTCAGAGTGATTTAAGTAATTTCGATGTTCCAATTAAGTTCTGAAAGAAAATGGCAAAATGTTTGAAATGAACCTGGCTGTGGGTCTTAATGTTTAAGTTGTAAATATACAGCAAGTAAAAAGAAGCTGACAAAATAACCAAAATAATATGGTAATAAATTATTGAAACAATATGGCTCATACAATGCTCACTTCAAAAACTTAAATGTAAAATTTATCAGAAATATTTGTATCAATAAGGACTATAAATGTTATTTCTTACTGACTGATTTTTAAAGCGAACGGTTTAAATATTTTCTATATAATTACTGATGTAAGCAGGGATATTACCAATGTAATGCAATTTTATAACACTATCATTACATTTTCGTAAAATAACATGAAGTTAAACGATATTTATCGAATTTTGTGGCCTAAGTCTACAAAGAATCCGGACTCAACGAATTTGTGTCTGAACGTTTCGCTCGTAACTGAACTAGCATCTTCAGCATTTGCCCTAACATTAATATAATTATGTGCGAAACGTTGACATGTATATCTTTTAGATATTAATATTCGGAAATAATTAAAATTAAGTGGTTTTGAAATGTGTGCATTGTAATTAATAGTTTATTAATTATTAACGAGTATTTACTGTAATTGATCGAAATCATTGTCTTCCTGAGTAACAGTTGTGAGTATCAGTACTTAGTTGTCTTTACTGCTTCCCCCTCCAAGAAGATTTAACAAATCTTCTTTTAAAGATGTCTTCCTCGCACGAGAGTCTTCCTTAACTGTTAAATCTTGAACCAAATCCTCCAAGTTGGGACTATCAACTTGAACTTCAATGCTACCAAAGCTACCTAATCTCTGTCTTCCGCTTGAGCCCCCAGAATTCGCTTCGTTTATTGTTAACTTCAAAAAATTATCACTCTTTTCGTAGTTACCAGTGCTGAGTTTTCTCACATTGATTTGGTCAACAAAATGCAGCATTTCGTTGACGTCTGACTCTGACTTTACCGACATCTTTCGGTCGTCTAGTATTTTGCCGTTTTGAGTCACAGCATAAATATTTTCTCCCAAATTTCTAAGCATTTCGTTGGCTATTGGGTTTAGGTTGTTAACTATGAAGTTACCAGACATGCTTTGCAGTCCCATCCTCATCAACAAAGACACTCTAACGTTGTACTGTTTGAGCCAGTACAGTATGTCTTCACGCAGCGTTACCTTCTCCTCTTGCGTCAAAATCTTATTGAAGTTGTCGACATAATCCTGCACTTTGTGAATTCTTAACTGCGTTTCAGGATTGGTGACGTAGTTTTCAATTTCATACAAGTGTCTCATTGTTATCTTGATGACCTCGTGTGACATTGTAAGTTGCCATTTGTACACCATTGTGATTAGATCCCATAGTTTGTTCATGCTGGAGGTATCAAGACGCATTGCCGAACTTTGTGTTATAACTGACATCATATCTTTCATTATTTTGTGAGAGTAGGTAGTTTGAGGCTTCATGATGTCGGATATCAGCTCGCGAGATAAGAGGGTTGAAATTATCTCGTCTAAAACTAAATACAGAAAAGGTTTATGAGTGAAGGTGAATTTATTTATGCAGCAGAAGCGTCAAGTTTACTAATATACGTAAAATATATATGGCAAACAATATATATTGCTAATTAGTGAAATTGAATTATCGCTTAACTCTTGGTGAAACATAATTAAATATTGAATAAAATTGAACACAAGGCTTAATGTTTCACGATTATATTTAACGATATTAATTCGTCAACATGTTTCGAGCGTAATATCATCTTCAAGACTGAAGATGAGCTCACGCTCGAAATATGTTGACCAAGTGAAATTGTTAAATATAATCGTGAAACATTAAGCCTTGTGTTTAATTTTATTCAATATATTGCCATATTGAAAAATATTCATTGTCGAGTAATAAGCTGAATGGAAAACTTTTTGCAGCCAATAATTAAATTTTCCAAAATTTCACGCAACATTTGAATTGAAAAGTTTCAATCAACTGAGTAAAAAATTTGGTTTGAATCCACTAAAACTATAATCAATGCATTAAATTTGCGACTTCAAAATTTTTAACAATTTTGACTAAATTAAACTCTTAAGTCATATTGTCTTACTAAGTTATTGAAATAACAATTATAGAATATATTTTACTCTTTAAATATAATTTCTTTATTGAAGCAGAAACTTCATAGAATTGGCTTAAATGTGGAAGAGCATATCAAGTCTGCTACATATTTTCTATCAGGAAATTTTGAAAACTGCTAACACAAGTAAAGTGACTATCAAACTAAGAAAAAGAAACTGAGAATTGATGCAAATACAGAGGTGACTTTGAAAGTTACTTTGGAGTCAATAAAGATCAAATGAATGTTCATATCATAGTATGTATAAATTATTGATTCATCAAGGATGTATATGAGCGGATTAATGTGTTAATTAAGAATTAAGTTATTCTTATAAATCATAATTAGACAAACCCTACCTACAGTAAAATTTCAACTGAAACTACTTGATGTTCTACTGTATTGAACGTATATAGTAGAAGAAATAGCAATAAAAGGTTACCTATTACCTGAAAATATCGCAACGAATCGAAACCTATATATGTACATAAAAATAAAATAAAAAATTTTAAAAAATTAAATTTACGCCATAGATCATGATATTATAGCAAAATCAACTAAAACTTTTATAATAAAACAATATTTAAAATTTTCAATGGACGATGAATCTACTCTGTGATAGTTCATATTTAAATGAGAGGTAATAATAAAAACTTGTCTAAAAATCACTGACTGAACAATTATTTATTCGACTAGTTTCGCCTTTTACAGCATTATCAAGAATGTTGATTCTTGATAATGCTGTAAAAGGCGAAACTAGTCGAATAAATAATTGTTCAGTCAGTGATTTTTAGACAAGTTTTTATTATTACCTCTCATTTAAAATTTTCTCATAATTTAATATAAAATACGCATGACGACGTTTCAAAGTACTACTTCTTTATCAAATGCTGGATTAATACCGAAAATTATGAGAAGAAGATGAGAAAATTATGAGAATAAATTATGAAAAAAATTTTAAATATTGTTTTAATATGGATATTAATTTTCTCCAAGATTCGGTAAAACTTTTATGATCATCGTCTTTGTTAGATTTAATAATTATCTGAATGAAATTCACTATGGTAGGTACAATATGAATAATTCTACCTCGAAAAAGCATTCATTTCTACTATAGAAAGATTTTTTATGTCAACATTCAAATGTAAATTTTTAAGATTGCTGTCATAATTTAATTAGAATAATAACAGTTACTAAATTTTCTCGAATATCTTTCAGTTAGACGCAAATATCGCTTTGAAATAATTAAGAAGACATATATCAGCAGGAAATGGCAGAGCCAACCAATTACTTTAATGTATTAAGTTCGTTACTCTAATTGTTTTATGTAATATTTGTTTAGACACACAACGGAACTTGGAGGCAGATAATCAATGAACAATATCTATTTCTAACGTGACACACATGTACTCTATTTTATTATTGATGTTACATACAAATTCTATATTGGTTTGTCTTCATTTTCCAATTGCGTTGTTGATTGAAATGGTTTAGAATTTCAATCAATGCAAACTTTTTGTAGGTTTTATCATAAACATATTTTTAATAGTTTTTTAAATTTATTACTAAGAGAAGGCTGTAAGAATAATATATTATTGAAGGAATAATGTAATACAAAAATATTAACAAAATCTTAATATTTATGTTAAATATTAATTTATGTTGAATATTATTTTGTAAAATAAAATATTACAAAAATAATTTTCTTTCATACATTTTAATCTAAAAAGTTCTCATCTAAAAAATTGTCCTAAAAATAAAGGTAGAATCTATGAACTATATAACTTTAATTAGACAAATTTGTCTTCGTTTATCGTATAATTGGATATTAAATTTCAGTACAAATCTGATCCTTTTCGGTTCATTTCATCTCCTTGTTCACAGGAGAGCAAGTCATTCTCTTTAATAATTCACAAATTTAAGCGTGCTCTTATTTATTCTGACGTGTGTGCTTTGCATTGAAAAATGTGCTCAATGGAAGCGGAAGTGAATGAAAGCAATTTTCTATTGATACATTGTTGCAATATTTGTTTGATCGAAGTACACACAAACAATTCACCTAGATTTGTTTTATCCACTGATATATTCTGCGCCTGTAATCTTTGAGCTACAACATATACCATTTCCGATCCTAAATTTAAAACTAGAAAAGGAGTTACGTAGTGTGACATTTTGTCGTAAACGAAATATCTACTGCAAGGAAATCGATAAAGGTTTTGAATTTAAACTGCTACGTTCAAGGGATTGGAAATGAGTGGGCAGTAAATAAAATTGAGGATGACAAATTGAAAAAGCGCCATCCATTAGGTATTAGCAAAACTAAATTAATGAATAAAAAATAATGTACTAAAGAAAAGATCTCTTTACCGTACAATGAGGTTTTCAAAAGTTTGTACTCACTGTCGCTAGAGGGTTATTGAATCCGTTTTTATTGCTTCAATATGAGCGAAGATAATGATTCATTTTTTTGATGATTGACTATAGTTTGATTATATTATATAAAGAGCTTAATTACAGCGATTACTCGCATAAATGTTATTAACTTTAGTACAATAATGAAGATGCACTTTCAAAACCTAATAACTTTATCTTGGGCCTCACTTATAAATATTTATAGATAAACTTCTTCGTTAGAGATGCCTGATTAAATTTGAATGGTCTAAGGTACCTACTATCAATTCTTGAGATTATTTTCATTCATATTCGTTATAAGTTCATTGATATAGGAATAAAATATTTTTGTTTGACATAATATATTTAATTCTTAAATAAAAACATAAAGCATATAATTATAAACAAAAATTATTAAAATATGATTGTTTTCGAAAGGAGTTTTATAAAAAATTGATTGTTATTAGTGGTTGTTGGTTTTTCGTCATGTAAAGTGATTAAATTGATGGAATCATGCTTTAATAAGTGTAATTTTCATTCGTTTACATGATTTCCTAATTTAGGTGTGAAATTAATATCAGATTAAAATGCCAAAGACCTTTGTCTTTGTCCCTCTGGATAATGCTTGCCTTTGTCTCTAACGGCTTGCATGAATGTCAAAAACGACATACATTTTCTCA
Organism: Henosepilachna vigintioctopunctata; assembly: GCA_030704895.1. Taxonomy (NCBI): domain Eukaryota; kingdom Metazoa; phylum Arthropoda; class Insecta; order Coleoptera; family Coccinellidae; genus Henosepilachna; species Henosepilachna vigintioctopunctata. Next base: position 2,794,958 of record JARQZJ010000091.1, read on the forward strand.
TTATCTGAAATAAAAGTTGAAAAATTCTTGAGAAAGGTGTGTATAGAATATTCATAAACTAACCATGTAATAAGTTTCCATATTTAAATCCAAAAAACCACCTAATGTGATTGTTGCCTTCATTTGACTCCGTCCTATAATCATAAAACTGGTAAATTTGGTTCTTCTATTCAATTGGCTTTGCATGGACTTGTAAAAAATAACATCAGAGACTCCTTCACACTGGAATTATAAACAGATTCTGAAATAGGTCTCTCACTGATTTTTTAATAATTACAATGTAATTTTTCATTATCATTATTTCACATTATTCTTCATTCATTTTATAAAATAATAATTATCTTCATTGTTTTTAATCAATTTATGAGGCATGTTCTTCAATGAACGATCATAGAACACAATAATTATGATGGCACAGACACGGCCAACTTTAGTACTAAAGTAAAGTAGTACTAGTAGTAAAGTTGGCTGTGGCACAGATTTCGAAGCATTTTTTTATTGCGCCTCGTACTATATAGCCTTGAGAATATTTACTGGAGATTGAATAATCTCATTAAACTATTAATCTTACAACTCTAAATTTCTTCAAGAATAAAAAGAAATATTTTAAATATTTCAAATGTGATAGATCTCTTCACCTGTTCACTCAATTTATCGCCAGCATAGCAAAAGAGAGCGAGAGTTGAGGATATTTGTACTGCATTGTTGCCATATCTTGAGGTGTGTTTCATGTCTGGCGGCAATCTAGAATTGATCCTCAATTAAATGTTGAAATATTTACAAGGAACTTGATTTTACCCATCCATTGTCCAGCAAAATAGCGAGAAACATAATGACAGTGTTAAAAGAATGCATTCCCCTAGCATTAACAAAGAGTAGTTATTGTTCAGATCCTTAACCAGACTGAAAATTTAATTTGAGTTATTACCCTAATTTGAGTTTATTACTCTAGGGTTATATGAAAAACTAGTCAAAATATATTAGCATTTGTGTCAAAAACGCTCATGTTTTTTTTAAAATCATTTGATTCAAAAAATATTTGTAAATCAAATGAACATTCTTCCGTTATTAAGAGAATAAACGTTTTATCTCTTAAAAAATGTTCATACATTTTGAACATATTCTCCATCGTTTTCCCAATCGTTTCTCTTTCCAAATAATTATAATAATTATTACTTTGTCAAAAAGAACTTGCTAGAATGCAGAATGTTGAAGAATCCGACTAGAATAACCAGTGCACTTCAAAATCTGTCTTTGGCCATATCTTTTCATATTCGGTTAAACTTCTAGGTACCTAACCGAAAGATAAATTGAAACTTGTTCTTAACTGTCGGTTAAGTATATAGCGTTTACTCTAACTGAAAGTAAAAATTCGCAAAATCTGGTAACTAGCAGATAAAGCTTATCCGCCGCTCTAACCGAAGGTGAAAATAACAGGCTTTTGACTATTAGTGACCATTTTCACTCATGAAATGACAGTCAATTAATGTTATTCATAATAAATTTTCCACTTATAGGTTAAAAGTATTGGGTGCCTACAATTTGGGAAGAAATTGGGTTCAAAACTGGGAAGCGATGTGTACTTTTTTGAGTATTATCCAGTTTGGTGTTTATGAGAATCAGTAATGATGAATAATGTATAAGAGCTTGTACAATGAGCATCAGAAATAGCCAGACAGCTTAATATATGTTAAATGAAAAGAAATTATTATTATTTTCCTTGATGTACAAAGATTTTATCTTAGGTCGTTTGTGGAGAACTTTACTCTGAGTAGCTAGTTAATAAAGACATCTATTTCAATTCAAATGTCCATTTACCTCAAGATATGAATATGATAATCCACATATCGTCGAAAGTCTTTGGAATTCACGTCAAATTCAGGTTTAGCCATAGCCATCTTTATCTTTTTCATCTCCGAAACAATATGAGTTATAAAAAATATAAATAACCAATTGTATCCGATATAGAAGGCCTAAGCGAACACTGTAAAGTTCAAATCGACAAAATACACTATACTCCAATAAATGTCACTCATTTCCTGTTCATTATAAGTCAAACTGAACGGAAGTCTGTTTACAAACGCTGTCACATTGAACTGCACGATGGTAAACAGTAAAGAATATGAATATAGTTGGAACATTCGGTAAACTTTGTTCATGTTTTCCAGTCCGATTTTCTTGATATCACTAGAATAGTGTTCATCTAGTGTAAAGCGAGTTTTTGTTATCATTTTTTTGGAATCTTTCTTGTAGACCGCTAAGTAATACATCTTTCCTGTGCACTGGAAACAAGTTTATAAATTAGAGTAAAATAGATAAGAGGGAAAAACTGAACAGTTTATCATCAAAATTTGATAAAGCCACTGTGTTGACGAAACATTATTGTCATGTTTTGAATTAATTATAATGAAAATCAGAAAACTACTTAGTTTTATTCAAATTATGTATTCAGATCTTCACAAGTGAACTGCTGTATTTATTCTTTTTTCCACAATATTGCAGATATCTCAGTATTATAGATTAGAAATAAAGTAATATAATATAACTTTTTCACAATGTGAATTTTCATTATTTCATTCGATTTTATCATCAATATAAAATCAAATTTATTCATTTCAGGTATGAATGAAAGAGAGTTTTGAGGATGGTATAGAAGACTTTGAGGATGACGCCGATGAAGGTATTCCTTTGGTTCCAATTATAAATCATGCAGTGAAAGCAATGGAAGACATTTCAATGGACAGAATTTCCACAACCTTTTACTTGCTTTAGGGATTGCAAAACCTTCCGATGAGCAAGTTAGTATAAAACATCAATTCAATTATAAAAATAGTGCCATGTTTGAAGACTGAGATAAAAACTTCACAAAACTGTTCAAAATGGTATTTCACTGTTCTGTTTTTCCAATGTAGAGAATTTTTGATGTTATTGGAAATAAATAAAGTAAATACTGAAATGTTTATCGAAATATAGAAAAGCTTAACTATAATGTATTCCCATTATTTGTGGCAAGTAGTCTCATTCATTCTTGTATTTGAATTTCAGATATTTCAATCATTAAAGGGAGATCTGAAATATTTTTCAACTCTGCAAAGGTTAAATGGAAAAGCGACATCTGTGAGTTGATTTCGCGCTCTCCAACTGTAGTGTCCTTCCTTCCGATTTTATTCTTTCAAATATCAATAAGATGGCACTCAGATATACTTATATTGATTAAGTATCGGCCCAATCGATTAATGACAGGTAATATTGTATACCCTTGCTAATGACGCAAGTTTTATAATTTGTGTTTTTAATATATTTAGTGAATATTAAAATTAAGCTAAGTGTGTTAATTTTAATTTATTGTTTTCACTCATGATTTACCTTAGTAAATGATATAAAGAAAATATGATACAAAGATGATAATGACGATATGAGTGATAAATTCAAATTTATTATTCAGATTTATTTCACACGAAATAAATAGATCGCTTTAGTTGTGACAAAAATGCAATAAATATAACTTAAAAACTGAAACATTTAATTATAAGTTCCTGCAATTTTATTTTAAATGTTCTTTAAATAGAATTATTCAAATTCATGAAATCGGAATTACTGTGCTTTCTTCTCAAACAATAAGTTTATTTAACATCATTTAGCATAGCTAAAATAGAAAAATGACAGAATATGACTTAAACAAACTGTTGTAAAACAGAAGTAACAGGTAGCTTCTAATATTGAAATTTTATGAAACATAATTAAGGAATTTTGTTTAGAACACCTAATTGTACTTCTGTAATTGGTAGATAGCGCCATCTAGTGGAAAGCTACAAATTCAGACATATGTTTGAAGTTTTTTCATCCGACTTTATATAATACGGGTATATAGGGCATACGGTTTCTGAGATCACCCTTTTTTCGTCAGCCTTAAGTGGATCTGAATAAGATAATCTGTTTTAAAAGTCTCCTATTTTTATCTTATTCTATTTCTTCTAAAAACTTATCAGGTTAGGTCATTTAGTGTGTATTAGTATTTATTCATAAATAATATTGTAGTTACCATGAAGAAGATAGGTAACAGTTCCAGTGCTCTGGATGCTGTGCTCAATCCTTGATAATTTGTAATCAATTCCAAGAAAATCCAAATCATTACAGTACTGAATACAAATATAGTCCATAACATTCTAATTATAGAGAACAGATTCGTTTTTGAAGGACTAAAACCTGACACATGCAGGAATAACAAATTGTAAACAAGCAATGGATGGTCCATTCTTTAAGGAAACAAGACCAATACTACTTGTTTCCTATGTATTTTATAAATTCTGTTGAATGGAGGAAATTGATTTCCATTTATTCAATCATTTACAATGTAAAACAAGCGATCATGATGAAATATGGTTCCTACGTGGCCCTCTGTAATTTTGGTCAGAAATTAGGGATATGTATACATAATTTGGGTAATTGATCAGCTGTTGTTCATGCTAGTTTTTCAGCCAATCTATAATTTAATCGATCATACCTTTTATCGACCCTGCTATTACCGAAAAAGGTACATTTTGTACATTTTTAAGCATAATTTTTCTCGAAAATGAAATCTCTATTACTAAACTCTTGTCGCAATCAAATATAAATAAACTAAAACAACCAACTGTGTTTTTCTCTATTATTGAGTCTTTAATACATATAGGTCAATTCATTCAGAGACTTGTTTGTGCTGCAAATGTTAGTTATTAAAAGGCGTTTTTCAAAGAAACCGACTTTTTAGAGGTGAAGTACCCTATTTAAAAAAGTATTGACACAGAAATACAAAGAGCAAAGAATGGCATAAATGAGCTAGATTATGAGTTATTAAAACTTCTAGTATTTGAATTTTAAGGACATATTTTTTTAAATTTCCGCTGGACTTCCTTTTACTCAATATTTGAGTTATTCAGAAGAAATTTTGCGCATTTATTGAATATTGGAATACTTAATTGGACACAAATTAAACTCAAGCAATAAACCGAATATGATGTTGATAGGTCTGTTTTCACAGTGTTCAGAAACCGTAACATTAGCAGTGATGTAAGAAGAAAAAATTCAATGGAAGAAATGTGGGTAAGCTCACGGAGTTTTGATACTGACAGATTCATCCAAAGTACTCGTAAAAGTTATTTTTAAGATTAAAAACTACTTTTTTCATACAAATTCAAAATGCTATGAACTCCAGCTGCAAAAGTTATCAAACTGATACACATACTGATACATGATTAAACGAAAAAATATAAAAAACATAAGGATTTTGTCTTTTGGGAGCTCAGAAACTATAAAAGTGTCATTGTTGTTGCCGATTTTTTGTTGAAAAAAATGAATAACACTGGGGAACAGCAATTTTGTTGTCTTAGATCTGTGACTCTTTTTTGGACTAAATTTTGGCCTCTGAATTCAAAAATGTTATCAATTTTTCTACATCGCGTCAAGTTTTTGAACTACAGGATACCCTCTCTCCCTAGAAGTCATAAAAAATGGTCATACAGAGGAAAATAAAGCGAGTACTTACCAAACATATTAGAATATTTAATTTATACAAATTTTATTATAATATTCAAAGTTAAATTGTGTTTATACAAAAAATGGAAAGGATATTAGGGTAAAAATTTTTGCTTCTAACTTTTCCTAGGATGTTCAATTTGGGGACATTCTCTCATGCTCCAACACAGGTCAGCCATCACACTGACATCCCATCTACCTTGATACCTTGCCTCCATAACCTTCAAATCTTGGAGGAATTGCTCACCCTGGTCATCACTAACAGCGCCAAGGTTTTCTGGAAAGTTAGCAAGATGGCTATGTAAGAAATGCAGTTTACTCATGTTGTAGCCAAGCTTTTTAAAGCTTTCTGTGAGTTGTTGAACAATTTCGACTTAATTCAGGGCTCGTGTGTTTCCAAGAAAGTCCTTGAAAATACTTTTGAATGCCAACCAAGCATTCTTTTTAAAGTTTGGTCATTGTTTCAATGTAAAGTTGATCTTTAATAAGTTTGCGCATGTTTAGTTTCATAGAATGATGTTGTTTCTGAACAGTTGTTTCGTGGTATTACCAATTACCATCTAGTTTAACTTTTGCAATTTGGGGTAACACCCCCGAACAAATTCTCCAGTAACATATAAATCTGTAAAACTAGGCCGATCAATCTTTCCGAATGATATTATATTAATAATAGGTAAACTTACAGTTTCATTGCTGGTAAAACAAATCATCGAAATTGTTTTACAATTTCAGAATTTTTTTTTGAGAATTCAGTTCTGACATAATAATTGGTCTGTATTATAGAAACCAGGAAGTTTTGAAGATTTTAGCCAGTCTTTCTTTGTCTACGCTTGCACCCTGAGAGGAGTTTCTCCATAATAGAAAGTTTATTTATATAAGAAGACTCATCTCCAAAATAAAATGGCAACGAGAAACTTACTGGTCTCGCTCTAATGTCTGTTCATCGGAATGTGGTGACAGATATCATTAGTATTAATCTAGTTATTTAGAAATCATGTAGAAATTATCAATTTACTTTAGAGATCTTTTATTTTAGTTATAGAATAATCAGTACAAAACACCTCCTTCCATGAGAAAACCACAAGCTAGGAGATTGATTTAATTATAGGCCTAAATCTTTTGAATTAAATAACTAAAATACTGATATGCTGCAATATCTATATTTTCTAGGTATTGGTTATTACAAGACAATTTTAAATTTTAAAAAGCCAAGGAAGTTCTGCTTCGATCTCCATTATGTTTCTTACCACCATCTCTCAGAGCCTGCATGAATGTTAGGAATGACATGCATTTTCTCATAACCTAAAACAAATTACTTGAAGCGAATTTCGTGGCACATAACCAACATTTAGACTAGAAAATAGTATTCGAGAGTACTAGTTATTTGTTTCTATGTGTGTTCAATGCTTTTAACATTATAATGTTATCGATCGCAACTGCTAAATAAAAACTTTTTTTACCATATAATACGATTCCATATTCAAATCCCAAAAACCACCAATACTGATAGCTGTTCTCATCTGACTTCTACCCATCATCATAAAACTTGAAAATTTGCTGTTCTTGGTGAGTGGGTCATTCATGATTTTGTAGAATATCACATAGGTCATACCTTCACACTGAAATTCGCATTTCAAATTTATAATTCTACTTATATTAATTTTTAGTTTCAAATAAACTTGAAGATGGAATCAGCAATCAAAACCCGCTGTAAAGGGAATATATATGTAACAACGTATAAAACAGTTTACTACGTTTAACTATTGTTAACTTGATACACTGCTTCGTCTCTTGAATTAATATGAGAGTCCACTTATTTGAGCTGAAGGTAATCAAATGATAGAAAGCTGCAACTATTTTGAGTTTTCTTACTTAGTTTTTACTAGATATTGACGCTTTGGTGGTAAGAATTCGACACTTCTTTCTCTGAATATTCGGCACAAAGTGAGTAGTAGTGCCTGGTTGACATCTGTTTTTTATCACTACTCACAACGGAGGATCTTTTGCTCTTCAGCATTTCCAAACACTTGAATTCTTAACCGGTAAATCTATAACTTCTTCAGTTCATTTTACGATTTTTATCTCCAGAAGCTCTCTACTGTTAATTCAAATTCTTGATTAGACATTCCAAAATGATAATAATCGTCTTCATTAGTCTAGACAATTGTCTAGAGTCTAGACCAAATTTCTTCTTCTAGACTTCGGTCATCGGTCATGATCTCCTGGACAGAGTATGAGTCGAACGATAATGTCTTGCAGAGAGCTGGGGTAGAGAGAGAACTCCTGAATATTGTAAAACAACGAAAAACGTCTTACCTAGGCCATATACTTAGAGGTAGCAGATACTTCATACCGAAACTCATTATCCAGGGCAGAATCGAGGGAAGACGCGGGCCGGGACGAAAACAACACTCCTGGCTCCGTAATATAAGAGAATGGTGTGGAATATCGGATGCAGAATCGATATTTCGACAGGCAGAGAGTAATACACTTGTCATTCAATAGTGGAAAGGGCCCCCTACGTGCAGTGTGCATCAGGGACGAGAAGAAGAAGAGGAAGGTCCAGAAATTTGATCATATCTGACTGTGCAATATACGGTTGACTTTTTCAAGGAATCTTGTTTGTTTGATTCATCTCCAGGTTCGTACACCTGAAGTTTATCTACGATTGATTTTGGACGATAGCCAACAAATTCGAAATATGACGTAGTTTGGAAGATAGAAATATAGGATAAAACAAGAATTGAAGTAATCTAATAAAAAGATAAATATTTCGAAGTGTAGAATTTTTTTTTAGAATAGTTAGTTATGTGAGTAAAGATGAGAATTTTTTGGATTAACTTATTTCTAAAGTACCTACCTACAAAATCGGATGAAAGATCGAAGGTTTACATATAATTGGTAATAAATGATGAATCCATTTTCATGTTTTAATTATTTTGTGTTTCGATTATGCGCTAGAAAATGTTTGGTTAGATCAAAATTTACCTGGTCAGTTAGTTTATCCCCCGCATAGCAAATTAAAAACAATGATAAACCAAAGTTAAACACGGAGTTGAGATATCTTGTTGTATGTTCCATATCAGGAGGTAGTCTGGAAACAAAAGAAGTGTGATGGACTCACATTTTCTTCAGTTTTCGTAGCTTCTTACCCATCCATAGTCCAACAGAACAAAGAGAAGCAAACTGATAAAGCGTTAAGTACAAAATCTCCCAACAAAATAGAGGAATAATTACCGCTTATGTCTTTAACTAACCTGAAAGAAGAAATGCCATATAATAAGGTTAAGCTTAAAAGAACGAAAAACAAAGAAACTAAACAAAACAAATTGCAACAAGATCATTCATTAGATCTTAAACTTCACTGGAAAAACCGATTCAACAACTCCAGAATTCGATCGAGCAATATCAAAATATAAATTCCAATACGGGGAAAAATATTCATATTTTATAACGTTTTTCCATCTTTGTAGTATTCACTCTAAATATTGTCCTCCCTTGGAAAAGTACTATGACAGCAAACCTGAATAAAATAGGGTTACTTTAGAGTTAGACTCATACTTGCACTGCTTGATGTTCATTCCTACCGGAGTTTTATGACATGTACTCAATAGGAATCTCCATTATATTGGAGATCTTGTGGGTCTGCATATGTTAAGAATGTTCCGTAGGCAACGATTAATGAAAACTAACTGTTACAAAAAACTGTGACCTTCTGCAAGATTTTTCACGTTTGGCATCCATACTCTTGACATCAGTTATGAGAACTCTGAAGTTTTTGAACTCACTTAAATGATGTGCTCTTCAGATAGGTGGAAGATAGATATGACACTTGCATGAGTACCACTGGATTTTGCGATGATATTGCCCAAGTATTGGAACTGCTCGACACGTTCTAGGTCCTGGTTGTTGATGACAATGTATTCGTTGTAAGGAGTGTTTGATCTCTTTTCTTTGTTTTTGCTTTCATTCGTTTTAATTTCAACGTTTCTTCCTTCAGGGACCATCAGGAACCAGGTTAATGTTTTATTGTTTAGGTCACGGATGTTGTGTGACATAGGCGAAGATCATCAGCATAATCCTATGACCCTCCGTATGTTGTTCACTTTTTGGCTCATTGTTCCTTTGATCAAGTGATCAGTGCACCTCCTCTCACAGCAGAATATCCAAACCACTTTCATGAATTTTTTTGTGGTATTTCTAATTATCTATAGAATTTCAAGAATCTCTTCAGAACTACAAAAAAACATCTTAAAAACTCATAAGTTATTATAATTGATCAGAGTTGAATATAAGATAAAAATTTCAACACTTGAACTTTTGCTTTACACTTTTGTTGAAAACAAAGCATGATGCGTTTCGTCGTTACGAATGGACGAAGGACGAAGGAAAACGACTTCTTCAGATGCTAATGATAATAATAAATCTTCATTTTCCTACGGGTAAAAACAGCTACCCAGTTACTGGAATATATATATATATATATATATATATATATATATATATATATATATATATATATATATATACAGTATTAACACCTAATGATATAATGCAAATGTTTATAAAATGATTATCAATAAAAAGAGTAATTATAATACATAATAGACAATAAGAATATGGCTTACTTCAGAATTCACTATACATGAAAAAAGAGTCAAAGTAAACCAGACTAATGAAAGCACCTGAGTAACTGTTGATATCGCATTTGTGATACACATCCTCGAATACCAAACACATATATCTAATGGGTGATTGTACAAGGAAATTAGTTTTCGGAGTACCCAATGCAAAAAATTGACTTGAACGTGAACATTGTGTAGGAACATGAAAATCAATAGAGCCAATAAGGGTAGGACAGTTTATATAACCCTGTAAGAGGTTATACAGAAACTTCAGAGACAACAAGTCCTGCCTTGTTTCGAGTGATTTTTAGCTCCAAACCTGTTTAACAGATCAGTTTGGCCATAGCGTCTGACCAGATTAACGTGATCTTTTCTCCAAATTAGATATTTGAGAAATTTTCGTTTTATCCACTCTAAATGGGACACCTAATATTACATCCAAAATCTAATTTGACCTTTACAAGTGCATTACATAATTGTATAAGTGTTTTTGTATTCGAAAAGTACGCACAATAAATCCATAAGATTTGAATGCTGTTGAAATTGTTTTATTTATATGAAGTACAAAAGTTAATTTCTGATCAAATATTATACCAAGGTCTCGAATTTCGGAGAAACTGATCAGAGTGGCTTCGTTAATTGTGCAGTCAAATTGAATAGGCCGTTCCTTTTTAGTGAATGTGAAAACGTTACATTTAGTTAGATTAATACGATAAACTCATATTGAGTTTATTGTGTTTACACTAATCAGAAACGGCGGTGTGGCCATCCTGTAAGCTTATGCAGTCCTCATATGTTTCGATTTTGCAATATATTTTCAAATCATCAACATACAAGAGCTATGTATGCCTAAACAGTGTGCCTAAGTTAGAGCTTTGTGGTACTTCCGAAATGACTGTATATAACGGGTGATTTTTTAAGAGTTAAGTTTTTCAGGTTGGCGGCACTGGTTGGTAATGGCTTCCAAACGTCATCTGTCAAAGTGAAAAGTTTTCAGTATACTCTATCATTTCATCATGGAAAATACTTACGATTGCAAATTGTTGAAATTTACAATCAAAATTCGTGCTTTGTGAAAAATGTGTATCGTTTGTTACGACCATATTATGGTCGTCATAATCGGGTGAATCAACAATTCGTGCTGATATTACCAAATTTCGCACCAAGTTTACTTTGTTGGACATTAAACCATTGTCTTGCACGCGTACAGTGCGTACTGAAGAGAATATTGCAGCCGCAGCGTATAGTGTTAATGAGGATCGTGAAATGTCAATTCCTCGCCGTTCTCAGCAATTGGTCATGTGTTACTCAACCACATGGAAAATTTTACGTATTGATTTGGGTTTGAAAGCCTATAAAATTCAACTTCTGCAAGAATTGAAGTCGAATGACTTACCACAACGTCTAATTTTTGATGAATGGGCCTTAGAACAGCTTAATGAAAATCCGCTGTTTTATCGAAAAATTGTGTTCAGCGATGAGGCTCATTCCTGGCTTAACGGATATGTAAATAAATAAAACTGATGAACGTCACATGCCGTACAATAATTTTGGGCTGGGTGGTTTATGGTCTGGTGGCATCATCGGTCCATTTTTCTTAAAAGACGACCGTGGAAGAAACGTTACAGTCAACGCGAACGATCTCGAGCCATGATACGCAACTTTTTTTTTGCACTAGTTGGCCGAGTTGAACTTGGTTGACATGTGGCTTCATCAAGATGGTGCCACATACCACACACCTCGAGAAACAATGGACATGTTGGAGGATGAATTTGGTGAGCAGCTCATCTCTCGAAATGGCCCAGCGAATTGGCCGCCAAGATCATGCGATTTGACGCCTGTGGATTACTTCTTGTAGGATTATGTAAAGTCGTTAGTGTATATGGATAAGCCGAACACGATTGGGGCCTTACAGGATAACATAACACCCGCAATTCGCGGGAGTTATCAATTTATCAATTTCGATAAAAATTTTGAATATATGATGCAAATTAATTTTTTTATGCGATTCAAATAAAACCTACGCTTGAAAAATCACTCATTACATATGACTTATGATGACCTTCAAATTATAGACCATATTGGACAGAATAATCAAATATTGACCAGCTAATAGAAAACTGACATGAATTTACATGAAATAAACGCCTAAACTATTCCATATCATAAGTTATTGACTAGGATATATTGATGAATGTGAGTTTAACTAATTTTATTTCATTTATTGATTTATATGTGAACTTAATTGTAGAAGCTTTTGAACTCACCCCAGTATATGAACATGGTGTTGGATAAGTTTGCGGAAATCCTCTGATTCCACATTTGCTTTCCATTCAGCCACAGCAACCCTCAACATTTTCATTTCTGATACTACATAAGTGACGAAATATAAAAACAGCCAATTGTAACCAACATAAAATAACGAAGCAAAAATAAAAAAATTAGTATCGATGAAGAAGACCACACGCCAATAGATGTCGCTCATTTTTTGTTCCTTATAGGTCAATATGAAGGGAATTCTATTGAGGTATGCTGTCAACTGGAACTGTACAAACGTAACTACAATACTAACAACATACAGTTTAAAAAATTTGTAAACCAGATTTGTATTTGCTAGACCAATATTAATGATATTTTTTGTGTAGCATTTTTGTAGCGTGATTTGTGTTTTCAAAACCATATCTCTTGTGTTATTCTTCCTGGCAAACAAGAAATACATTTTACCACAGCACTAGAACAAAAATTTTCATTCAGGTTACTCTTTTTGACAACACTTCCAACTGAATACAAAGGGCAGGATGATACCACACGAGCACAGAGATTGGATGATAATAACACAAAAATATATGACTAAGTTGAAAGAAGTTCCACAATCATGATATTTGTGGAAAAAAAAAAAAATTGAAACAGGGAAATATAAATTCAAATATATGAGCAATAAATGTTTTGACATAATAATTGAAATCTTCTGTGTCTCACCAATATAAAAACCGGTAGGAGTTCTATGGCCCTTGTGACTGTACTGAATCCTTCGTAATTAAGTAAAAGTTCCATGAAAAGCCATATCATAACCAGGCAGTAACAAAATGTCGTCCAAATCATTCTAATAATGGAGAGTATGGTTGTTTCCATAGGACTAAAACCAGACCAATGCAGAAACAATATATTAAAGTGAAGTAGGGGATGATCCATCTTCAGAAAAAGTTCATCGAATAGAAACCAAAATAATCGAAGAAAAAATAAATTGAAAGTGGAAATTATAGGATGCAAAATAATTGTAGTTCATTATTTTTTCCGTCGTTTCTTGTAACGATTGAATATACCTTGAGCCATGGTATTATGATTTTATCGTGTTAAATATTCAACATTACTTGAATTTAAAGACTTTCTGATTTTGAACAAACTATAGTAATTCAGTAATATGGAGGGAAATTGATAATTTCAGTTAGGTCAGGATTGATTTGGATGAATGAGGGAGTGCTTTATTCGAAATTTTTTCGAAAATATATGAATCATATGTATCGAAAATACACATATTAATTTCGCGCATTTTTAAATTGAATGACACAGCAACAAATGAGTAGAATATAATGATGGGATATCTATGTATATTATTATAATGGTTATGGACCATCATTCTATTCTACGAAAAATACTTTTTAGCTTGTCTAATTAATTATTCAGCTTCCATGAAAAATTCAATGCAGCCAGATCGCCAATTTTCTTTCATTACGATACTTTGGATTTACAAATCCTTATAATTACAATCATTTTCTACATGAGGCCACATATATTATTCATTTCGGGAAAAAATTATTTAAGCTCCTCTATAAACCAGTTTATCATAAAAATCTTCGTACTTTGAAACCTGGAAAATGGCACATACTTTCCCACAACTTTGTCTTTTCCTACTTAGAGTGTATGGCTTTAATCCTTATAAAACAGGTGTCTTTGAATTTATCAGAAGATTGTGGACAGGTTTCTTTTTCTTTTTGGTCGTTACATTTTTTCTTCTTGAATTATTCCTGAACTTCAAAGGGATTAAAACTTTATCACGTGCAATAGAAATTGGTCCAGTGCTCTTTTTGGTAAGGAATAGTCATTTAAATTTGTTACCACATAATAGACAAATGCTATAACAATTGATATTCTAAATTTTATTTTTAAAATTGATATTCTAAATTGTTATTTGTATATAAGTTGTGAAATTGTGATTTGTGAGTTATTACACCATTTCGATATTCTTGGAGCCAGAATCTTGAAGAGGTATCTACAATGACTCTACAGACTTTGGCATAGAACTTTTTAATATTCTAGATACTATTATTATTATCATTTTTTTAAGGGCATAGGTCAGATAAATCATTAATAGAAATAAACTGTTTGAGGCTATGTGTGAATTCGGAATACCTGCCAAACTTACTAATCTTGTCAAAATGACATTACGAAGTGTAAAATGTAGAGTTAAGCTCATGTCTGATGTATCAGAAGTTTTCTACACAGAAAGAGGTCTTAGGCAGGGAGACTCTCTGTCATGCATACTATTTAACATAGCGCTTGAAAAAGTGGTCAGAGACTCGGGGATCAATACTAGAGGCACCATCCTGCAGAGATCTATACAACTGCTAGCTTCTGCAGATGATATTGACATTGTTGGGCGAACAAAACAGAATGTGATTGAGGCTTTTACTGCCTTTGAGAATGCTGCCAGAGATATGGGATTGGCAATAAACGAAGAAAAAACAAAATTTATGGTTGTAAGCCATAGAGCAAATAATGTGCAGACAATAAGAATTGGAGATTGTGTTTTTGGAGGAGTAACTCAGTTTAAATATCTGGGTACTATTATAACAAACAAAAATGAGTTAAAAGTTGAAGTTAAGAACCGACTTTTGATGGCAAATAGAAGCTACTTTGGCCTGAATAATCAATTGAGGTCAAAATTTATCTCTAAAGGCACTAAATTAAACTTAGACAAGACCCTAATTAGACCGATTATTCTGTATGGAAGTGAGACCTGGGCATTAAACAAGACAGAGGAGAATCGACTGCTCATCTTCGAAAGAAAAATCCTTCGGTCAATTTTTGGGGCAATCAAAGAAAACGATGTTTGAAGAAGTTTGTATAACCATGAAGTATACAATCGATAGAAACAAACAAATATACTAAGGGTCATAAAGTCATACAGGATCAGATGGCTGGGACATGTTTTTCGACGTGAAGACCTGGACCCAGTTAAAAAGCTGACTTTTTCAAAGATTGAGGGCACAAGAAGAAGAAGAGGGAGACCAGCTACAAGGTGGTTGGATAGTGTTGAGAGGGACCTAAAAGTGATGGGAATAACCAGATGGAGAAATCTGGCTGCAAGTCGCCCTGTCTGGAGAAAGCAGACTGAGAAAGCCTTGGCCTGCACCAGGCTGTAGTGCTATTAAAGAAGAAGAAGAAGGTCAGATAAATTATCAATAAACTACTAAACTGTTATTTGATAGCGGTCTAACTTAACAGATGGTCCAATATACCTAAACTTCCCCTAATAACAATAATAATAATAATAAACACGTAATACGGAATTACACGGACACGTAGACACCGAATCAATAAAAATCAACTGTGGAATAATTCAGTGCGACTCACTCAGCGCACTATGGTTCTGTCTGCCACTCAACCCGAAGTCCAGGGCACCCGACACAACTAAATACTGATACAATCTAAAAGGCCCTACACAAATTCAGAGAGTATCCCACTTAATGTAAGTACATGGATAACCTGAAACTCTATGCTGTAGCACCAAAAAAGTTGAATCATTTGATCAAAACAGTGGAACTGTTTACAACATATGTTAAGATGGAGTTTGGCTTGGACAAATGTCGAACACTCAATATTCGAAAGGTAAAGATAGAACTAATTGGATATAAAACCATCAAGGTGAAAAAGTCGAACCAATGGATGGAGATGATTCCTATAAATACCAGGGGACACTACAATCAAAACGAATAGAGCACAGCATCATTAAAAAGCATCTAACAAAATAATTCACAGACAGGTTGAGAGTCGAGTTAAATACCAGGCACATAGTAAAGTCTATTAATACATACGTCATCTCATCGCTCACTTATTCTTTTGGAATTATCAGCTGGACAGAGACAGGCCTAGAAGATCTTCAGAGGACGATCCGTACTGAAATGACCAGAAACTGCATGCATCACAAAAATAGCATTATAGAAAGGTTTACTATACCGACAAATGATGGTGGTGGGTGTGATAGATATAGGTAACCTTCACAACACACAAATTACAAATATCGAAACATATTTTCATGACCGTAGTCAGCGCTCAAGTCTACATACAGCTGTCTGTGAAGCAGATACAGAGTACATGCTGTATGTATACTTATGGTCAGTAAGTTGTTATTGAAATAAGATCTACAAGAACTCTGCTAATAATACCATACAGGGAACGAATGATTCGTTTTTGCAGTTTGAATACTCTGATGCTATTTGTAGTGTTACCCCAACATAAAACTCCGTAGTATAATGTACGTAATGTACGGACTGAACGTATGCGTTGTAGTAAAATCCACACGATCCCGAAGACATTTAATGGCGTAGCATTTTAAGGCAAGATAGGTGCACAAGGAATGGATATGGTGCTCCCAAGAAAGACCATCATCCTCAACGACACCCAGTAATGTGGCTGCAGGTGACGTCCGAATAAAACCAGCTTGTCCACGAATTAATGGACAAGATCCAATTTGGAGTGAATTGTATCATTTCTGTTTTTGAATCGTTGGGAACCAGTTCATTCTCTCTCGACAAAAACAACATACGTTCAGACTAGCGGTTCCACTCCGCGCCAGCTGATGCAGAGTATCTGCCTAAATCTAACCGAGCAGTCATCGGCAAAAAGCGTAACACTTCGACTCGGCTGTTCCAGGCAGCTCACTAGGTGGCTAATAAATATTAAAAATAATATTAGTTCCAAGCTACTGCCCTGTGGAACACTAGATGTCACATTTCTGAGAGCGGATATGATTTTTCCTGCATTTGAACAAAGACATACTCTTTGTGATCTATTAGCAAAATAGGCTTTAATCCAGGTTAGGGGGTTTCCCCGAACTCCATAACTTATAAAACACGACATGTATAAGACGCTAACAAAAGTTTTTTTGATCACTTCAAACAGTATTCCACTGAAATTTAATTATCTTGCAGCTTAATGCTGAAATAACACCTCACAAACAATCAAACCTCAACATCTTAGAGTTAAACAGCTTACAAAAGGTGTTTCTTTAATGAGTGCCAGTTCTGGTTCCATCGATGTTAAAAATCATTTAGATGTCGTTTTATTTAGTAGAGGTATCTACTCTTTTCAGAAAACAATTTCAATCAAGTAGATTCGTATTTTCACGAGGTGTTCTTCTATAATCCCATCAGTTACATCGATTAATTGAATTGGTGGTTCAATTATTTTCACGAATAAAATATTTAGCTACGAACATGAATGGCCTTACTGCGCCAGTTATGTCGATTTACCATTTTATCACTGATTTTTATTACCTTCATATTATTGCTCAATAACTCATTAAATTTCTTCATTTACAGACCATTCTGAAACTTGTTTATTTAGTGAGAAATCCTCTTAAAATAAAAGACATGTACGAAAGAAGCAAAGTTTCTCTCCAGTCATTAGTCGATGAATCAACAGCCGAAATTGGTTTTAAATCGCAAGATTTCTGGAAGAAATGCTTCGAAGTCTTCATTTGCCTCAATCTTATTGTGACTACGCAAGTAACCATTGAGAGTTTAACACAGAAAAAGCCGTTCATTATGGCGTATTTGGAAAACGAAAAATCAGAAGATACTCTTTATTGTGGGATGATTATAACAATGAATATTTTTTTTATATTTTCGACAATAACCACTGTGTTGGGCTATGAAAGCTCTTTTGTTTATTTCATTGCTTATTGCGTGGCTGAGATGAAGATGCTCAAGCTTGCTATGGATAAATGTGATTTGACCTCTGAAGAGGGTAGAAAAGAATTCAATGAAATATTGAAACATCACGTTCACATTTTGAGGTGAGGTACATTTTTTTGAATGGTTATACAAAATGTAATTCACATGTGTATAAAATCTTGGCATTAAATTAGCAAATTAGTATCATTCATTATAATGGGTGAATTTTTAAGCGTAGTTTTTTTAAAATCGAATAAAACACTCAATTTGCATCATATATTCAAAATATTTATTGAAATTGATAACTTGGCCTTTGCCACTTACATTTTGAACATAACTTTATGTAAATGTTGTCCGCGACTACGTATCAAATGGTCCATTTGATGCTTGTTCACATACACTAACGACTTCACATAACCCCACAAGAAATAATACAAAGCCATCAAATCGCATGATCTTCTTGGCCATTTCATCATCGTCACAAGGCCATTTCGAGAGATAAGCTGCTCACCAAATTCATTCTTCAACATGTCCATTGTTTCACGAGCTGTGTGCCATATGGCAGTCTCTTGATGAAACCACATGTCAACCAAGTTCAGCTCGGTCAACTGGGGCAAAAAAATTGCGTATCATGGCTCGATATGGTTCGTCGTTGACGGCAATGTTTCATACACGATCGTATTTGAAGAAAAATGGACCGATGATGCCAGCAGCCAATAAACCCCACCAAACTGTCGTTTTTTCGGAATGCATCGGTAATTCTTGTATAGCATGTTGCTGTTCATCACTCCAGATGCGACAGTTTTGTTTATTTACGTGTCCGTTAACCCAGAAATGAGCCTCATCGCTGAACACAATTTTTCGATAAAATAGCGGATTTTCATTAAGCTGTTCTAAGGCCCATTCACCAAAAATTAGACGTTGTGATAGGTCATTCGGTTTCAATTCTTGCAGGGGTTAAATTTTATAGGCTTTCAAACCCAAATCATCAAAACGTAAAATTTTCCATGTGGTTGGGCCACATGGCACATGCCCAATTGCTGAGAACGGCGACGAATTGACATTTCACGATCATCATTAACACTGTACGCTACGGCTGCAATATTCTCTTCAGTACGCACTGTACGCATTCGAGACAATGGTTTGATGTCCAACAAAATAAACTTGGTGATTGTTGAATTGTTGATTCACCAGGTCGATTATGACGACCATAATATGGTCGTAACAAACGATACACATTTTTCACAGAGCACGAATTTTGATAGTATATTTCAACAATTTGAAATCGTTGCTCGTTTGTAAGTCTTTCCATGATGAAATGGTAGAGTACACTGAAAACTTTCCACTTTGACAGATGACGCTTGGATGTCATTACCAACCAGTGCCGCCAACCTAAAAAACTTAACTCTTAATCATCCGTTTCGACAATTCAATTGACGAAAAAATTGAAGCGTCGATTAGCAGAGCCAAATAAGAAACAAGTTGTGATTTGAAAAAAGTAATTAACGATAGAATAATTGTTAAGCATTGTGTGAGAAAAAAATAATAATTATACTGCATTATGAATGCTAGTTATGCTTTCGAAAGCGGTTCTCATCTGAAAATTGGACCTACAGTTTAACACGGTGGGATTCGAACCAACTCTAAATAGAAACGTAATCAATGCAAAAATGGGAGTAGACACTGATTATAATATTTGTGGATCGAATAAGTGAAAGATCTTCAAAAGATTTCCTACCGATGAATGAAGTAACTAAAACTGTTGAAACTTAAAATAACTGTTGTTGTTCTTCATTTCTCGAGATTTTGCTCCTAAATTATTCTCTTTCATTCCAGTTTCGTCGATGATATCAGCGAAAGTTATTCTTTCATTTTGTTATGCCAATATTTGACCAGTTTATGTGCTGTTTGTTTCGCTCTTTTCTTGATGACAATAGATGGGTGAGCCATACATAATAATTTTTTTTTTTTTTTTTTTTTTTTTTTTTTTTTTTTTTATTTAATAGTGTTGGCGTTTACTTGATGTAAATCCATTATAATTGAATATAACTTAAATTCAAACACTTGAACTTATGATTTACACTTTATTGACTACATTGCATGACGCGTTTCGTCGTTACAAACGACTTCTTCAGATGCTTACTCATTCTGTAAGCATCTGAAGAAGTCGTTTGTAACGACGAAACGCGTCATGCAATGTAGTCAATAAAGTGTAAATCATAAGTTCAAGTGTTTGAATTTAAGTTATATTCATACATAATAAGCTTTTTTCACATTATCGCGTATATATTGTACAAATAAAGCATATTTTATACATACTGAAAATAGAATATAAAATAGTATATAAAACAGAAATAAAAAAATAATAAAATACATTATAATTGTGTACAATATGATTTTTTCAATATTTCATCAGTGGTTTCTTTCAGGATGCCACCAGATTTGGATCACATAACTAGATATGGCAACCTTTCTTTTACTTATCTTCTACAGTTAGCCATCCTTTGTGTTGCTGGCCAGTTTTTAATTGATGAGGTAGGTTAATGTAGTTACTTCTTTCTACAAAACTATTGCATTTTTTCGAAAAAAAGGGAATTAGTATTAATTTTCTAGACTCCAAGTTTATTATAATATTTAGGGATATGTTTTGGTCTCATTCTTGTATGTTTTATATTTTATTGACCTGTATTTGTATAATCCTAGTAATATCAGTTTTAATCTAGCACTGAAGTTTTTGCATGTTTAGTTGAATAGTGAATGCAACAAAATTTGACTTCACTAATCACTAAACTACAGTATAGTGAAGGAGTTCCCATTTAGAACTAGTTTTAGAATCAATAGAGACAAAGAGTTTCCATTTCATGAGAATAATAGATCAAGTTTACGTGATATATTTGGAAGATCAAATAATAACAAAAATTTCAATTCAATAAGTTTGAATGATTGTCAAATAGAAATAATAGTCCCAAAACCGCTGAAATTTTCGAGACTTGTAATAATTTCATTCAAGATTTATTAAGAAAACAAATAAAAATTGATAATGTATGTATTCATTCTATGAATCATTTATAATAAATTCTAGTGAGTTAAGTACAAGCTCTTTTCGACAATCAGAGAAAAAAGCGAAATTATTTTGATTTGATGAAATTTTGAAAATCTTAAAAGAGAAAGATAACTACACTGTATTAAAATTTTAGTAGATTGAATCTCTAAAATTTTCAAATCCCCAAATGCATTCTCAAAAAATAATGAATTTGCATTTCTGAAAATAATTATTTCATTGTAGTGTTCTGACGTAGGAGATATCATGTGTTACAAAAATTGGGATGAAAAACTAATACGAAAAAATGCTGTGGCAACAGTGATGATGAGTCATAGAACACAGAAGACTGTGGCCTTATCTATTGGAGGATTTACACTTCTAAATATGGAAAGTTTTGGGGAGGTATGACATAAGGGTTATATAACTATTCAGGTTCATAAAAATTGAACGGTAGAGTGGTCATTATTTGATATTAAACTGTGGCAATTGAGAACTAAAAAAAATAGCACTTGGTACTTTGTAATGAACTTCATCTGAGTGTTTGTAGAGTTGTTTCTCTCAGTGCATAAATCCTGAAAATTTAATTTTTATATTGATTTGAGAAGAATTGAAGCAAAGAAATGATAAACAATTTTTTAAAAACAATTGAAATATGGAGACCCAAAAATATCAATTCAAACATTTATTAACTTCATATATAATTAAATTAGTCATCTTAATTTCTCCAATCGAAATTCTAAGAATATTTCAAATCTCATGAGTTTTCCAATCAAGTATTTCAGTCGGAGTT
This sequence comes from Henosepilachna vigintioctopunctata, assembly GCA_030704895.1. Taxonomy (NCBI): domain Eukaryota; kingdom Metazoa; phylum Arthropoda; class Insecta; order Coleoptera; family Coccinellidae; genus Henosepilachna; species Henosepilachna vigintioctopunctata. The sequence continues at coordinate 2,816,885 of JARQZJ010000091.1, forward strand.
CATTACATTTACCCAAAACCCAAAATTATCGTTCTGGTAATGATATCTGCATTTCAAAAATGTAAAATGATAACCATTTCTTCATTGAACTTGCCTTCTGTATTTTCGAAATGCTACATCTGTTCTTATGATATACCGGAAATGACGGAAGGCCTTGTTGATAACATGAAACGTCAAACACTGAGTATTTAGTTGTACTCAAGCGTAGTTATACATATTTTTAAATTTATTCATATATTTATTTGAAATTTGTTTTAGGTTCTCAAAGGCTGTATGTCGTTTTTGACGTTTATGCAGGCAGTTTATGAAGAAAAGAGTGGAAAAATTAAAGATTAATGCAATATTTTTTCGCATATTAAGTTTATGTAAAGATCAAAAATTATGGTTTTATTATGTATAAATAAATGAAATCTGATATATAACAGTAGCGCCACCTTCATTCAAGAACACTTACAAAAACTGGTAACGTACATGGATCGTCAGACAGAAATCTGTACTTACGACTGCTATCCAAGTAGCATTGCTGGGTTAGTTAACAATTACCACAATAGAGGACGTACTTCACCCGAGTTTGAACATAAAAATAAATACGTTAAAATTATCAGTATGTATAGTATAGTGTAATATATGGAAATTATAATTCTACTTTAGAAAAACGTCGAGGAAAATCAACTTCCATGATATTGAAAATGTATTCTTTTTTAATTAGCATTTATAAACGAAATTCTTGATATTTAATAGAATCAGCAGTAACAACTAGAATAAGTATTACGCATAAAACGTCTGATGAAGTTTGCAGTAAGATATAGTTTTATCATGTGAAGACTAATGCTCTTATTAGGTGTTTGGCAGATTATTGCTAATGGGCCATAAAAATATAAATAAAGCAGTTTTATAGCCAGCATTATATCGTAGCTTTATTACTTCTTCCATTCGTCGACATTGTATAAAACTTTTGTGTTTACCTTTCAGAACCTTTCAGCATTGCTGCAACTTGTTTTAAAAAATGATGACAAACGTGTTTGCCTAATAGGGAAAATCCCTAAACGTTCATCACAATTACTTCAAGCTGTACAAAATCTCCTTGATTCCTTATGAGAAAAGTTTTTGACAGACTTAAATATAAATATAGCATCCACTTTAGTCGAGTTTTCATAATTTTATTGAAAGTGAAACAAATTTGAATCCTTTTTTCATAACTTTCTCAGAAAGATCTGATGAGGTTATTGCATCATAAGAACCGCTAACTTAAATTTGTAAATCTATTTGATTAGCAATAATTCAGAACGACTTTTCACTTTCAAATAATTATTCATTTATCACACAAATGTTGAGTAGAATAAATCATCTTTGAGGAACAGGAAAGAAGCAAAAAAGCACCCAATAAATATATTACAGTAATCTAAATAAATATCACAGAATACTATAATTTCTTTACGAATGAATAAATACTTCAATTTATCTAATTTGATATCATAGTGTATTGTTTTTATAATCCCAAAATCTATTAATTCAATATAAACGTACCTATAAATTGATATTATAAAATATTTAAATTAATTGTAAAAATAAAACGATAAAAATTACGAATTGAAACAAATTGCTTTAGCTGTTTTACATGAATGATAATTTGAATGTATAAATACTTATATGAATGAATGAGTAAATGATATGCCTAACTGAAAAACTAAGAATAACAAATTAAAATATTAATTAAATGACAGATATATATGAATTTTTTTTCTACTCTAATAAAACGTTCCAACCCAACTTTAAACAATTTTTTATGTTATTTGATTATCGACGAAAAAAAAATAATGAATTGAAAGAAGCAATTAGGTATATCTTTGATGTTAAGAAGATCTGGATAGAATATCAATGTCTCGATATTTCGAGATTACTTTTAATGCTGCTCACATTTTGGCGGGTATATATATATATATATATATATATATATATATATATATATATATATATATAAAAGCACTTACCTTTTAGATGAACAACTCACAGTAAATGATTTCTTATATTTTCCCAAGGTTACTATTATTTTACACTGTTCATTCAATGCAATTAAATTTTTCATAATAAATAGTGAAAGGGTATTTGTGTATTACTATTTGGATTGCGTATTTTTTAGTTAGGTCAAAGCGATTTCAGATTCGCCAAAAAAATCAAAGACAGAAATAAATTTCAAGTAACATTTATTTTTTCATAAATGGTCAATATGAAACATGCATTTTCGCATGTATCACAGTTTCTTGTTCCAAGACAACGAATTAGAAAATATACAAAATTTATTACAACTATAAAAGGCACTATATTCTTTAAATTGCCTCTTCAATCACAGGTACCAACTTTTTAATATCACAATTAACTACAACAACCTTACAATCTAAATTAAAGCTTCAAGAGATCAATTTCCTAATAACTAAATAAACATTTTGAGCAAATTGAAAGACATTTGGATTTTGGAAAAAATTTCTGGACTTTTCAATCACCACGGTCTCCAAACTGAAGATGAAATTTGTGCTACCTTCAGTAATCCGGTGGTTTGTGTTTGGCATTCCATTGACGGAGATGGTGCTGTTCTTGAAGACGTTGAAGAAGCTGGCGTGAGTGGCATGTTGTAGCTGTGTGATACGTATCCCTCAGGATTTGGTGAACCTGGGGGAGTATATGGCGAAGACACTTGAACCACTAGAGGTGACACTTTGTCCATTTCGTTCAAACGGTGACCCAGATGTGTCATTAACTTTGTTCCTAGTTGAACATCAACACCGGGAATTGCAGCAAGGCATCTTGACACTTCGTTGGCACAGTGTGTGTATCCAGCGCGAAATCTGTCGGCGTCTATCACTGGATTCGAAGACAATCTTTGTTGGCGGCGCAATTTGTGAAGATGACGTACTGTTAACTCTAAGATATCAGCTTTTTCCAACTTGGATACATTCTCGCCTTCACTTTGGAGGGCTGTCACCATCAACTCTTTTAATTCGTCGAGGCAACGATTAATTCTAGCTCTTCGTTTACGTTCGAGCATTGGTTTCATAACTTTTCTGTATTGATAAGTTCTTGAGATTGGTTGAGGTTCTTCAACGGACAACATTTCGTAGCTTGACATTACGAAAACACTGAACTGATAATAATAAACACGTAAAACTTTCAGATATAACTTTTAAGGCACGATGTGAGCTCTTAGAGAGTCAGAGATCGAATGAATCGTTCAGTGGAAGGGCTCCGTTTTTATAGACAGCCCAGGTGTGCGCGTCGCTTTCAGTTGATTCGCAGCCCACTACTCGACGCATGCTGACTGTTCCATGGCACTCTGAGATCGTGGGAAACTCAGGAGCTTGCTTGTTCCCACACTTCTGGCCACCTGTGACACAAGTAGTGAGCCAGAGCGCGTGCAAGCAGCTGTCTTGATCTTTTCCATCTCTTTTTTTCGGTCTTCGTGCTGTTATCTTGCTCGTTCCTTGTTATTGAGCGTTGGAGGCACCGACATGCTTGATTTGCCTCATTATCATTAAGCTGATTGCTGAATTGGGGAGTTTTTATTGGGTGAAGGGCAAATTATGCGAGATTTTTTTCTGACGCTGTTGTCTGGTAGAACATTAAACTAAGGGTAGCTCTCGGATAGTTTGAATGTCTATTGTTATTTGATTTTTTATGCAAAAAGAGGAAACCTTATAAAGTTTTCGAAATATTTGCAGTTATTTTTAGTTACACAAAATTTTTTGCTTTTGGCATAGCATTAACGTTCAAATTCTTAAAAACATGTTTCAAAATCGAAATAATTACCGATGCTTAGTCATAAGATATCATTAAGTATCTCATATATCATCAGATCATGATTGTTTTGATGATTAAATGAGCATTTATGGATTTAGGTCCTGACACTTCGAATGTGCCTGAAAATTTTTTATTCATGAAATATTCATTTTCGATACAGGTAAAATGATTAACATTAAAAAGCAAAAATGCTTTTTTGATGTGTTCTATTGTTTTGCATATGAATATTTTTTCGAACAAAGTTTTTGATATTTCACTAATCGAATTCATTCAATACATTAATACATGGAATATTGCCGGAAAAAGTTTAGCATTGTTATCAAACATCATTTTATCAAAGGTAGATTTTCGTCGTCATTTAAAAAATCAAAATTCAAAATGGAAAAAGTGATAAGTTATATACACAAATCATAACTTGGCTTCTTTCTTTTTTAGGTGTTTACCTAAAATTAAAATTGATTGTTTTTATTGTAACGACGATACATACGATGTAATTAAATGATCTACAAAATGAAAAATGAAAAATTGTTGCACTAATGCAATGAAATTCCAATTTTTCACTAAGTATACATAACAAGATTTTGTTTTCGATATGATTGTAGAAAAATCTATTCATAATAAGATGTTTCGTGTAATTTCTGTTATAACCACATTAAAAAAATTCTGAAAAATGCCAACAGAGGGCCCAAACCAACAAGTGATCAACTTCAGAAACCTTCCTTTCTTTAAAAGTACCCATCCAGCAAATAAACAAAACAATCGACCGAGAATTATCTCCCGCTTCACAATAAAACGAGATAACATCAACTATAAGCCCACGCCGTACGCCAGCAAAGAGAAACGCCAAAGAAAAAAGAAAAGAACACTTAATTGTGAACACAATACAACAATACATCTCGCAATTCTACAGCATCCACGTACACCGCACGAGCTCGTCGAGCGACAAAGACAGAAAACGTCTACTGTAATCAGATCGAGAGAAACGGAAGGTCACGAGGCGCTGAGAATCGCTCGGAGTACGCCCAGAGCGATCCGAGTAGGTTCTATTACTTTTGTAGCGTTGTTTGAGCAATAATAATCTGGTTTACATTCGTTAGGATGATTGTTTTGGATTAAGTAACGAAGTAGATAGAAATCGTTAGATGATGTTGATTAGGTATTCTTCTCGCATAGAGCTCATCGGGAATTTAAGGCAGATGTAATGATTTCTAGATAAGAGGAAATGAGACGACTTTCCTAGAGAATACGAAAAAGCTGCTTGGTTTGTTACGATGGGTTCAATAACTTATCAAGAAGCTTTAACGAATTGCATCGAATTATAAAGGGCGAATAAAACGGTTCTTGTTTCAATGTTTCACATCTGAAATTTTCATTTAGTTAAAAACAATATTTTTTTCAGTAATACTACGAAGTTTTGTGGTTCACACTATTTATCGTTAAAACGTAACAACTATTTTTTCAATACATAGTAATCGCCCTAAACAAACGAATTTCTTCAGTTAAAAATTAAAGTTCTATGAGTAGAATGTCATGATGTTCTATGCGTCGATCATCATGACATAAAATATCATTGAAAATTGCACTTACATTTATTACATTATTTATTACAGTATTTATTACATTTATATTAAAGCTCCTTATTCACGCTCACTTTATTCTCGTTTTCGCGGATTAAAAAAGTGTGACTCAATTTCTATATTCGCGACAACAGATTTCTTTATTCGCGGATCTTATAGCTATTTATTATAACTGGTTCAGGAACTTTTTCTGGCTATATTACAATTCTGATGAAGAATTGTAATATAGCCGGAGAAATATGACCATTTTTCTAGTGATAATAGTCACATATTATTGTTATATTGACACGAGATTGTTTGCCATGTGATAAGTACATAATACATATTTTTTTGCTAATTGAGGACTGGTGTAAAGTTAAATGAACATTTATATCTTTCTTTAACAAATATTTGTGTACTGGCACTTCGAAGATTCAATGTTGATGTTGTGAGGTAACATAAAACGGCCAGAAATGTCGTAAAAACAATTTACCTATTTTAAAATATCTTTATCCATGTTTTGATCATTGGGTTTGTTTCGGAAATCACTATTATTTCCTTTTTCAACAGCTTACATAACTAAAATGTTTAGTAATTTTAATGTAGTCACGAGTTTACTTGACAATCCAAATTAAAAAACTTTTTTTTTTATCTCGAAAGGCATCAAAATTGGAATTTGGGCGAAAATCAATCTGATGTGTGGTTTCTAATCCACGCTTAGTTTTCCTGCAAAAAGCATGACTACTTCACAACGTTACCGAGTCTCTTCCTCATTTGATAAAAAATAGTATATTTCAAAAATTATCAACACCAAATTATCGGTGTTATTCTTTACAAAATATTCCTTTTAAATTTTAAACTAAAGGTTAACATTCAGTAAAATATTTCCACTCCTTTTGCAATTCAAAACGATTGTTAATTTCGTAAACTTTGTAAAGTTGTCTTGAACGTTTTTCCTTATATTTGTTCATAACTACATAATGTTAAGCCCTGGGTTTCATAACTATATGTTCAATTATTTTGCACGTTTTATTGTAGACAGAAATTTGACAGAAATTGACAAACGATATTTTTATCTAAAAAGATTACTTTGAAATCTGGGTATTAGTGTGAAAGAACGTTACAAAATATGTAATTATTTAATAACCATATACGTCAAGTGACACAATAGAAATAGAATCAGATTTTGAAACATGGAAAGCAAAGTCTAAAAAACTTGCAAAATTTAATATATATTCGCATAGTTGAATAAACATAAATATTTGAAAGATAAATAAATAACACAATATTTTTATTGAAACAAATCGATCTATATTACTATTTTTCTCTAGAAGAATTCGTGAGAAGCTGTAATGTCAATAATTTCAATTTCAATTAATTTAGTAACTGGCATCTTTGTACATTATTTTTTCCAATTTATAAACAAATTGAACAGATTTCAATTAAAAATTTAAACATCTCACAAACTAATACAAGTGGTAAATATGTTCATCTGGTTATTGGTCTTCATTTGGTTATTCAATTTCTCAGAAAATGAGGTGGAGTAAGTTTTAAAACTAAAAATAAACACAATGCGTATATTAAATTTAATAATATAATTTCCAATTAAAGAGAGACATGTTATGTGCTTATTATCATTTAGTATTATCATATTATATTATTATCATAAATTATGTCTGTATTTGTGGTTATTACGGTATTTGTTTATATTATTTTTATCATAGCCCCCCTCAATTCAAACACCTTAAAATCAATTTATTTTTACCGAACGTATCATATCTGTGTTATTGTGTTACATTTCTTCTATTTCCATAGTTCCCAAGGCCCAATTCTCGCGTAGAAAGAAGTACACGTTCCCAGCACGCGTCCTTCTATTTCCTTCTTCCGACAAAAACTTGAAGAAAAAAGAATCGGGCACGTTCTTTCCGGGCGACCTTACCCTGCCGCCATTCTTCTTGTTCAGAGTTTACCCTGCTCGTGTTTCATCACCATGAAGCAGATGACGGAATTTCTAAGGAAGCAAAATTCTTCCCACGGTTTCCAAAGAAGAGCAGGGGGTCACATTCTGATGAGTTTGATAAAGTCTGAGGTCGAGAAAGGGGAAGACGACCAGGCGGCATGTGGCATGCTTGAGATTTTTTTTGTTGTTGATATTCAATATATTACGGTGAAACAAAACCGAAAGTGGGACTCGGGGATCGTAGAAATTATTCTGTAAATAATATTGAAAGCGTAAATAATTTTATAAATGAGAGATAGAATTTATCATTTTTTTCATTTGAAATTGCCTATATAAATTTGTTGTTGTCGATGTTTGAATATAAATTATTTTGCTCTTTATTACACCATTTTTTCCTTCTGATGATAGACACAAAAAGTCGAAATACAATATAACGATAAAATATAATGATGTTTCTATATTTAAAGAATTGTTTTTTGAACATTCGAAGAACAAATTATTCGTTGAATAATTCAAAGAATATTTTGCAGTTCAATAAATCTTAGAACTAACGCATTTTCTATAACTTATGGCAATTTTCTGAAAGAAATGTTGAGTTTGAGTAGTAAAGCAAAGTTGTATGAAATAGTGAAGCAGTATCTAAAAATAAACTGAATGTTCTATTATTTACAAGAGTTGTAAACTCTATAAAACGGCATTTAAGAGACTGCATATTGTGACGTTTTGGAGAGTTCTCATTGAATAGAGAGAAGAAAAATGCGAATTAGAAAAAGAAAAAGTTTATTTAATTCTAGGGTAATTATCTAGTTAGACCCAACACCTTAAATTTTCATGAAATGTACGTTACTTGCTTATTTTGTGCAAAGAAAACAATATGAACTCAAATTTTCAATTGGGAAAACTATTGATGTTCAAAACGCAAAATCTGATGTCAAATTCGTCTTTTTTAGTACAAAATGAGCAAGTGAAACATTTTTCATATTAATTGTTTATTCAGGCCAGCCTTGTAAGAGCGTTTCTTCCAGAAATTTATGTTACTTGCTTATTTTGTGCTGAAAAAAACAAATATGAACTGAAATCTCGAATAACTTACTTATATCATTAATTTAAAAAAAATACTTAAATTACATGAACGCTGTTAAAATCCTGGCCCCCAATTTTCATGAAGTTTATGTTACTTGCTTATTTTGTGCTGAAAAAAAGAATATGAACTCAGCTTTTCAATGGGGAAAACTAATGGTGTTCAAAACACAAAATCTGAGATCAAGATTCGTCTTTTTTTCACACAAAATAAGGTAGTGAAACATTTTTCATTCAAAAATTGATTACTCAGGTCAGCCTTGTAATTGCATTTCTTTAAGGAATTTAAGATACTTGTTTATTTTGTGCTGAAAAAAAGAATTTGAACTCATATTTTCAATTAGGACATTTTTGAACATTTTTTATAAACATACGTTATTCAGGCCAGCCTTGTAATTGCGTTTTTTTTTGGGATGTATGTTACGTGCTTATTTTGTGCTGAAAAAAACGAATATGAACTAAGAACTCGAATTGCTAATACCATTGATTTTGAAAAATATATATAAAATGGAGAATAATAAACGATATTAAAAGGCGTCCTTCAATCCTCATAAAATTTATGTTACTTATTTTGTGCTAAAGAAACATATAATAAGATTTTCAATTGGGATAACGATTAGCAAAAATTTGAAGGCGGAGGGTCTATTTATATAATTACATATACTATTGTAAGTTTAGATAAAATTTTATTTTATAAAAACCAATTCATATTTGAACACTATTTTGTACCTATATTCTGTTATTTTCGTCTAACGTATTAAGCTCCATCAGTAATTTTGTTGGATTTTTCACTTATTTTAGGGATATTGAATATCCGTTCCCATCAAAAAGGAATGGACATGGAAAAGGAAAGGATGAGCTAGGAAAATGAAGCGACAAAAGAGCTGAAGAGTTTTTAATTATTTTGGAAACTTAAAAAGTACTTTTCATTATATAATTGTTGTCATTGTTGAGAGTGGATGTACTTAATACTTATAGAGTAAGTATAGAATTGTATGGAAGATAAACTAAAGTAACCAATACCAAGCGCTTTCGACGCTTTAAGGGGTAAAATCGAGCGACGTTGTAACATGTAGTTTTGTACTTATACTTCTAACACCATATTTTTTAGAAATTAAAGTGAATTATTCAAAACTTCGTTCCGTTAGAAACTTATACAATTATCCCAAAAAAATCATATTTCATTCGAGAACACATTATGTAGCCAACATTTGATATCAAAAATGTTGGCTACATACTGTGATTGTTATAAAATCAAAATATTTAATATTCGATTCGAACAGATTACTACTTTTTCGACATTTTTTTTTAAAAGTATTTTTAAAAAAGCGCTGTGACTAGACGAAAAATTCAAGTACATGTAAATGAATAATTAATTATTTAAAAATTTCAACAACACCACATTTCATTAACTCAAGAATTCCAGCAATAAAAATCAATTTTCCATTTGATATTTTGTTTTTCAATAAAGATTAAACATGCGATAACTTAGCGAATCAGCGAATTCCACTTAATTATGACATATAAATAGAATAATGGCCGAATACATTTTAGATCGAACAAATAAACACCTGAAAATTTAAATTGACCAACACAAATTATGCATAGGCCGTGAGCACCGCCTCATAAATTAAACATTCCCTATGTCCAGTCGTGTGTTACCACAACGAAACTCAATATAATAATTCCAAATCACTAAACAGGGATTTTAAATTGTTCAAAAGTTATGTTATGAGCGGAGATCGCTCCGTCTCTCTCCGTTTCGTCGGCCAATATGGCGCCGGTCTCTCTTCGCCACTTCCGCTCGAGTCGTGGGAAATTGTGGCAGGTGTTTGACTGCGTTCACCGATCTTCTAAATTATTGTACGTGCACGGGATTTTTTACATCCTTGACTCTTCTGGCAGAGTTTTTTGTGACCGTGGTGTGTGTAGGATTTTTAACAAGTCGGCCGAGTCGGGGGTTGCCTTGAGCGTGTCTCTTCGATGAAAAAAATTGAAAGTCGTATTTAACGGGTTCAATTTAATTTGGCTCTAGGAAGAGGAATTCATTAAAATCCGTTTAATGTCTTTGTAAGGTTAGGTTTTATTGGTCGATTCGAACGGAAGCTAAATTGATTGGTACCTACCTTTTTTCGACGTTGTTTATGAAATTAGTTTCGTGGAAATTACGACTATCTATGTGATGATTTAGTTAGAGGATGTTTCATCATTAATCACGTAACTGTTTTCGTCGTTTAAAAAGCTTCAATACGTATTTTTTCCTATTTGGTAACTTTGGGATAATTTGATTGAATGAGAGTTGGTAATTTGTGAATACTTTATTATACCGGTGATTTAGATTATTGAGGGGTCAATATGATGTAACTGTTATCAATTATGCGTTCAGATTTATACTTTTTTGGATAAGAAAAGTTTCATTCATTAATATTCTTTTAACTCGATATATTCAACACACTTCTTCTACAATTTTTGAAACTAATTAAAGGTTTTCTAACATTTTCATTCGGCCCAAACCTTTTACCATCCGCCATGTCTTCAGGTTTCGAAACAGGAAATGATTTTATGTGTTTAAATCTGGTGGATACGCTGGACAGGGTAACAGTTTATAGGTCTATCTATTTTTCAATATTTTGCATAGTAAGTACACACTTGGGCGATTCTGCATTATCTTGATAAAATAACACTTTTCTCTTTGATTACTCTGGTTATTTTCGCCTCAAATCAATCTCAAGTATGTCGAAAAGGTCCCAATAATATAATCGATCATTTTACCCTTCTTAAAGTAATTAATATGAATTATTCGTACTACGCCCATATTTTTTTAGTGAGTATTTTCGAGAATTCCGAAAAAAGTTTTCGAGAAGGATTAACCAGTCAATTCTATAGTTGAACTGATGGTTTGCAATTTCGTAGCAGGTACATCTTCCTTAAAGTCCGTAATTCCTTTGAAAATCTGAATATATGATTTTTAATTCTGTGGACCTACAGTTTTTCTTTAAATTTCTATGATTTAAACTACTTAAATCATAGAAAAACACCAACACCCATGCCGTCAGGATTATTCAGTGGTATTTTTTTAAATAACGATAAATAAAACGCCGTTCTAAACCTCTAAATACACATCAACACACAGAAAATACCGTTTTGATGTTACTAATAAAAGTTAATTGAATGTGGAATTATGTCATAATATGAATTATGACACATGTATGTATGTCAACGTACTGTCAATATTTTTGATGTTTGCTGCCTGAAAAAGTGGGTTTAGTCTCTGAACCTTTTATTATCATTTATTTTGTCAATATAGTAATTCCTATATTCTATAAATTTTTTTGTTCAATTTTTGAAAACTCTCTTTCAAAAGAACCTTGTCTAGATGATAACGAACACGAAAAAGAATGATTATTCAATTTTTAGTCGTTTGAAAGTATGTATACTATGCTGTTCGAATTAAATGAGACAAAGAATAAAAAACAATGTTTTCGTAAAATCTGATCTTTAAATGAAGTAAATACATACAAAATAGCGTAAATTCTTCATATTAATATGAAGTATGTCCTCCTTTCGCAGAAATAACTTCTTGGACTCGTCTAGGCATCGATTCCACTAGCGTAGCGCCGATTTTCTTCAATTCGTCATCATGAAACCACACCTGAATTGCACTTAAATCATTTTTTCTTCTGTAGTGCGATCCATTTTTGCCAGTCGTTTCTTTAAAATATTCCATAAATTCTCAATGGGAGTGAGATCAGGTGAATTCCCCAGCTTATCCAGTACTTTTATTTCTTTCGCACGCATAAAGGCCTGCACTTGTTTCGAATTGTGGCAGGGAGCCAGGTCGTGCTGAAATGTTCCATCAAACGTTTCCATGAATGGGAGAATCCTGGTGCGCAGTATTTCCATATATTTCACAGAATTCATCATCCCTGTTATAGGAGCTAATCGACCAGTGCCATTGCTTGTGAAAAAACCCCAAAACATTTGTTTCGAAGGATGTTTTACTGTTTGCGATCAGGCCGCAAAGTTTCCCCATCACTTCGTCTAACAATACTTGATTTTGGTCCATGCCAAACGTTTCTTCATCATTGCCTGGGTAAGCAGTTGCTTTCTTCTTGGTCTTCTTGCCTTACGGTCAACCTGCACCAGTCGTTTTCGCACATTTGAGGTGCTCACCTCCACACAAGAAATCATTAAATCCCTTCGAAGATCAGTGCTTGTCTTTCTCGGATTAATTTTGCTATTTCTTATCAACAATTTGTCTGTTTTTAGAGTAGTTTTGGGTTTGCGGCCACAGTTTCATTTTCTTTCTGGAGACGATGAGCCACTTTCTTGAAATGTTTTTGAAATTCTCGAAACGCTGGACTTTCTCACACCAACAGCTTCAGCTATATCTCTTTCAGTCATTGATGTGTGTTCATTAGGCGCGATAATTTTGGAACGCTTCCTCGGAGTGATTTCCATCTTTTGACAAGACAATACAGCACGTATCAAAATTGAAACCACCAACTGTCGCACCGGTAGGCTCACAACTGAACTGCTGCCGAGGTAAAACCGGTCAGAATGTAAATGATGGTTAAGATCGAACCCTCACATCACCTCAGGTAGTAAACAAGCAGGTGTGAGGGTGTTTGGGCCACCCTGGTACTCACATACTTACTACAGTAACTCAAACGAAGAAAAAAATGTTTGTCCCAATTAATTCATATAAAATCATTAAAAGCATATTATATTACAAATATTTATTAAATATTAAATTAAATTAAACTCTTGACTCAAAGTTTCACGATTATATTCAACAATTTGAATTTGTCTACATGTTTCGAGCGTGAGCTCATTTTCAAGACTCTTTTGTGTGACGCATTTTCAAGACAAGCTCGAAACATGTTGACAAATTCATATTTAACAATTGTTAAGCGAAGATTTACACATATAGTAAAAACAATACTGCATTACGTAGGTTTCGATGAGATTTACCCTTTTCAAATGCTACGTGCAGACTGATTGACTACATGCAGATTGAAAAAGGTGAATCTCATCGCATCTCATGAAACGTACGTCATGCAGTATTCTTTTTAATATATGTGTAAATCTTCGCTTAACAATTGTTTTATTAGGTTTATCGATTTACATCAAGTATCGGCCTCATCAATTATTATAATCATTTTGTTAAATACAATCGTGAAACATTAAGCCAATAGTTTAATTTAATTTAATATTTAATTATGTTTCATCAAGAGTTAAGCGAGAATTCAATCTCAGTCATACAAATATTTAGTCAATTCAAATATGAGCATAAATAAACATATTTCACAGGCATAAAATTTTCATGAAGAATATCGGTACGTGACATAGGTACCTACCTAATTGAATTTCTATAAAGTTGATTTGATCTTAATAGACATAATTATGATGGTTACTTCTTAGTAAATTTAGCATTCCTTTTCCATCATCCATTTAAATATACCCTTCGAGTTCTTTTATCTTCTTCGAGTAATCTAATTATAACATTTATTGTCTAGTTCGGGTTTCATACTAGGTATACCAATATTTCAATACTATATCGGTATTGCGTATCATTGATCTTTACCTATATGTTCTTAAATTATATATTCCGATATATATATATATATATATATATATATATATATATATATATATATATATATATCAGAGCTCTGAAATCTCCTTACTCTTTGATAACAACCGTTGTTTTATTTTCTTCTTGAAATTTCGGGATTTCAGATTTTTCAGGCTTAGTGGCAGGGCTGTGTATAGTTTGCAAGCTATGTAAGTACTTAATCTTTGTCGAATTCATTTCGAGCATTTGGTTGCTATGTAATTATTCTCGTTACATCTAGTAGTGTATCGATGTTCCAATACTTCGAGTGAAATATTTGTAATGACTTGTGTGACTTGTAATGACTTTTTGTGTATATTTGTAATGACTTGTAAAACATATAGTTGTCGAATATGCAGCACTTTAGCTATTTCGAACAGATTTTCACCAGGAAAGGTATAAGATTTTCCATGAATAATTTTGCGTAATTTTCAGGCTTCGTAAATGACTGCATATTTACTTATATTCCGTCGATTTTTATTATTTATTTATTTATTTATTTATTTACAATACACCACTCAACAGCTTGGGCCAATTACTGAGTGGGAAAATACAATATATTTTTTAACATAAGAAAAAAAAAATAAACTAGAAATAATATTAATAATGTACAAACAATTTATCTGAAAGAAAACTCTGTGGGCAAGCTGACATTAAAGCTCACCCACAAGATATAGGAAAAACTGATATTTGAAAAACTAATAACTAAAACTAAAAATCAGTTAGGCGAGAGCTCGTCTGATATCGCCAGGCACGCATGCAAATATGTCGATGACGTCATGAAAAGGCTCAAAGTCACCACAAATTTTATGAAGTGGTGAAAAAGCCAGAACATTATTACGAGCCAGAGGTGGATAAAAGATGTTCATATTTCTACAAGAAGTTCTCGGAACACGGAAATTTATGAGGGAAAGAAGAAAAGAACAATCAATAGAAAACCTTATCAACTTGTATAGGAACATTATTCCCAAATATTTCCTACGTGTTTCAAGTGATGAAACATTAAATCTTGTAATAAGTAACTCATGATTTATACCTCGTTCTGGATACACACCGTCGGAGCAAAACCATAAATATTTCAAAAATCGTCTTTGCACGGATTCAAGATTCCTTATATTACACAAGTATCCTGGATTCCAAACGACACTTGCATATTCTAGTTTTGAACGTATTAAGGTATTATATAGGAGCATAGTTGATTCAGATTGAGAGAGCCATTTAGAATTTCTTATTACAAAACCTAATGTTCTGTAACAACTTGAAACAATATTATTAATGTGAGAAATGAAAGTTAATTTTGTGTCGAAAGTTACTCCTAAATCTCTGAATTCGGCACATCTATTGATTTTATGACTATTCACATTGTAGTCGAAATGAACTATACTTTTTTTACGAGAAAAAGACATTATGTTGCATTTAGAAATATTCAGTGTCAGTAGATTTCTTTTACACCACTGATTCAAATTTGAGATATCCTCTTGAAGAATGTGGCAATCACTTACTGCTGAAATTTCGCGAAATATCTTACAATCGTCCGCATATAGAAGAAAATTACAGTTCATGTTGGAGGAGCATTATATACATATTGTATTGTATTTTTTTATGTATAAGTATTGTGTACTTGCATTCCAAAAATCTCTGCTTTTGGTTTCGATAGCCGAAAAGTATAACATGGCCTTCTGAGATGGACATTCACCTCGAAAAATTTATCTACTGTTTAAAGTGTTTTAACCGATTTCCTTCGTTGCTGATGTAAAAATAAATACTCATTGTACATCTTTATTTAATATAAATTCTTTTAAATATAATAGTGTTGGCATTTACTTGATGTAAGTCCATTATAATTGAATATGAACTTAAATTCAAACACTTAAACTTATGATTTGCACTTTATTCACTACATATCATGACGAGTTTCGTCGTTACAAACGACCTTTTCATATGCTAACAGAATAATAACCCACTATTATTATTCTGTGAGCATCTGAAGAAGTCGAATATAAACTTAAATTCAAACACTTGAACTTATGATTTACACTTTATTGACTACATAGCATGACGCGTTTCGTCGTTACAAACGACTTCTTCAAATGCTTACAGAATAATGCAGAATGAAGAAGTCTTTTGTAACGACGAAACGCGTCATGCTATGTAGTCAATAAAGTGTAAGTCATAAGTTCAAGTGTTTGAATTTAAGTTTATATTCAATATAAATTCTTTCACTATGAATATTTACTTCTTCAATCATTATGTTCAACTCACAAATCGTATTATATCGATAGGTGTTTGAAATTGTACACTTGAAAATTACCAACCCTAGCTTGGAAATCAATTTTTTCAGTTAATTAGATCTAATGTCGAACCGTAATCTCCCTCCTGTAATTACCAAGTCCTCCTGTGATGGACAGGTAGACAGCAATCGAACGTTTAGTTTGAAAAGTCGTAAATCTCGCTACATTAATTATGGTAATTTGAGGCTGAGATGTATAGATATAGATTTAATAATTGATTTCACGGATCTCTAAGGATAAGAGTCTATAGTTATTCAATTTTACCAATAATTTGAGCGATCGATATTTCTGAAGGTTCATTAATATTCATGAGATTTAATAATAATATGGATATCGATTACACTTGAATTTCTGTTTGAAATCCAGGTCTCTTGTGAGCGGATCGAACTAACAAATCAATAGGTAGGTACTTTAATGGGACTTAATTTCAATAATCACTTACTTTGCTGTATTTAAGGTCTGAAATCATTTAACTAGCACAAGTATTCATTTCAGCAGAGTGTGTTTAGTTTTGTAATTTAATATCTATATCGAAAAAAATGTGAAAAAAAATGTACGAATACAATTCAAGAAGTTACAAGGTTTTGAATATAGTTGATGAAATAATGGGTGATTTTTTAAGTGTAGTTTTTTTTTAATCAAATAAATACTCAATTTGCATTTTATATTCAAAATTCTTATCGAAATTGATAACTCGGCCTTTGCCATTTACATTGTAAAGATAACTTCATGTAAATATTGTCCGCGGCTCCGTATCAAATGGTCCATTCGGAAGGTCCAATTTTGCGTCACTTTCTCGAGCATTTCGGCCTGTATCCCACGAATTACGCGTGTTATATTATCCTGTAAGGCTTTAATCGTGTTCGGCTTGTCCACATACACTAACGACTTTACATAACCCCACAAGAAATAATCCAGAGGCGTCAAATCGCATGATCTTGGCGGCCAATTCATAGGGCTATTTTGAGAGATAAGCTGCTCACCAAATTCATCCTTTAACATGTCCATTGTTTCACGAGCTGTGTGGCATGTGGCACCGTCTTGAAGAAACCACATGTCAACCAAGTTCAACTCGGTCAACTGAGGCAAAAAAAAGTTGCGTATCATGACTCGATATCGTTCGTCGTGGACGGTAACTTTTCTTCCACGGTCGTCTTTGAAGAAAAATGAACCGATGATGCCACCAGCCCATAAACCACACCAAACTGTCGTTTTTTCGGGATGCATCTGTAATTCTTGTATGGCATGTATCTGTTCATCACTCCAGATGCGACAGTGTTGTTTATTTACATATCCGTTAAGCCAAAAATGGGCCTCATCGCTGAACACAATTTTTCGATAAAACAACGGATTTTCATTAAGTTGTTCTAAGGCCCATTCTACAAAACTAGACGTTGTGGTAGGTCATTCGGCTTCAATTCTTCAGAAGTTAAATTTTATAGGCTTTCACACCTAAATCAACATGTAAAATTTTCAATATGGTTGAGTAACACATGCCCAATTGCTGAGAACGGCGACGAATTGACATTTCACGATCCTCATTAACACTGTACGCTACGGCTGCAATATTCTCTTCAGTACGCACTGTACGCATGCCAGACAATGTTTTAATGTCCAACAAAGTAAACTTGGTGCGAAATTTCGTGATAACAGAACGAATTGTTGATTCACCAGGTCGATTATGACGACCATAATATGGTCGTCATAAACGATAGACATTTTCCACATAGCACGAATTTTGATAGATCGGATTTTCGTTAGAGGTTGTCCGTATTTCTTAGTTTTCTTTTTGTGCTTCCACCTCCAGTTTCGTACAACTAGAACTTGGCTACGCCGTTCTGACAAGAGCCAATAAGCTCGAAACGGCTGCTAATAATCCACGAGATATGCCGACAATTTTCATTTTCATTGATATTATATAATATATTTATAAATTATAGTATATTTTGTATGTGGAAGTGTAGATGTACTGCATTTCTAATAATACAAATATCTCAGCTGTCAAATTTTCTTCATGGTTGTTAACAACTAAAAACTCTATAACTAATATCTGACAATTCTCAACAAGAAAATGGTTCACTAGCTATTTGACTTAAACACGATGCAGAATGAAATTTTTACGCTAGCTAGAGAGACCATAAACAAACTCTATGTCACGAGAAATTGCTTGATCAAAACCAACGAAATTGAACAATGTACGCCTCTAATGTACACCACTGTCGTCAAATTCCAATCTTCTTTAATTTGAGGACTGCGTTATAATATTCATCCAGGTTGGATTAAAAATCAATTCTAAAGTCAATGTTCCAAACCCTTTTTCTTATTTATCTAAAGAATTCAACAAAATTGATAAAATTCTTAATTTAAAAAATTTAATAGGCCCTTGCACGGAATTCTAGTCGTACAAAAGCCGAATAAGTTAGTGGAATTCCTCGTTGGTGGTCCTATTAATATTCAATCAATTTGGGAATAATTTAGAACACTTTAGTTTCGTTGATTACAAGATTAAAAATGAATGCAGGTAATTTGACTTGAATGATGTCACATTACAAAACAATAATGGGCTCTAACCGAACCGGACGAGGTTATGAATGAAATTTAAGACCAAATATAAAATCCGTTTCCACTTATTGAGAATATAAATTTTATAGTCAATGTAAAATGGAGAAAAGCGAATGGTTTTTTTAATTGAATATTCGAGATTTGCATATGAATAAGGACAGTTTATTCGTTGTAATAAACATTGTGATTTCAGGTGGCCTATAAGCAAAAATACAAATAGTTTAAGCTGTTTTATAATATGTGGTTTAAGATGAAGGTTTCATAAATTTATGCAGTATAACCAGCATTTTGAAGCATCTTGATGAAAATTGCATTATTTTTCTGTAGAAATTAATAGTGAATATCTGCACGAAATTAATAATAAAGTTGACTGGATATTTGCAGATTTTTTGGTGAAACAGGATACAATATAAATTGAATATAACTTAAATTCAAACACTTGAACTTATGATTTACACTTTGTTGACTACATAGCATGACGCGTTTCGTCGTTACAAACGACTTCTTCAGATGCTTACAGAATAATAACTTATTAGAGAATTACAGAATTGCTTACAGAATAATAGTTATTATTCTGTAAGCATCTGAAGAAGTCGTTTGTAACGACGAAACGCGTCATGCTATGTAGTCAATAAAGTGTAAATCATAAGTTCAAGTGTTTGAATTTAAGTTATATTCAATTATAATGGATTTACATCAAGTAAACGCCAACACTATTAAACAATATAAATTGAGTGAAAAAACAATTGGATTAGTGTTACATTCATTAAATATAAATTAGATTAAAAAAACTTCACCCAAGTATTTTCATTCAATTCATATTTATGAATGAAACACTAATACAATTTTTTTTTATCAATATTCAATTAATAATCAGTTTATATTCATACATTAGTTCAAGTTGGTTACATCTTATATATCTATATACATCATATATACGGCGAATTCTTGCTAATGAAGTAAAAGGCGAAACTAGTGGAATAAAGAATTGTTCAATTAGTGATTTACAAGTATTTCTTATTAATAAATTCAATGGACGATGAATCTACTCTGTGATAGTTCATATTTAAATGAGAGGTAATAATAAAAACTGTCTAAAAATCACTGACTGAACAATTCTTTATTCGACTAGTTTCGCCTCTTACAGCATTATCAAGAATGTAATATTGATAATGCTGTAATCCATTCTTGATAATGCTGTAAAAGGCGAAACTAGTCGAATAAAGAATTGTTCAGTCAGTGATTTTTAGACAAGTTTTTATTATAACCTCTCATTATTTCTTATTACCTGTCATTTACTACAATATTGTTTCTATATACAAATACCTTTAGGTGGGTGAAAACTGATTGCAAATCTTAAAAAGAGAACTTAAATACTACTAAAACCACCGAATATAAGATGTAAGTTTTCCACTTGTAATCATTAAGATTAGTAGGTAAAACAAGAGGATCGAAATCTCACGTGACTGAAAATGCAGTGGATTGGCTAGATCGCGAGTGACGTCACCTTGCAGGAAACAAAGCCAATAGCCAACAATGGCTAACGTTCATTTCTCTGACGTCTTTGTACGTGTGTGTTTGAGTGTTTATTCCCTGGTTTTGTTAGATATTTTATTTGTTAGAGACAAAACAGAGAAATTATTTTGAGTAATTTAAATGTATATCATATAAGGTACGATGGAGAGCAATTTTGTTAAAGCTGATAGCAGAAATCTCCCAAGAATAGACGCTATTAAGGTTGGACAACTCGTTATTTATGTATGAAATATAGGGTAGGAATTATTTACTTACGTTAAAGTGATCCTCACACTGAAAGCGTGAGATTTTATAGCTATATCTTTCGGGTTTCTACGAGAGAGAATTAACCACTTTTTCCGAATTTTAGTGTTTGTCGAAAGGTTCACAAATATTTTCTCCGGGGTTTTAATAGATGTGGCACTATGCACCATTTATAAGACATTTTACCGCAGTAAAGTTATGAAATCGTCAACAATCACTAAATTTAATAGTCGACTAATAATAATAATAGTTTAATTTACAAATTTAAAGAGAATTAATCGAATGGGAAATATGCATCAGCTATAATGAATAATTTGAGATATTTTTGGGGAAACATTCAAATACCCAAACACATTATCAAAATATACATTTTGAGAATGTGTATTCTCAAAATTGTTTCAAGTGCTAAAAATAGTTTTTAGTAGACTGTTTGATCAAAATTAGTTTCAATTATTTTTAGAAAATTTATCGATTTTAACCTTCACGGTATCTGTGGGTTTTACTTTGAAAGAATAAATACATTTTAAATGTCATTAATTGAGAAGGACTCCCTGGACTTGAGTGAAATTCATCTGTATTACTAAACGTACACGCGTTCAATCGTCATATTACAACTTAATTAGACGTGACATCCACTTAATCACCTTTAAATGTCAGTGTTACACAAGAATTTCATAACTTTCTCCAAGTAGCTGAACTAATTGCATCTATCTCTTCGAAAGGTCAATATTTAAACGTTCTATTAATTAACATTGCAAAAAGCGAAGAAGGTGGCTTCTACGTTGGGACAAGTTTTTGGCGGATCGGTGATATTTCACTTTGGAAAAAACAGATCACTTACTGTGATTTTGCGAATATTTCACATAATAAACAACAGGTTGAACTGGTCCGAAATGAAATCATAGCTCGCTGTTTATTCAAAATATGTGTGAAGAAATTTGTTTCTTAATGGAGATTATTTATTGTCTTAAGAGAGCGCAAAGACTTGATAGTTTATGTGTTCCTGATTTTCCAGGAATCACAGCTGTCTTCGATGTGTCATACATACATAAACATAGTTCTGTCAACATGTATATATATCTTGCAAACTGTGAATAAATAATATTTTTATGGTCATAAAATGTTAGGTTTTTAACTGGGAGAAAAACTAGACATTTAAAAATTAACTTTCACAGATTAACATGATTGTATAATTCGTCAAAAATATGAACATTTCCATCAGGTACAAGCTAAATGGTTTTATGCAAATTATAGTTCAGATTGAATATTCATATTTAATTTCAGAAAAAAGATCTCGAATGGAACAAAATTCTTGCTATTAGGGAAGACCGGGGATAGTTAACCAACTTTCACTTGTGCTTGTATATTTCCGATTTTTATCTTAATATAAAAAAACAAGAGTTGAGACAGATAGAAGAACCATTCAGGTACCCAAATTACTATTTCATAACCTATATATTTCTCGGTATTATACTTATTTAGTTGATTTTCTAAACCCCTGGCGCTTGGTCAACTTACCCCATATACGGGGTAGGTTGACCATAAGCATAGGGTAGGTGGACCTAGGCAATAATTAGTGTAAATAAGGAGGATTAGTATAAAATGAAACAATTTTTGTTAAATGAAGTAGCTCTCGACAGACTTGTAGCTTGATGATCTAATTTATAACGAGGGATGACGTTTCAAAAAATTACCAAGTCAATCTTCGCCTGCCATTAATTTTGTATTCCAGGATTCCGATACAGTTTTATTATTTTTTTGCGTATTCGAATGCAAGCTTGCGTGTCTGATACGGTGTTAAACCAAAATAAATGTCAGCAGTCGTCTTCAAATAAGCTTCTAGCTTATTTTCTTCGTCATCGCTAAATATCTGCCGATTTTTTATGTACACCGCCGTGCCCAGAGTCAAATCAGCTCTCCTGAGCTGGGGATTACTTTCTAGTTTTTTTAAAGTTTACTAACATATCGATGCAACGTTTTGTAGGCAATTTGGTATTTTTTTGATGTGGCGTTTATGCTATTATTATCGAAGATTACTTCGTAACAAGCTTTTTCTAGGATATCTTTTGATACATCACCCCTTTCAGGCTTTTTTTGTACGTCTTCATTTTCTTTAAAAATACAAAACTGTGATTTAGTATGTGAGAGAAGATCATAATAGTGTTTACATTGATAATGCACATAAACAATTAGGTATCCACACAATTCTTTGAAATAAGTGAAAAATGTTATACTTATTTCAAAGAAGTTGGTTGACTAATTAGTCTACCTGCCCCGAAAAAAATTTTGTCAACCAACCCCTGACGCCATTTAGAATTTCAACTTGGTGTAGTTTGTAAACTCTGGTACTAACATGGAAGCTATACTGTATTATATAGAATAAAACTATCATATTTATATTTGGCATAACAACAAAAGTGTTTCAAACTGTTCAATAGGCACAAAAACAAAAAAATATTCGAACAAAAAAAAAATGACTTAAAGAGACCAAAAATACAACATGTGATGCCATTCAAGAACGCTACGAGACTGCGGCGCCTCACTTCGCACAAGTTCGCGGACCGCGGGGGTCATTGTCTTTCATGATTAGTTGATAAAATACACGTGACAGTGGTGAGTTATTGTTGCCTAGTCTACCTGCCCCTATAGCCAACCATCCCCGGTCTCCCCTACTTTGTCATGAATTCTTTGAAGTTTCAAAATATCTTTAGGTGACTTAAGTATGACATTTACTCGCAAATCGTTACACATCTATGGGGTCATAGATGTGTAACGTCACCAGACATCCCGTTTTGATCAAGACCTTTCCGTTTTCCGGTTGTGTGTTCCCGGGTCGCAAAATTTTCCTGTATTTTTCGAGCATTGATGAATTTCTCCAATTATAAAAAAACTATTTGCAAAATCACTCATCAAAATTATGCTTCTTCTTATATTGTTGTCCGTTAATTTTCACCAAGCTGAAAGACATTTCGCAGAGAAACAGATTAATTAGTTTTTTCCGTTTACAGTTCGTGGTTTATTGGTGAAATTACATTGATCAATAATTAGTGAAAAGTTGAATTGGTGAATTTAATAAAGCCTTTCAGAATTCACTAATTCAACTCAGAATTCATAAGCAATTCAGAAATGAAGCAACTTTGTTCGTCGGATACAACAAAAAAGACTAGTTGAAAAAATATTTTGCATAGTATTCTTAATTCATAATAACCAAGCTTCATCTGAATAATAAACAATGTGTTGCTGTAGTAAAAGTGTTTAATAACACAAATTACCGTTCTGATCTAACAAAAACGGGCCACGTTGAGGATGTGACAAGTAAAAACTTTACTAAAAGTAGAAATATTCAAATGTATTCAAAGCTCCAAATTGAAATAATCGGAAAAACAATAATATCAAATTATATTAAAACAATTGTTAAACTGATTTACACATATATCAAAAAGAATACTGCATGACGTACGTTTCGATGAGATTCACCTTTTTCAAATGCTACGTGCAGACTAATGACATTTCTCGAATATATACAATATATAAACTCAAATTATGAATATATGTATTCATAATTTAAGTTTATATATTGTATGTATTCCAGAAATGTCATTAGTCTGCACGTAGCATTTGAAAAAGGTGAATCTCATCGAAACGTACGTCATGCAGTATTCTTTTTAATATATGTGTAAATCAGTTTAACAATTGTTTTATTATGTTTATCGATCTACATCAAGTATCGGCTTCATCAATTATTAATATCAAATTAATAATTAATAATATATTTATTTAGCAGAATTGATACATCATATTACAAAATATAATAATAACAAGATAATTACAAAAATTGAAATAATGAAAAGTAAAATAATGTGAATTAAGTAAAGTACCAATATGAATAACACAGTAAAACAACAAAATCGTTATACTTAGCACCTAACTAATATTACATGATAAACATCAATTAGCAGAAAGAAAGCCCAATTGAATTAGAGTGACTTTAAACTATATTGCATTTGGTCAAGATGAACGTTTTCAAAAGTATTTTAAATACTTTCAAACTTTCACAGTTTTTTATATGTGTAGGAAATTCATTAAAATCACTTAAACCTTTATACAGAATAGATTTTAGCTGTTGTGCAGTGTTACATTTTCCAAGGATAAAGTCTGCTTCGAATCTCGTATTATAATTATGTACATCTTTAAATAATCGAACGCTATCACTAATGTAGGTTGGTAACATATTTTTTTTCAGTTTAAAAATGAACACTTGTACATCAAACACAACTCTTTGGCTACCAGATAACATATTTAACACATTAAGCATAGATTTGACAGGTGTATATCTACTACATTTCAATATAAATCTCCTAGCTCTATTTTGCATTTTTTCTAGTCGACTTATTTGATATTGAGGACAATTAAACAATAAGGAACAACATATTTGTAAATGAGGAATTACAATGGCTTTGTACTCATAGGCAAAGATTTGCCGATTCTAAGAATCCTACTTTTTTCGAAAATTTTCTCGTTTTATAATCTGCATGTGCGTGAAAGTTTAAATTCGAATCCAAAATTGTACCCAAGTATTTGATATGTTCATCGTGAACAATGGCTTCTCCTTTCACAGCAATTTATATATTATCAACCTGCACATTTATCATTCGTGATTTCTTGGCGAATGTGCTAAATTTTGATTTTCCTGCATTCAAACTTATTCTATTATTACACAGCCACGCGAATAACTTGTTCATTTCAATGTTCATATCCGATACCATTTGATGTAAATCTTCCCACACTAATACATCGTATATAGAAATCTTAAAATCAACAAAACAAAAAGAGATTTGACATTTAGTTGTTACGAAATAAATACCAATTTTCCAAGAAACTTCCGAATTACTATGTAATATTATTCCTGAAAGATTTCACCTGATGAAATTATCAAATGAAAAGTTGTTTTCACAATCATTTAAGGAGAAGAAACTCAAGGAAGCCACTTAATTTTTACAGAAAAGAACCTGCTCATATTTTGCTTCGACTAAGAATTGACCGACTCCAATTATGAATCTAGTTCATCAAGTCGGCTTAGTCCCTCACAAAGCACACCAAGGGACATGGCGCCATCGTCGGAAAGAAGCAAATTCGCAAAGGCAGTCTTCGTACCGACAAGCCACAAGAGCAATAAAATCCGGTAGCCATCTTCAAAAACCTGTTCGAAAATCCTCGAGATTAACTCGTGAAGAACACACTTCGAGCACGAGTCTTCCACGAACGTAAAACCATCAAGATAGTTTCCGTCGCCTTTAAAAATGCCTATTTATTATTCCTCATCTTGCCCTATTCTTCTGGCAGTATTATAGGGCACCAGGGCGAGCGAGCGTGAACAGTTGCGGATTGTTAATTTAAAAAGGGAACGAGGAAGGTTAGTTCTCGTTCCCACGGTTCTTGCAGCTTTCTTCGACTTCCCTTCCCGTCTAGAGCTGCCGCATGTGCAGACCGTGCTTTGCATGAGGTCTGAAGGGCAAAATAGATACGAGAAAGGGTCAGCTGCTACTTAGAAATTCGGCGGGTACGTAAGAATTTTGTTCGCTTTCAATAATAACTGCTTCTATAGTTCATTGTGTCCAAAGGGTCAGGAAATCTCCTTTGAAATATATCGAGTTTGATATTATGAAAAAAGGGGATTAACTTAGTGGGGACCGATTTTGGGGCGATTTTTTATTATAAGGAATTCAAAGAGGTTTGGAAAGATCGAAGAAATATAAAATTTTTTCTTAGATGTCATTGAGTATCGCGGTATTGAAAACGGTTGATGAAATTTTTGTCTAATAATTTATCACAATAAAACCAAACTAACACAAATATATAACAGCATTTAATGAACGAACGATGAAAGTGCTAAACTCAGAAATACATCATTTCCAAAGAAATAAATGGTAACTGCAAGTCTTGAGATACAGTAAGCATAAAAAACATATAAAATAAAGTCAAAAACATTTTTTTCGATTTTACTTTTCTTTGAAACTTTCTATTCAGTTGCTCGATTTTCATCCTTTAAAGTTTTTACTTTCTATTTGGTTGTTACATTTCTATTCTTTTTTTTGTTCACCTGTAACCTCTTTACTTTCTATTTGTTTCTTCCATTTTTATTATTTTTTCTGTTCAGCTTAAGCAAGTCGTTAAGTTTTCAGGATTAAAAAAGATTTATCTTCCCTTTTGTCCTCTCGTAGGTGCAAATTTCCTCTGACTACATTTTCAAAAAAAAAAAAACAGTGAAGAATAACCATGTCATTTCGGTTGTCCGTAAGGGTAGGTCCAATTATGATATTCACAGATAAAAACTTATCTTTGCAGCAATGAATATATAATTGAAAATACTTGACTACTTTCATCAGCAATTGAAAACACTCGACAACACTCGACTTTTCATGATATAATGTTTGATACGAACATTTCTCATGAAATATATATATCAAATAAGTAATCACTAGTTGCTAATTTGAAATAACTTTAAAACAAATATGACTGAGTTTCGACCAATTTTCACCGAAAGTATTTGATGGTTACAACTTTTGACAAATAAGTACAGTATGTGATTCAATCACGGTAAAACCAGAAAAGATCGTCTTGATATTAAATAAGTTTAAGATGGATGCAGGTGTCTTGCTATCTAGAATCAATAGTTTCGAACAAATATGTGTGTGCCACATAGTTTTAAGAAAAAGTAGGAAATCAATATTTGCAATCCACTTGAAAGAATATATGACAATTTAGAAATTTCTGAATGTTAAATCCACCTGTTTAAGTGGGGATATATTTACATCGAACAAGTTGATTTATAAGACTCCTTGCCTCTCGAAGATTGGATTCAAAATATGGAACTGATGCATGAAACATCAGGGTTCGAACCCCGGTTAAAATGTCAGTTTTTTATGCTTGCGGGAATTTATGACTTCGTTAAGTTGTAAATGTTAACTTATGACAGGTAAACCGTTTTATATTTGTATATCTATCAACTTCAAAACTTACTCATTAGTTAACATAAAAAACTTCATAAGCTAATCAACCTATAAATTATTGATGTAACCTCTTGAATTCCTCAATTAATTATTACTCTACTTATTATTGCTTGACACTTGGGGACCTTGTTAAAAACATACTATTATAATTCAAAATATCTGGTGGAGTTCCACAAAATTGTTGAATTAATTTATTGACACAAATAACTTATATAAACGCTTGATAACTGACAAACAAAGTACTGTAATAAAGTAGCCCGAAACATTAGTTTTTTGTGAAAATTTAGTTAAATATTCGGTTCATTTAATTAAATGTTCCGTATAACGTACTTGTGATATATATTGTGGTATATTTTACATTTCCAATGAATGACCAGAATTTATTAATCCAAAAATTCACTAATTAAAATGTTTTTACTAATGAAATTCATAAAAAGTAGAGAGATTTCTTAAATACATATAGTAAATACAGGAACACAATGTTAACATATGACAACTATTATCAATATTAAATAGTAGATGTATTAAATTTGTGGATTGTACAATGGAGGGAAACATTTGATAATAGGTAATGATGAAAATGGCTTCATATATCTGTCAGAATCAAATATAAATAACCATAGATTTTTATCAAATCATGAAGTCATACGACACGGTATACTTTTATTACTGAATAAACATAGATTTCTATATTTAATAAATAGGTAATTAATGTACGTATTCATTTGTGATGAAAAATCATTAAAAGTAATTATACTTATGAAATTAATTAATGTTAATTAATTAGTAGCAATCTATCAAATAAAAATATTCAAAAACATAGAATTAAATTGTTTTATACGCAACAAATAGTTTTTATTTGCGAATGGTGTCTATGTGTGGTAAACTGATGGGCACAAATGACGTATCACATGTCAAAAGTCGTATCTGTTTTAACAGATCCATAATAACTGAACGTCGTTGGTCGTGCGCGTGTAACAATAAAAGGTCAATTCTGTTATCCACTCTTAGTGCAAGTCCATCGTACACCCACCCGTTTAAAAATCGACCTAATGATCGACAAAAAAAGGGGAGCGATTCGAATTCCCATTCTAAAAACCCATTACCTTCGTTCGTCAATGCAACGCAGATGTGTTCATTTAAAAGGCTGGATTTCTTCTCCAAAACGGATTCTTTCCCACGGTTTTAGACGACTTTAGCATACGCGTTTGCCACATGTCGTTCGTAGCACGATTTCGTGGCACTATCAGGTCGACAAGGACAGAATACAAGCTCTCACTCTCTCCTCTTGAATACACTGCGCGACTTGAAAACAATAGAGTTGAATGAAAACTTGAAATGAAGAATTGCGATCTTTTTAACTGGATGAAAAAGTGTGAAAGTGGTACCAGCACTCGAATCGCATGTGAAAGATTTGGATTTGGAATAAATATCAATGACAATTTCAAAAGATTATGATTTAAACACTGGGGGTTCTTATTTAGAGCTCTTTCTTACATTATTTTTGTATTAAATTGCATACACTGTTTTTTTCAATATAACTGGTGCTTCCTTTTTTTATAATTTCGAGTAATTTTTGAAATTGTATCGTTTCGGTTTTTATTCATTGCATGTTATTATATTATATTATTATCTATGCGTCGAATTTCTACATTTTTATTACGTTCTGAGTTGACACTATCAACTTAGTTGGGAAAATATCGATACTATTATTTACTATTAACTACTATCTCATTGATTTAGAACACCAAAATTGAGTACACGAACCTGATATCATCAAAAACCTTTTATGGGACAACCTGACAAACATATTTTGTCCATATTTTTATATTTTCGAAAAACCTTAGCAAGTTTTCTGACACGTTTTCTGGAAAAGTCGAGCAAAGTGAGAGTTGATCATAAATTACAGATTGATTATTATATAATAATAATATTTATTTAGCTGAAGCTATACAAAAAATCTACATGTTTTGAACTGTAAATTTTTGATTATATACTTATCTCATTATTTAAAATATACTTTCTAAGATCACGCTTAAATATCTTAGTACTAGTAATAGTTTTCAATATATTTGGTAAATTATTGAAAGCCGTCATATTATATGCTACTTTTAGATCTAGAGAGCTTACTACTTTGGATATAAAAACTATCAGTATTTCTATAGTATTATACCCATGCACATCACTGACATATATAACATTTTTTATTACATTACATGGAAGCAATTGATTTTTTATTTTAAATATTAATATATATGAAGCAAAGAGTATTCTTTGTTTTACAGACATTAGTTCCAAAGAGTTCAGCATAATTTTGAAAGGGGTATATCTATTGCACTTTAAAATGGTTGGCATGGCTCTATTCTGTAACTTTTGTAATTTTTGAATTTTTTCTTTAGCCAAACCAAATAAAAATGTGGAGTAATATTCAAAATGTGGCATAATTATTGATTTAAACAACAATAATTTTACATATGTCGACAGGTTTTTTTCCTATTCCTTTCAAAAAATTGATTTTTTTTAGAAATTTTAGATGATGTAAAATCAACATGATCAATTCGTCTAACATAATGCCAAATATTATATACTGCACTAGTTCGCCTATTTTAAGTTGGTAAGTTTGTGAAAAACTTAGGCTTTGACGCTTTTTCGCATTTGCAGTTTCACGAGTTCTCTGAAACTCACAACTAGTTGATATTTTTATTAACTATAGAAAAATGAAGATACCATTTTGACGTATAACTGAACATATCCCTTTAAATAGAGGATATGTTCCGATATGTCCATCCCGAGCCAAACTTGAATTCCGAGAATTGAATGCGTCACAGCCGACTACAGTTAGCGGCAAAACTTTGTGAGGTAGTGTATATATCGCCAAGATCGTCCCCCTCATCTACGTATCTCGTGTACGGAGCACAAGAGGGGAGCCTAACAAGTGATAATTGAGAAAGGTGCAACAGAACCGTGGGAAAGGATCGAAATTTTCTGAGAGAGCACGTCTCGTGACTGCCTCCGATCCCTTATCAACTCACGCGGTCGGAACAATGAGACCGTTTTATTTTGTTGCTGGAGAATTGTGTCCCGTACTTGCCGTTCGTGTGCGAGGAACGTGGTGACCACGAGGCGTAAGGACGCCTAAGGGTACCGAAACTATTGACATTAGTTACTTTTAATTCATTCAATAAGAATTATTTCTTGAGATAATAGATTTTGTTAAAAATATATCAAATTACATTTTGAATGTGGAATTGGGTGAAATATGGGACCGTTCAAGTATTACGCGAGCACTAAGGAGGGCGGTGAGGTTCATGCTTTGCTAATTTTTGATGACAAGGGATCTAGATGGTCATTATGACAAAAATAGTTATTAATTATTTTACATATATGACTACCCACACATTAAACCAAAACGCATTTTAGGGGATTCGAAAATAAAATACTTTTTTCAAAGTTATAGAACTTTAAGTTGGATACTGTTGAAGATCACAAATAATGAATGGTTTGGCAATTCATCATGAATAGACTCTTGCAAATAACGATAACTCGCATCCCCACAGACGCCGTACGGTGCGTACAGAAGAAGCTATTGCTACTGTAGAGCGTAGCATTGAGGAAGACCCTAATGAGTCCATCCGCCATCGAGCACAGGAATTGGATCTGTGTCCATCCACTTTATGGAAGATTTTGAATGGCTACGTCAACAAACAAAACTGCCGCATTTGGAGTGAATATAATCCTCAAATGTATGTCAAAACACCGTTACATCTGACGTTAAAATTAAAAACTGACTGTTTGGTGCGCTGTATGGGCTGGCGGAATAATTGGTCCGTACTTCTTCAGAAACGATGATGGTCAGAACGTTACACTCAATGGTGATCGGTATAGAGCCATGAATACTAACTTTTTCATTCCTGAATTGAACAACCATGATGTCCAGGAGCAGATGTTTCAACAAGACGGCGCAACATGTCACACAGCTCGTGCTACAATCGATTTATTGAAAGACACGTTTGGTGACCACCTAATTTCACGTTTTCGACCTGTGAATTGGTCTCCAAGATCTTGTGATTTAACACCGCTAACCTACTTTCTGTGGGGCTATGTGAAGTCACTGGTCTATGCGGATAAGCCACAAACGCTTATCTTGGAAGCTTATATTGTCTTCCAACACTTATATTGGAAGACAATATTCTCCGTGTTATTGCCGATATACGGCCACAAATGTTAGAAAAAGTCATTGAAAATTGGACGTTCAGATTGGACTACATCCGAGCCAGCCATGGCGGTCATAAGCCATAAATCATATTTAAAATGTAATGCCACGAGATTATCTTTTGACTAAAAAAAATTCTTGTCAATCGAATGATTCCTCGTTGTTATATTGCAATTTAAAGTTCTATACCTCTAAAAAAACACCCTTTACTTGCTTAAAATCTTGTAAGGGAATTCCCGTGCACTATTGACTTGTCTAAATTCTTTTGGTCAATCTACTAGTTCGTTTCGACACGATTGACGATTTGACGTGTTTTGAGCATAGCAAATGTTTTTGTACTATCGATCCCATTTCTTAAAATTTGAATTGTTTCAGATGTCAAATCATTTAATATTTCATCAATTGTATATACAGTTTGAATGCCAAATTAAACGGTAAATAAAAAAAATATTTTAATTACCATTTGTGGTAATTTTTTTTATGCTCAGTTGTTCAAGTAAATTCAGAATTCGCTCGTGCATTAGAACTAAGAATATGACAATGACAACACTATATCATAATCCCAATCAACAAAGTTTCGTGGAATATATGTAGACAGAAATTTGAGATGGAATCCCACATTGATTTCTTATGTAAAAGATTGAGTAACTCATTTTTTGCAATCTCTAGAATTAAGAACATCGTACCTAGAAACTGTGTTATGAATGTGTATTACAGTCTTGTATAAAGTCATCTTAATTATAATATTCTGCTGTGGGGCTGCTCTACAGAAATAAATAGGGTGTTTATTACACAGAAGCGAATACTTCGATTAATAGTCAATATTCATCAACGAATATCTTGTAAACCTATCTTCATTAATGATTACATACTCATCTTACCGTGTTTATATATTTATAGATGTTTGTTATATGTTAAGGAAAATGAAGATAGGTTTATTAAATTGAATAGTAATCATGAGTATTTAACAAGGAACAAGGATGTACTACTTATTCCTATGCATAAACAGCGAAATTTGAGCACTCTCTCTATTATCAGAGTATTAAAATTTTCAACCATTTACCATGGAATTTGAAAGCTCATTTGTTTAAGAGGAGAGTTAAATCTCTGCTCTTAACAAAGGCATACTATAGTGTGGCAGAGTATTTCGATGATTCGAATGTAGGCAATAATATATGAATCAATTTTTTTGTTAAATATGTTTTTATATTTATTTTTAACACAAATGTTCTTCGCCATATGAAATTGTCTCAAATGTTTAATATTTCTGAGGTAATTTTTTTCTTTTCTTTTCAAATAAAGTTGTATATTATTGTAAATATAAATTCAACCAATATTTTTGCTCGAGGGCTGAATGGAAGATCAGACTCCAAACTGAATTCAGTCCTTTTCAGAGCATTCCTCCTAGTTGTAATTATTGTATCAATTGATTTTGTATCAATTATTGTATCAAATTTATATTATTATTATTTTTTTCACTTGTAATATTTATCAATTTTTTATTTTTCAAATTTGTGCTGAAATATTTCGGCATTTTCATATTCTTTTTATAAGAATATCATGAGTTCAATTGAAATTTTATATTAGGAAAATAACTTGAGGAAATTTTCGATGAAATTTCGACCTCAAGTTAATATATATACTTGACTTTTTTAATATCATATAAAGTATAAAGCAAGGTTATGAAAAGCCTCTAGGTCAATTTGAGCATGAAAACCATAGCTGGTCATTTGACACTTTAACAGAATAAATTGAAATTAACATTCCATGTACACATTGAGTACAAATGTTTCTGAAAATGACAATGTAACCGAGTATGTATGACGATTATTCACTGGAAATAACTATATATGTACGAAATGATTTCCATCGAGTAAAAAGCCAGTTTATATTTACTCCTAAAGCAGCAGGACTATTAGATTGGAACTCGTAAAGGCCACGTTCCAAGCACACGCTTTGCTTCAGGATATTATAGACAACAATACAGATACTGTATGTTTCTCTGCCTGAAAATAAAGGTAAACACAGAACTAGAATGTTTAGCAGAGTTCGGCGAATTTATAGTAATTATTTTTTCTTGAAGTGGCACCACTGTGTTTATAATTACTATTTCTTCCCGCAATTATATACTTTTTCATTAAAAATCTGCTAATATGAATCCTATTAGGTCTAATCTGATCTGCTTATAGCATCCTATTTGCAAAGATTTCATTGATGTAATAAGGTTGAAACAAGGATAGTTATTGGATTGGAAGTGTCGTGGATTATTTTGTTTTTTTGATTGGCATCACTGTATTTTCAATTATTCTGTAAGCATCTGAAGAAGTCGTTTGTAACGACGAAACGCGTCATGCTATGTAGTCAATAAAGTGTAAATCATAAGTTCAAGTGTTTGAATTTAAGTTTATATTCAATTATAATGGATTTACATCAAGTAAACGCCAACGCTATTAAAAAAAAAAGTATTTTCAATTGTATACGTTCACTATCTGCTCAGGATCTTCGAAATTCTGATGGCTAGACAAAATTCTTAAATCACGCATAAAAAGGCCGTAATAGACTGGAAATTCTCCCAATCCAGGAATGTATCCAGATTGTTTTGATTTTTTGATTACCTCTTTATGTTCATCACAAAAAAGCATTGATGCGTCCCTCTCCTTTTTTGATGTTAGAAAGAGGCACTTCCTAGTTTTTTTACCATTTTCCTTATGTTTTCCTTGTTGAGTGGAACAAATGAAATCATTCATTTTCCCCAACAGAATTACACCCAATTACAGGAAAAATCAACAATAAATCGAATGAACGAACAAATGAAGAAAAAGTGCATAAGTGAAATCAAAAATGAAATAGAAATGAAAAGAAATAGCAATATATAATGAGACAGTAAAAAAAATAAAGAAAAAAATAGCAACTATTGCTATTACAAGTAGAAGTAAATGAAAATGCCACAAAACCCTATTATGTTGTTTTGAATAGAATGTCAGAATCACTGACAGTTTATAAAAATATATATCACATCCAGAAATAAATTCTGAAATGCCTTGATTCTTCCTCATTACAATACTCTTGTAGTTTGTTTATTTTTCTCTATGGGTAACCTAAGACCTAAACCTAGAAAAACCTAAGCATGTAGCATACTGAAATGAAACAAATATACACCAATCAAATATCAATTACAAATATTGAACTGGTTAAATATACATAATGAAACAATATTTAGAATTTTCTCATAATTCAATACAAATACGCATGACTACGTTTGGAAGTACTACTTCTTTATCACATACTGAATTAATAATGAAACAAGATTTAGAATTAATAAAGAAGTACTACTTCGAAACATCATCATGTGTATTTTATTAAATTATGAGAGAATTCTAAATATTGTTTCATTATGGATATTAATATTCTCCAAGTATCGGCCTCTACAATCATCAATTTGGTTAAATATCAACTATCAAGTTTTGATTCATTCAAAAAGAATGCAATTGGGATTGGTTTCTGATGACATAGCAGCATTGGTCAGTTGGAATTATGAGGTACACATCGATGAAACAAGAACAAACAGAGACTTCCTTATGAGTTTTACATAATAAATAGTTATGATTATCGGCCGACTTGAAATCGAACACAAATGGTAAAGAGTGTTTTTCTTAGAGATATAGAACTTTAAATTTCAATAAAACAACGATGGATCATTCGATTGACAAGAATTTTTTTTTATTCGGAAGATAATCTTGTGGCATTACATTTTGAATATGATTTCTGGAATATGACCGCCACAGCTGGCTCGGATGTTGTCCAATCTGGACGTTCAATTTTCAATGACTTTTTCTAACATTTGTGACCGTATATCGGCAATAACACGGGGAATATTGTCTTCCAAATGGTCAAGCGTTTGTGGCTTATCCGCATAGACCAATGACATTACATAGCCCCACAGAAAGTAGTCTAGCGGTGTTAAATCATAAGATCTTGGGGGCCAATTCACAGGTCCAAAACGTGAAATTAGGCGGTCACCAAACGTGTCTTTCAATAAATCGATTGTGGCACGAGCTGTGTGACATGTTGCGCCGTTTTGTTGGAACCACAGCTCCTGGACATCATGGTTGTTCAATTCAGGAATGAAAAGTTAGTATTCATGGCTCTATACCATTGACTGTAACGTTCTGGCCATCATCGTTTTTGAAGAAGTACGGGCCAATGATTCCACCAGCCCATAAAGCGCACCAAACAGTCAGTTTTTCTGGATGTAACGGTGTTTTGACATACACTTGAGGATTATCTTCACTCCAAATGCTGCAGTTTTGTTTGTTGGCGTAGCCATTCAACCAGAAGTGCGCGTCATCGCTTAACAAAATTCGCTTATGAAAATCGAGAACAACGGCAATCTCGTCTTGGGTCCATTTGACTAATTCATTTCAATTTATTAATTGATACGATGAATTGCCAAACCAAACTGAGAATAAATCACTTCTCAGCTGTTGAATCGGTCGCCATCTTCAACAGTAATGCCAACTTAAAGTTCTATACCTCTAAAAAAAACACCCGTTAGAAACACCTGAAGATAAACCTGAAAGTCATCCTCAATAAAGATTGATCAATGATATTAAATAGTATAATTTATTTAAATATCTTTTTTTTGTAGTATCCTTAGTGCTAATTGAACTCTTACTCACTATCAAATCCGCTTTGAGCAAATCGTGCCGTCGATACCTAGCCTTAACTCAATTTATCTTGCGCTACCACCGCATAAACCTCTGTTTGTCATACTTAACAATCCTTATCGTTCGACCTGACCGACACACACGCGCTCTGTTGAATATCGAATTCAGATATGGTCAGGATAAAAGAAGCAAACAGTTAAGGAATGGTGGAAAGGAAATTGCTTCCATTCCCACGCTCGGATCGCACCTTTCCTTCAAGTATTGACTTGTCTTTTAGTCTGAACACGTCATGGCCATGTGCGAGGCATTCTGCGAACCATCAGCTGCGATACGCGAATTCTTAGCGAACTTACTCATCTTCAAGAAATCAAACTGTTATTGCGGTTTTAAGTAACTAATTTGATTAGTCGGTCACGCTGAATGGGTTTGGAGGTTGCAGAATTTCGTTTGTTACAGTTGGCGTTCATCTAAACTAGTATGTCCATGAAACAGTACGAAAAACTTAAAACAATTTTAACATTTTTCAAGGCAGTTTGAAGTAGGTACCTAATTAGCTCTTTTTTAATGAAACAGTTTGAAAAATTGAGAAGAATTTTGACATTTATTGAAAGTCTCAGATTTCATATTTACTACTTGATATACAATATTCAGTTATCTATGACCAAGGCCCACAAAGAAATAAGTCAACAATTGTTCGTTTATAGGTTATTGAGGAAATGGGTTCTTAATAAGATTTTGACACTTACAATAAAATAAACACCTATTAGTATATTGAAGTGAGTATGGAATAGAAGCAACTTTGAGTACCTAATTTGAGTACAGAAATTATTTGTTACAGTTTGCTTTCATAGAAATGAAAGAGTTTGAAAAATTGAAAAGAATTTTGACATTTATTGAAAGTCACAGATCTCATATTTACCTCTTGATATACAATATTCAGTTATCTATGACCTAGATCCACAAAGAAATAAGTCAAAAATTTAGATAAGTGTCAAAAATAAGATTTTGACACTTACAATAAAATCAACACGTATTAGTATATCGACGTAAATATGGAATAGAAGCAATTTAAAAATTTATTTATTAGGTAGTGTTAGCATTCATAGAAATGAAAGAGTTTGAAAAATTGAAACGAATTTTGACATTTACTGAAAGTCACAGATGTCATATTTACTACTTGATGATACTTCAATATTTAGTTATTATGGATCTATGACCTACATCCACACAGAAATTAGTCAAAAACTGTTCGTTTACAAGTGATTAAGGGAATGAGTTCTCAATTAGGTTTTGACTCTTACACAATAAAACACTCGGCTATTAATATATCCAACTAAATATCGAAAAAAAGCAATTTCAAGCAAATAATTTGGGTACAGAATTTATTCATTACAGAATATAGAAATATTCTGAAATATAGAAATGAAAGAGTATGAAAAATTGAAAAGATGTTTGACATTTATTGAAAGTCACAGATGTCTTATTTACCCGATTTAGATACTTCAGTATTCAGTTATTATGTATCTATGACCTAGATCAACAGAGAAATAAATCAATAATTAATTGTTCGTTTAAAGGTTATTAAGGAAATGATTTCTTCACAAGGTTTTGACACTCATAAAAAAACAAATAACTATTACTATATCCAAATGAATATCGAATAAAAGCAATTTGAAGTACGTAATTTGGGTACAAAAACTTTTCGTTACAGTAAGCATTAATATAAATGAAACTGTATAAAAAATTGAAAACAATTTTGACATTGATTGAAGGTCTAAGATGTCATGTAGTCATGTCAAGATATAAACGGTTTGATCTATAATGTTTAATATATATATGTTATAATGTCACTATACTTAGATCTATCAAGAAATATGATACCAAAGTAATTAATTTCATATTTGTATACTTTTTCATGCAGGCTTCTCAAGAATGAATTATTATCGAATATTTTTCAGATTCATAGATATCACTATGATTCATTAGAACAAAGTTTATTATTGAAATTTCCTTGTTTATTGCAGCAGACGTCAGAAAATAAACTTGTGTTATAAAGAGCAAGCTTACTTTCAATCATAAACTCTGTCTACTGCACATTTGAACTACTGAGTACAGAATAGGGAATCTCGATGATTATGGATATGCGATGATCATCGATGTTGAAAGCAACAACATCGATGTTTTCACATCGATGTTCAGTATTCGATCAATATCAAACATCGATGTTGGGCTTTCGATTATGACTTCGATGTCAACACCGATTTTTTTTCTAATATCGTTATCTAACATCCTTAGTACAGAATACCCACACTCAATACAATGTAGCCAACATTACGAATATTTTATTACAGTTACGAAAATCAATTATATAAACGTTAAATTCAGTTTAATTTATGGTTTTAACGTGAAATCAGTTCAGGGTACAATTAGTAGAAGCTTATTCAGTTAAAACTGATCTTCCATACAACTTACAACCTTTCACGAAACCAAATCAGAAAAAGATCCACAAACTGAATATTTTCCCAACTGCAAAGAAAACTATTTCTGAAAAGTAAAGATAAACCAAAAAAGATTATGATTACCATTTTTTGTCGCTTTATGTTCTATTCATTAGTATAAAGACCAAATAGTCCATTAATTCAGAAAATCTAGGCATAGATGTGTAAATTCTGCGTTTGGACATTTAATGGCCATTATCTTTATAATTATATTGGCCAAATATTTCTGAACTAACGCTGTACGTAGCAGAGGGGATGTAAGCAACCCTCTACTTAAAATATTCAAAGTATGGAATCTGAGAGACATCTTATGATATTATAAAGGTGTGGTTTATATGATATGACTCTATGGTATTTTCTATTCTAGGAAGAAAAAAAGGATTATTGTGTAATCATTAGCTTCAATTGAGACAGAAGATGAAAGGGAAGGTATAAATTCTACCTCGAAAGTGTTGAGAGGTTTGAGTTATATTTTGCCCACAGCCGCCTAAATAGCTCGACGGGCGTCCATGGCTGGGCAACTACTTTTTGTCAATCTTTACAAGTCTTCTAAAAAAAATCTTCCCTGTCTTCACCATTTTCATAACTCCCCTTCTCGTTGTTAACACGTGGGATGATATGCGACACCTTCGAGAATAATTCGAACCTCACTTTACGTATCGAATTTCATAATCTACCGGCTATTCGTGGTCATACGATCCAAAAAACCTTGTATAATATAGCGATGGTACACGGGATGTTTGCATGGCTAACCAAGACTTTACGAATCAGGATTTGATTGAATTTTTTGGCGGTTAATATCGAATTTCAAGTAAGTATGGTACTCAACTTTCTCCCGCTGTTGAAGATCGATTAGTTCGCTGTTTTAGCGAAAAATACCAACTGCAGATTGCACGTTATAATTAAGAGTAATTGTACACTGGCTTATATCACAATGTGCGGTGTAAGATTTATGATCGCTCCGTGTAAAACCGTTGCTTTCGCGGAAAATCGTGACTTCTTTCTTGTAATTGTATGAAATTGAAACTGTTACAACAGAATTTCCGGTGCTCAAGTTTTTTGAGGTTAATTTAGGCGTAAATAATTTAATGTCTTGTTAACTAGCTATTTGCAACAGTTTTGGAAAGCTTTTCGACATGCAAAATGAATCCTCATGCTATGGAATTAACATAAACGAAAAAGTCGTATAAAATTTAAAATATTTCTAGATTTATTCGCATTTTAAATTGCTCTGGAAAGAATTATTTCTACCTATATTTGAAAATGATGAGATATGATATTTTTTGTTAAACTTATAGTAGTAGTAGTAGTTATCTTTATTGTAGAGAAAATAAATACCCTTCTTACAAATGGTAAGGATTTGACGAATAATTCTTCCACTCCTCCAAAATAAAATTACCATAAATTATAGAATCATATACAATAGTAGGTAAAAATACACTCAATCCCAGGTAAAACTAATAATTGAAGTCTAATAAGTATTAACTTAATCAACATAAGTAATTAATTAACCATAAAACAGAAAAAAAATTCATAAATGCAAAAAAAAACACATAAAAAGTATACATAAAAATAATTGAAAGGAAGCTCTTAGAAATGGGAAGGTAAGATATTGTATAAATTATAATTAATCGAGTTTTTTTTTGAATTACATAGACGATATTTAGTTGTTCGGTTATTATTTGCGCTTCTTGTATTGTAATTATGTAGATCAGACTGATTGATCAACGTATATGCATGCCTATATATTTCTAAAAGAACGTTGTATGTCCACAATGTAGACAAGGGCATCATTTTATATTTTATAAATAATAGTCTCCATGAATCCAAGTAACCAACGCCTGCCATTATTCGAATTGGTTTTTTTGCAACCTGAAAACTACCAAGGCATTGGCACAATTTTCCCACAGAACAACGCCATAACTCAAAAATGAATGGAATAGAGAGAAGTATGTAATTCTCAATGTGGCAATGCTCGTTATAGTTCTCATTCGTCTAAAGAAATATAGATGTACTAGAAAGTTTCAGTTTCAGTTGTTCAATATAGTTGTTCCAAGTAAGTTTTCTATCTAGTGTTACGCCAAACAGCTTTGAGGTACTTTTTTCTACAGTATTATCATATACCTACTTATGAATTCTTATATAATGTTTTTTGAACTATCATAGAAAGGAAAAGGAGCAAGAATGTTTTCATTCGTCTCTCAATTATTTGTGAGAAAGATGGTCATATATTGAGTTTGAACCCCAAACACCTTCAGTCAAATCATGGGAAACCAAAATAGATGCTGTCGAGATAATGACGGAACATAGAAATAGAAATAAGATTCATAGAGAGTAAATTTATTTCGAATATTTTGGGATATATTTATAATATAAAATGAATTTATTCACTGTTACAAAACTCATTTGGTCAAACTATTCTTGAAATTTTGGCAATTTTTCCTTTGCTTACAGTTTAGAAGCAGCTTCTTGAAGAATTAATTATAAGAAGATCTAAAATTATAAAAATAATTTTGTTGTTGTTTTAGTTTCACAGACACCGGTAAGTTTTCATTGAAAGTTTGAGTAAGCTGTATATTGGCGAATGCGCCGGAATATTAAAAAGTTACTTGTATCTCATCTTGCAAATGTATTCAATCATCACATAAAAAACACTGTCTATTGAATAGGACACTGAATCTTGGCTCTGAATACGATGTCTAATGCTCTTGAAATATTATATCACCAAAATACGAAAAACCATTGTATTAAACGTTAAATCTATTGATTTCAGATATTTATACTTCTTTATTGTGAATATCTGACATTGAAGCAAAAGAATGAAGACGTTCTTATATCTGAGATCGGTGCAATTTCCATTGACAAACGAATTACTGGAAAGAAACGATTTGGAGTTTGCTACGATTTTCAAATTTGAATTAGTAACTTACGATGTGAATCGAAAGAAAACAAATCGAATAGAGTTCTCAGAAAATTGTAAAACTTGAATGTAAGGAGAGTACGGCATAGTATCTACATTGTGTCACAAGACATGAAAATAGAGTTATTTGAACAGTAACGATAGTAAAGTGCATTAAATAGTGTTGTGGCGGCTGTGATAATACACTTAGTTGGTGCATATGTTGAATCACTAAATAAAAATATACACTCAAATACTATCAAATTAATCAACCAATGTACATTGGGAAATGTAGATGATTCACCAATGAAGGTTTTTGATATTATTCCATCCTTAATAATTGATGAGGCCGATACTTGATATAATAAACATAATAAAACAATTGTTAAACTGATATACACATGTATTAAAAATAATACTGCATGACGTACGTTTCGATGAGATTCACCTTTTTCAAATGCTACGTGCAGACTTCTGCACGTAGTCTGCACGTCTGCACGAAGTCTGCACGTAGCATTTGATGAAGGTGAATCTCATGGAAACGTACGTCATGCAGTATTATTTTTAATATATGTGTAAATCAGTTTAACAATTGTTTTATTATATTCCATCCTTATTAGTTCATTAATCTTTTTTCTACGTTTTTATTAAAATGAAAAAGGGTAAGTTAGGCTGAGTAAGTTTCAACTGAGATGAGAATATAGAGCACTTTAGCCTCATTTTATATGGATTATATTGATTTTTACAATAAACAACCTCAAATAAACTAATTATCCCACTGAAGTTTAAAACTTGTACGTGAGGGTAACTTAAATATATCAATATATAAACTATCAAAATATAAAATGAAATGATGAAAATTCAAGAAAAATCAGAAAATACGTTAAGCGGTAGCAGTATTAATCCATAAAGGATATTAATAACTGAAAGAATGGAGGAAAAAAAGGAGTGTAATACCAATTATTAATATTATAATATTCGCAATATTACTCGTGGGAATATTATAATATTAATAAAATTCAAATAAAATTGTTTCTGTTAATAAATTTTTCAATCTTATTACATGAGTTCAATGAATCCAATTCTCTATTCGTTTGATATACACAGATCTAGATCGATTTCCCCGACATCGTCGGGTAATTTATTGAATAGTAAGGGTCCATGGTAAGTGAAAGATCTAAGACTAATAGTTTTATACACTCTTGGCATTGGCAACATATTATTTCTTCTATGGTTCCTAGTATTCGTGATGAATGGCACTCTTATGGTGAGATCTTTAAAACCTCACGAGTAGTGTTTGTATATTCATTTGCCTTGTTGTGTAAACGTCCGTTATTTGGAATAATTCATTTGATGGGTAGTATAACTCTTCCTTTCATGATTTTGAGTATCCATTTTGGTATCATTTCTATTTTCTGATACTAATGTTTGGTAAGAGAACCCCATACCAGCACCCCATATGATAGATAGGCTCAACAAGACAATGATACACTCTCATGAGATCATTTTCGTTACAATCTTTTCTTAGAATTTTGAACTTGGGTAAAAACATTCTAAGTTTCTGCAAAATTATCAATCTTCGCAATCCTTAATCTTCGCCTTAGCAATAGATTGTGGTTGTGAAGCAAATACATGATTTTACAAGGTTTGATGATCAGTATTGATGGTATCAGAGCTTCAAATTCTATATATTCAAAGGTACTAAGAAACAGGAATGAAATAAGAACCTGTTATTGAAATTTCAGAAAACTCTGAGAAATTCAAAAACTTATTGTATTAATTTGTGATAAAAACAAATTTGATATCAGTCCCAGTAATGTTTATTTACGGTTATTGCAGTGGTTTCTAACCTGTGGGGCGCAGCCCCTTAGGTGGGCGCAAGACTGTTGCAAGGGTGGCATGCAGCTGTTTCCAAAATATTATTCTCGAATACAAACCAAAAAGTAGAATAGGCTTCAAAAAATTAATCAGCAAAATAGGTATACGTAATCCACAGTCCTCGCCACGAATTTTT
This sequence comes from Henosepilachna vigintioctopunctata, assembly GCA_030704895.1. Classification (NCBI taxonomy): domain Eukaryota; kingdom Metazoa; phylum Arthropoda; class Insecta; order Coleoptera; family Coccinellidae; genus Henosepilachna; species Henosepilachna vigintioctopunctata. The sequence goes on from JARQZJ010000091.1 coordinate 2,860,823, forward strand.
CGGGTACAAATGCTAAATCATTCATCCATTCATGCTGGAACACATATCCAGAGATATGGGTGAAGATCTACTAACAGCATTTGAAGATATTATAAGAGTTGTAAATTTTATCGAAAAAATCCCATTAATAGGAAGGCTTTTCGTAAAATTGTGTGATGACATGGGTTCAGAATATAGATCACTTCTATATTATTGTGAGGCACATTGGTTTTCTCCTGCCAAAGTACTTCAAAGGATGTTTGAGCTAAAAGAAGAGTTCGCCATATTTCTTACTGATAATAATAGAGATGAAGCAAACTTGTTTCATGACACGAAATTCACTTGAAATAAATCGATGCAAGGACCTCAAATTCATGCTTTTACGCAGAAAGACAAGATTACTGCATTTATGAAAAATTGGAACTGTCGATAATGAGTTTGAAAAATAATAACTTTAACATGTTTCCCACTTTTAAAATTACCTGTCTTGCTGATGAAATAAAAGAAAGTAAAGTTCTTATCAATAATCATTTGACCAGTCTATGGAAGCAATTCTCGTTTTTCTTTAAAGATCTTGACATGTCCAAATATGAATGGATTAGAAACCCTTTTGTGATTGAAAAATATGATGGTTTTGGCCTTATGACAGCAGAACAGTAAATGGTAATTGACTTATCTAGTGATAGCACATTAAAGCAGATGTTTCAAGACGAAAATAGGTTTGTTACGTTTTGGATACGAGTAAAGGAAGATTTTTCCGCTTTGACAAACAAAGCTTTAGAAATTGTATTGCCATTTTTAACATCTTACCTATATGAAAATGGTTTTTCTACAGTAGCTGTCTTAAAAAAAAAGTATCGATCTCGCTTAGTGATTGAAAAAGAACTGAGAACCGCGATTTCATCAATAATTATTATTATTATTATTATTACATATAATTAACGACAGGGGTCTGAAGACCCATAAGCCCATTAACACTTTTTACAGAATACTGCAATGTGAGGATAATACATTAGATAAACATTTGAGAAAAGAAAAAAAATTATAACAAAAAGAGGAAAAAAAATAGTGATCAGTAGGTACACATTGACAATATGATACCACGGTTTGAGAAATTTTGTGCTGAAAACAAGCTCAACCGTCGCATTGAATGTTTATAATATTGTATTAATTAATTTTTTGTATTTTTGAAAGATTGTTTTTATTTCATTTAAAATTATTATTTCTTATAATAAATAATGGTTTTTTATATATATTTTAACATAACATTGTGTATCATTTTGTAGCCCATTAAATAAATTATAATCATATCAGTTTGAAATTGGATTGTTAGGAAAATTAAGGGGGCTTAACAATTTTTTTAAGGGGTTGGAAAGGTTGGAAACCATTGGGTTAGAGGGACAATTTGCAAAGTTTCTGTCAAGATTTATTCGATACAAGGAGAAATAGAGTTGCATTCAAAAAACATATTCTAATTTTCACAAAGAATTTTCATGGAGTAAAACATACTTGATTCAAAAAACTAAAATCACAGAAATAACTTTTTTCTTAGAAAAAAGGGGATCTTGTTTATTAAAAAGACCATACATTTGTACCAAGAACTTTAGCCTTATTAGACAAGCATCTGGAGGGAGTAGAGCATGCAAAACGTGAGGACAGCATTCTGTGTTTTAGATTCAGAAGGGCTTGCAGATTACGAATCTGGATGATTTTCTGGTCCAATTTTTTTTATCGCCCCCACCTCTAAGATATCGAATCAATTGACCGAACTAATGCTTTAGAGCTATTTTGATGATTTTTTTTAGTGATAATATACAATTTTTTCTAATCATATTAGATATACAGCATGTCGAGGTGATTTGGTGCCGGGGGACCAAATGGGCTCCCCCAAAAAATTGATTTGGTTGCTAGAAGATCAAATTGAAATGATGAAACAAAATGGAATATGTAATGTTTTTTCACATTGATTTTTTCAAGAAGTTCGTTTAGTCCCCCTCATTACCCCTCCATAGCTCGGACACTAATACAAAAAAAGTTAGGGATGAGAACTAATTACTTTTCATAATCAAACGAATTTTAATATGTCATTGTTACTACCTTTCTGTACAGATATTATTGACATTTAATATGCAATTTTCACAATGAAATAAAATTAATTTGTAGTTTTCTGCAAGCATAGGTTTTTTCCGGCATGTAATGAATATTTGTAAGACTGAATCGAAAATTCTGGTAAGGACAACTTTGTCGAACGGGTATAATTTGTCCTCTTTTTTCATGGCCTTATACGGTATATCCAATAAAAAACACTTGACTTGATTACCCAAAAATTATTTGCTTGACAATTCCAAAAGCTAAACTTTTTTCAGTACTCTAAACAGCTTTCAGTTGGGGTAACACCCCGAGACAATTGTGTAGCAATCAATTCAATATAATTTTTGTGAAACCAATTCAAGTGTTTTTTTCATCAATATATGTTCGAAATATTAAAAATATTCAGTTATTCTCCAACAGATCAGCTAATTTTTCTAAATAAATTCAAGCCGAAGCCAATGATTTCAAAAATTTATTCATACCGGAGTTCATCAGCGGTTGATTTTTACTTTGAAAGAAGAAACCTGCTGTGGTTTCTAATTCTCCCAACTCTTCGATACTTAGGAATAGGTTTTTATGCAGCTTTTAAACTTTTTTTCCGGCACAATCACAGTCGTATCGCAACCACTCAGTGTAAAGCTGGAAATATATGACAAGGGTTTTCGCCAAGAGATTGACCAGTAAAACTGCATCCTGAAATGTATTTGTTTTAGCAATAACTGTAGAACTATACACCTCAACAACCTAGACGCCCTTTTCTTTTGCAGAAATGAAATATGTGATAAAATATCTTGGAATCGGCTTCTAAATATATCTTCGTTTGTCACTTGACAGCATATTTTATGCTAATCTACTCCCATATTTCGTGATTTATCGTTCAATCTAAATATCAAAAATAAGATTTACTCCACAGTACCAAACACCTCGTTTATTAATGTTCACACCTCTAAAACTTTATGTGATGATGGTTTTTGGAGATAGCGTTCTGATGTTATGGTTTAGCGGCAATAAATCGCTTCAAGTGTCCGTCCTATTCAATTTCAGCGTCGCCACTCATTTCCGGTATCTTGGACGAACTGTTCGAGACCTCATTTAAACCTGTCTTCGCTACGAGAATAACGAAATAACGATTACGTTGAAAAAAGCGAAATTGCGATAAATTCGTGTGATATGTTCGTAAATATGATTTTTCACGACGACTTACGAAACTACATCCTATACTTTCAGACTATAACCGAGGAAAAAAGATGTAATTATGGTGAACTCTGTTACCCAGATTTCAGACGATATATAACGCAAAGGTACTTATAATTAAGGCTATTTATAGTACGAAAAGAAGTGTAGTATCAGCGATTGGTACTGCATGAAAAATGCACCGTGAAATCTGCCAAAAGACCGTTTATTAATTCTGGAAAGTACGTTTTCAATCAGGCTGTTTATTATTCACTCGGTTACCTTTTGATGATAAATTTTGATATCTAGGTTGAAGGCAAGTTTTACGATTCGCAGTGCCACAGGCGGTTTTTCAATTTTAAATGCTTTTTATGGAAAAGTTCAAGCCTTAAAATGCTTCGAAGAGGAACAAATTGGTATTGGACTTCCATGATCCACAATTCGAAAGTGCATGAAGAGGTTTTATTTGACATTCAATCGGTATTTAATAACATGAGAGCGTATTATAATAATTATAAAATGTTTAATAGTGTTGGCGTTTACTTGATATAAATCCATTATAATTGAATATAAACTCAAATTCAAACACTTGAACTTATGATTTAGACTTTATTGACGCATGACGCGTTTCGTCGTTACAAACGTTCATTATTCTGTAAGCATCTGAAGAAGTCGTTTGTAACGACGAAACGCGTTATGCTTTGTAGTCAATAAAGTGTAAATGATAAGTTCAAGTGTTTGAATTTAAGTTTATATTCAATTATAAAATAATTTTCCACAAAGTTGCAGTTCGCAATTCAACGCAAACAAACTTTTTTTCGATCAAATCAGAGAGACCTGTTATTGTTGAAAATATTATAAAAAGTAATCATATACAATAAGCAATAAAACCATTCAATATCGCAATATTTTTTCAATATCATTGGTAGTATTTTCTTTCAATAACAATTAAACTTTGCCTTGCAATATTCAGACCAACGTTCATGGGGCCAAAAGCAACGATCTGCTGTGAACTGTAATCTACTTCAACTATTGATATTCTCTATTTCTTTCTATTTCATATTGTTATTTGCGATTACGTCAATTCCATTCAACTTCATACCAAGCTTTGCGTTGCTCGTCAGTTTGATTTGCTCTTTTATATCTTTGACTTGCTGCATTGCAAGTTCTAATATAGCAATCATTTTTAAAAACGAAATCGAAAACGAAATTTCAACTGTTAATTGAAGAAACTACGTATTCTTCTTCATAATCAAATATACCACGTGATCTGTTAGTAACGTGTATGTTAGTCTATTTAAACTATTTCAAACAAAATTTTATATTCAATAGAAGTTCAAATATTAGTCGTGATAGCTTTAAACTTATGAAATGTGTGATGAGATATTCACTTTTTTTTACATTCTCTTTTTGAGAATTAATAATTTCTCATTTCTCATATTATTAAGTATTCTAGAATTTTCTAATTATTACACACAATTTTTTGAAGTGTTTCCCTGATAATAACAAACACAACAAAAAAAAATTGTGAAATCGATTCATCGGTTAACTCTACATTTGAGTTAGGAAATGTTTGTATGGGAAAAAGAAATGGGTTGTTTTTAGGGTTTCCCGGCAATCATTCGAATTTTTCCGCCGTTAAAACCATCCTCGGACTTCAACGAACATTTCAAAAAAAGAATTTTTTAAATTGGTCCAGGCGTTGACTCTACATTTTAGTCAGAAAACGTTTATATGGGAGAATTAAATGGGCTATTTTTAGGATTTTTCCGGCAATTATTCAAAATTTTCTGCCGCACAAACCATCCTTGGACTTTAACGAATATTTTAGAAAAAGAATTGGCTAAATTGGTCCAGGGGTTGACTCTACATTTCAATTAGAAAACTGAACGTTTATATGAGAAAAAGAAAAATGGCTTTTTGGGGTTTTCTCGACAATTATTCGAATTTTTCCGCCGTAAAAACCATACTTGGACTGCAACGAACATTTAAAAAAAAGAATTGGCTAAATTGGTCCAGGGGTTGACTCTACATTTCAATTAGAAAACTGAACGTTTATATGAGAAAAAGAAAAATGGCTTTTTGGGGTTTTCTCGAGAATTATTCAAATTTTTCGGCCAGGGGTTGACTCTACCTTTCAATTAGAAAACTGAACGTTTATATGAGAAAAAGAAGAATGGCTTTTTGGGGTTTTCTCGACAATTATTCGAATTTTTCCGCCGTAAAAACCATACTTGGACTTCAACGAACATTTAAAAAAAAGAATTGGCTAAATTGGTCCAGGGGTTGACTCTACATTTCAATTAGAAAACTGAACGTTTATATGAGAAAAAGAAAAATAGCTCTTTGTGGTTTTCTCGACCATTATTAGAATTTTTCCGCCGTAAAAACCATACTTGGACTTCAAAGAACATTTTAAAAAAAGAATTGGCTAAATTGGTCCAGGCGATGTTGGGTTATGCGCTTACCAACATATTTTGCGGTTCATTTTTATTTGATAGATGCAGGATTCGAAAAATTAATTTGTCAGTGCACTGTGTTGCTTTATTGTGATAACAGAGTCATTCCCTTGACCTCGTTATTGATACATGTCCAAAAAAGGGGACTTTTTGATGAAACCATAGATTTTGTAGCACACATATTTTTTCGAATTTTTTAGATAATTATCTTGAGACTTAACAGAAAAAAATTCGGGTAGTAATACATATTTTTAGAATGATCAAATCAACACATTTCAAGCTTGCTACCTCTGTTAGCTACCACAACCGGAGTTTCGTACAGAAAATTCTTGAGAGTCTCATCAAAATGAACCTACTCAAGGAAAATTAATTAATCAAGGATAGTAATCAAGTTCCAAAATGGTCCAGGGATCTTGGACTATTATGGCTTTCTATTACCTCTAGAAAACACTGTTAAATCTTATATCACGTTAATGTGAATTTATTGTATATTACCAGATATTTTATTAAACGTAGAGATACTTGTTTCTGTTAATTCAATTTCTATATTCACATTAAGTTTGTGAATAGCATAATTTTGGTACATAACCTGTAATTCTGGTTACACAGAAGAAGGTCACGCAGAAAATCACAGAAAGCATGATATGAAGTTAGGACGACGAGCACAGAAACATTAGGACATACGAAATTCTATGTCCTAAAAATAAAATCTGTAAAAAAATAATCTGGAAGCTGAAGACCATTTCAAAATAAGAAGAACGGAGTAAAAACGAACGCCAAGCGATGAAACCATTAAAAAAGAAGATTATTCAATTTCAATCTGTAATATCTTATGAATATAGTTTTGAGTTGACAAAATTAGTGTTCTGACTTCGAATGTGACAAAAAAAATAATATTTGAGATCTCAAAGAAAAAAGAGTTCAAAAAGAACCTCAAGTAAACTTTATAGTGACCATTTTCATATTTTCTATAATTTTCATTCAGTTAATCTAATAAGTAATAGTTTTTCTTCTGTTTTTTCGGCATTCATTGAATTCTCAATCACCAGAAATTCTTCAAATTGAATTCAATTCAAACTATTAGATTTATAGAAAATTCAAAATGATTAATATTGTAACAAAATTGCTATAGATAATAATAATTATAAATAGCAATGAACCTTCATATTCCAACTAATTCATACCATATAACAATTTTGATTATTTGCCGTTGCACTATATGAAAGAATTCCAAACAATATTTTCGTAAATTAAAGGAATGTACGGTTAAAAATACATAGAAAAAAGGCTTTACAGCTCCACATTAACCTCGACATCCTTCTCAACTGCCCGTACATTCGAATCATAAAAAAGGCATCATAATGAAATCAAAACCATCGAGCTTTCGTAATAAAAAGTCAGGTGTTGCATACGGGAACAGGAAACAATCAATTCGAAAGTTGATGCTCTAACCCCAAAGAAAAGCAATTACGCCAAAGCATCCACCTAACGGTATTTAAAAGGCTTAAGGAACGGTGTTCTGAAAAGCTCACTTCCACTATATGACCTCATTACGATTCCATTTTTTCTTTACTGGATGAATGATGGGGGAAGCCAGGTGCATCTGACTGTGGTGAAAGGGAGATATTTGAGTTTGTTTTGAGTTCAAGGGCGACTAAATGATTTTGAGGTCACTCGTCAAGGGTACAGGTGCATTCAGAGTATATTACTCTTGCATTTGAATAATAAATATGTATTGATTACAGGCTCCAATAGTGCAGTGAACTGTTGTAATCTGGGCAAGCATAACACGTACGGGGGTGGACTCATAAATATTGAACGAGATGTAGACAAGGAGCCTGCTGACTTATTTTCGTGACTTAGTGATTATTGTTAATATTGGAGTCATTACTTGTTGCAACTCCAAATAATTGAGAAAGAAAATAACTGTTCTCCTAGATTTACTTTATTCCATTATGAAATATCTTCTTAATGAATCAATTCGTTATAACTTGATGTTGAGACATCTACTATAGGATACAGTGAAATTCCGATTATTTGGATCAAATAAAACCAGGGATATTCCGTATAATCAGTGAAATGGATAATTGATTTCAAAACAAATCAAACAATGTCTAAATTTTAAAAGATAGTTTATTATGGTGTAACAAACGTCGTTTAGATAATACGATATATAAAAACTAACTATAACGATAGATAATGAGTTACATAATACCTATGTTATTTAGAATTTAGGTTTACTCCATTTATTACATTTTTTATAGTGAACTTTTTTTGTATTTTTACTATTATTTTCCATCTTCACTTTGTCTTCAAGAAACAACACTATTTTTCGCTTGGACATTTCGAGTTTCCAACACAACACCTAAACAAAAATAAAGGACAAATTAGAAAACAGTGATAACAACTGGCAAGAGAAGTGAAAACTGAAAATTATGAGAAAACAGATATAACCAAACTTGTTCCTGATAAAATTAAAAATAGCCTCTAAGCTTCTATTAAAAATTTAAAATTTCTTTTTTAATAAAATGCAAGAAAAGATAATTGGACTCTTCTGTTGTTCATATATTAAATTATACCAAATGTAGGTAACCTTTTTAATACTAGTCAAACATAATTTTTTGACGACCAGTTTAAAAAATATTCAAAATGTGATACTAATATATCCATACTAATGGAAGAACAGACTTCATTGTGAAAGCCTAATGGATCAATGCTTTTCAATCATGTATGTTAATTTCCTAAATTCTCAGGAATAAAAATATTGAAAACTGTAAAAAGTTTTTGAAAAGAAGCTATTAAAAAAGCTAAAAGACACCTGGCATTATCTGGAAACAAATTACGATTTTCAATTCGAAGCGACCATTCAAATCAACAAACTCATCGTAAATAATAGTTGAAAGTATTTGTAATTCCCAGAGGAAAATCATACAACGAATAACTAATTTTCATCCCTTTAAAGGACGTCATTTGTCCTGTACTTCTATATATCTAGTTCAGTGAATTTTTCATAGTTTCTGAAGATTGGTGACAATCCAAATCCTTCCAATGTAGTGTTTTGATTGAACTATATGATTATAAAACAAAAAAAAGTAACATAAACTTTGTTTTGATTTTCCCATTTCATAAAATATTGTGAATCATGTGTTTTTTACCAACTAATCTTTTCTTTCTCAGTTGATAATATTTTCAGAACCGGTCTCCGTAGCTTAGTTGACAGAACACCGGACTATGTCGCGTTCGAACTTGGCTTCGAGCCCCGCTGAAGGCATGAGTGTTTATTTTTGTCTATGATTTAAGTAGTTTGAATAATGATATATGCTGGGTAATGTTAATTGATTTAAAGCCCAATGGTCGTTCAGAACCGGCGTTAAACTGTAGGTCCACTGAACTAAAATATATTATATGAAATATATTTATATATATATATATATATATATATATATATATATATATATATATATATATATATTGTGTTACCTTCTCAAGGAGTTAATATCAAAGCGATTTGTCATTAAATTTGAAGACAAGATATATATATATATATATATATATATATATATATATATATATATATATATATATATATATATATATATATATATATTGTGTTGCCTTATAAACACTCACCTTATAAACACTTTTTTCATAAAAAGCATTAGTGTGTAATAGATCTATTTATCAGCAATCTAGGAAAACGATTCAATTTGATAGCAAATATTATATGAAATATAAAAACTAAATTTTCAAAATAAAAAACGAAAATTAGACTCGTTTGGCATCGCTGGCTCATTCTCATGCAATCAACCATTTCGTTCAGTGAAACTCGTGTTCAGCACGCGTGTAACTTACCATTATAAGTTGGTAAAAACAAGCAGGCACCGTCCCCGAAGCATTCCGTGCCCGTAGAGCGTGTCCTCGATGGACACCGTTCCCACGGTGGCCGCGGCCTCCCGGCTGCCTGCGACTAACCGGGTAATGACTGCTGCCGCGTGATTGTATTTTGTAACTTCGAACGTAGGCTGACGACCATCAAAGGTGACAAACTGTGGACCCTTCATTCATTAGACATGAGTGTATTATTTGTTGAAAAATACCTGTTATATTCTTCTGCTGACACGAATTTTACTGGAATAGAAATACAGTTAGAATGTCAAAGAAATCACATCAAATCAAATCATGTCAAATACAAATAACATCATTTATCTAAGACGTCTTCACTTATAATAATAAGCATATATTTCCAACAGGTAACTACCCAATTACAGGAAAATATATCATGAATAATGAAATTCAAAATATGGTGACTAACAATATCAATAATAACATAGATAAACAATATTCAAAATAGGAATAATAGTAATAATAATCATTGTCAAATATAATAATCTAAATCTATGAATATGTAAATATTCAATTATTGAACTGAATATCTAAACAATGAGTAATAACTAAAGAAGAAAATAAATTACCAAGAACTTAAACCAAGTGAAATCAAGATACCTCAATGGTCAGGATATAAATACACATTAATGATGGAAAAAAGTGAATCGCAGTGCAAATTAGAGCAGCTTGATACCTGATTTGCAATAGAACATACAAAGCTAAGCGGCGATTGCGAAAGACGATTAGTTCTGTGGGTTTTTGAGTAAAACGTCTGGCTTATTCTAGTACACCTCTGAGAAACAAAGAAATTAAGTTTATCCAAAAGCTCAGGACAGTCGAGGTTATCATTGAGCAAATTGAATAAAAATGTCAATGCATTTAAACTTCTCCTGGTGTGGAGGCTACTAGTGTCAAACCTCGTCAGCAAAAACACGTGATCACCACCCCTAGGTTGATATACACCATCCTCTCGAATTGAGAGCCATTTCAAGAACCTCCTCTGCAGTGCCTCCAGGCGGTATAGGTATCAAATGATGACTTATTTTTTTCTCTCGAAAGCCATATCTTTTTTTTATTGGCGGTGGACATGGACATTGACAATTGCATTGTAATTTAGAACATTACCCATTAATTATTTCTTTATTCTTCCCCTAAACTGATAAACATGCACGAAGTCCATATGTAAATTCAGCAGATCGGCTTCTCTGGTCAGTAAACTTACAAAAATACAAAAAAGTTGATACCTAACAAATATTTTTATGTCTAATGAAAATGAGTGACAGAAAAATCAATTTTCACAAAGTTGGTTATTACATAAGTAGAAATACATATGTTATTACAATTGTAGAAATAATACTAGTTTTCATCTACTTATAAATGCAATTAGCTGCACCACAACTGAAAAGAAGATAGTACCTAGTAAAAAAATATCCTAATTTTTTGTCCTAAACAAATACTTTCTAGACCCACTAAAGGATTTCACCACTCTAAGAAGAAGATGAATACACCGTGTCGTAGGACATACTCGAAAGAAGCAGAAAAATGCAAACCCTATGGTTAACCCCTTTTTTTCCAATAAAACCCAATTCCGTTATTAATTTTATATAATATAATTCTTATAAGGATTGGGAGGGACCGCAGATTAACCAAAAACACAAAGGTTCGACTAATGAAATGCCTAGTCTTTCCAATCTTCTTGTACGGAGCTGAGACATGGACATTGAGGATACAAGATCGTCGAAAAATTGATGGGTTAGAAATGTGGTGCTGGAGACGCTTGCTCAGAATCCCGAGGGCTGCACATCGAACCAACGTCTCGATTCTGAAGGAGCTAAACATCAAAAAGAGGTTATCGTCGAGTGTGAAGCTGCGCATCCTTAAATTCTTTGGACATATAACCCGAAACGAAGACTCTATCGAACGATTTGTGTTCCAAGGGAAAGTTGAGGGCAAAAGATTGGTGGGCGCTTTCCAACAAAGCAAACAGATCTGATGAAATCTGTGACGCATTCCAGCATCAATGAAAACTCTAGAGCCGCTAAGTATAGAGCAGAGTGGCCCGTATTGCGTGGGACGAAGTGGCACAAGACCGAGACACGACCATGACCACTCTGTCAAGAGTAAACGACTGAGAAGAAGAAGAAGAATTCTTATACATAGATGGAAATACGCATTACTTGACAATTTCTTTTTTCAATTTATAAAAAGGTTATTGTGGGTAAATCAAAGCCTTACTAGGTGATGAACTCATGATGAACTCTTCCTTCTGTAGAACGATACAGTGTGTTTTGTGCTTCTATCAATTGTGGCTTCTGGCAACCCTTCTCTAACACTAAAACTTGAAGGTTTGCGGATACACAGTACTTGGTGTTATTCTTGACATACTGAGAAAAGCATTCTGCGGTAATTACCGAATGTTACTTGCAATAAAAATTATAACCCTTGATGATTGAAGAGGTCCATTCTTGTAGGAAATTAATATCCGTAATGAAACAATATTTAGAATTTTCTTATATATTAACATCAATGTGCCTGACGCGCGTTTCGAAGTACTACTTCTTTTTCAAATGCTGAATTAACAACCTGTTGTTGATTCAAAATAGTACTGCGAAACGCGCGTCATGCATATTGTTGTTAATATATGAGAAAATTCTAAATATTGTTTCGTTATAACCTTTCAATATTTTAGCAGCATGTAAATTATATGGGCGTTAATATAATGAAGCGGTTCTTTATTTCCTTCGGTTCATTTGCATCTTTATCAAAGGACATCATAGCATCAATTTCGCGAGTTTATTTTTCTTGTATAAATGATTATTTGAAAAGTTCATAAACGTTACTCGACCGATTATCGAATTTAAAGTTCACTTTTTACCAATACCTGAAAGACAGAGATAAATTTCGTATTCATCATTGTTAAAAATAGCATATTATAAAAATGTGGCATGAAGAAACAGAATCAACAAGACTTCCGCAACCCACATGCTTGTTTAACATTCAAAGAAAAATAATCCGTTGCCCAACAAACGCTTCGCAAATGTCAAAACACTAAAGATGAAAGGATAACAACCCATCAATTTCCATAAAACAACTTTCGAAAATAAAAGATTATCTGCAAGCCCAATACAGAACAACAATAGGCTTAGATACAAACACCTGTATTCAAAACGCAACATCTTCAGGGCATATCAATATTCATGAAAACATTATTCATAGAAATGTATAACCAACACCCATCATCAAATGCAAATTCGAAATCACTCGGAGCGCCAAAAGAAGAAGAATTTCACAAAAGCATATCCAATTATCGGCAGACATGTGGCAAATACTCAAACGCCGTCACATGTTTGAATTTCTCACACTTTTAGTTGGCAAGTGGCCAATTTGAAATTTCTCTCGGGTTATTTTTAAAACGTCAACATGTGTCTGGTGTTCCCGCGCTCTGTGGTTTGCTCGCGTTGCATGACACCCTCTATGCGCACTTTCCCACGGACATAGAGGTATGCAATGGGTTATAGTTGCCGGTAAAATTAGCCATGTGTTACGTCATTTAGCTAGGCCTGGTTACAGGAACATAAACATTAACATCGAGTAGAATTAAGTAGTTCCCTGTAACTTTATCGCTAGCTTATTTAAAACAAGGAGCTGTTAATCATCACGGTTCAAAAAAATTTCTGGTTTGTGACATACGCTTTAATAATAATCAGAAAGGTACTTGTATTTGATGAAAGATATATAGAGAGGGGGATCACCTAACATTGTTTAAGGGTTTGGATAAAGATTGGTACAATTACCTTCCTACCCTTACTAACCACCAATACTTCAGCTTATTGAAACCATCGTCGCTCTTCTGCAGGATTAGGGAAACGAAATTAATTAATAGTGTCCCCTCCAAAATCCTTGATTCGTCCATGAACAGGTCTACGAATAATTTTTTCTTTGTTTTATGAAATTTAACAACTGATTTTCATGTGTTTTTCAGCGCAGATTTTAATGCATCCATTTTTTTATCATCTGAAGTTTTCTCACAAAAAAAGAGAATTTTTGGGTATTACAACAAAATTCAAATAATTTCCAAAATTTTCTATTATTTATAAATAAATCATATTCTGTATGATGTTATATAAAGTATATGTTATAAAAATAATCATAAACTACATTTCAGTAGTGCTGGGAGTGCCGCAAGGATCCAATCTTGGACTCCTTCTATTTGTCCTGTTTGTTAACGAACTCTTACAGATGATGGACTGCATGAAGGCGACTTATGCGAACGATATTAAAATGTATAATATCGTGTCATCTATACATGATTGTCTGAGGCTACAAAGTGACTTGAATGATTTGTTTACACTCGAATGTCATGAAATGTAATGTGGTGAGTTTTACTAGAAAGAGAAATGTGATAACGTTTGATTACAACATTGAAGGTGTTTATACACTTTTATGTATGTTTATACACATACAGTGTCTCGACTTCAGGAGGTTAAGAATCTCGGTCTAGTATTTGATCAAAAATTCTCATTCACACCTCATATCAACCAAATAATTTTATAATGTAGCAAAGTTTATGGTTTGATCGTCCGCAATGCTAGATTGTTTTCGAATTCCTCTACACTGGTCCATTTATTTAATGTTCTAATGAGAAGCAAACTTGAGTCTGGCTATCTTGTTTGGCGACTAATACATAATTGTCACATAAACCGCCTGGAGGCACTGCAGAGGAAGTTCTTTAATGGCTCTCATATCGGGATGGTGCATATCCACCTAGGGGTTGTGATTACGCTTGTTTGCTATCGGGGTTTGACACTTGGAGCCTCCACGCCAGGAGAAGTTTGAATGAATTCAAATTTTCATTCAATTTGTTCAATGATAATCTCGACTATCCTGAGCTTCTGGTTAAACTTAATTTCTTCGTTCTTCAGAGGTGTACTAGAATGAGCTAGACATTTTATTCAAAAACCCACAGAACCAATCTTCTCTTGCAATCGCCGCTTAGCTTTGGATGTTCTACTGCAAACCAGGTATCAAGCTGCTGTGATCTGCACTAGGACTCACTTGTTTCTATCATAAATGTGTACTTAAATCTTAACAGTGAGGTATCTTGAGTTCTTCAGGTTTAAGTTCTGAGTGATTTGTTTTGTTGATTATTTTTATGATTGAATATTCAGATATTGACATTATAGATTCAGATTATTATATTTGATAATGTTTTTTATTATTATAATAATTTTTAATATTGTCTATCTATGTTGGTATTACTATTTTTAGTAACCATATTTATACATTATGTATTTTTCTGTAATTGGGTAGTTACGTGTTGGAGGAAATATATGCTTATTATTATTATTATTATTAAACCTACTTCCATTATGCTTTAAGGTCATAAGTCCTTATAACAGTGCTTTTACTTTCTGTCAAACCTTCTTTTAATGCTTTTCCGGCTCGTTTTTTGGACTCGTTCAGAATAATCTCTTATTAACACCCTCGGTAGTCCGATGTCATGTTGAAGTTTCATCTTTTTTGATATATTCTTTCCATTTCTTTGTTGTCTTGAAGAAAATCTTTCGCCTTGCCCTTCACTTACATCAGCGAGGTTTGTAGGGACGTAGTCAAGATGGAGAATGAAGAAAATGGACTTCAGAGCACATGTTACAACCCAGATTCTTAAAGTTGTCGAGTATGTCTGCGACGAATGTCTTGAAGTTCGGATCTCTTTTGTTTCCGAAGAAACCGTAACGACTAATTCAAAAGATGATCATGCTACCTTTTCTTCTATTTCAAATACAAGAAAATTTTCTATATTTCATCGTATTTCATTGGTTTTCTAATGCGTTGTTTGACGTAGATTCTTTCTTTTAGCTTCGCTTCGGATAAACCAGGAAACTGTCCTCAAAGATATCTGAAATCCTCCCATTGTTTTGGAAATTCCTTAAGAAAGTGTTTGATCAGCCCCAACTTGATGTGAGGTGCTGGAAGTAACACCTTTTTGGCATCCACAAGGCTTTTCTTCCCAAGATTTTCAACCCCTAACTCATACCTATAAGCTAGGGGTTGGAAATCATTTTTAAATTACCACTTGGTGTGTAGTTTATGTAATTTGTGAAATAACTCTATACCTGATAGAATTTTTCCCCGAAATCAGCGTTGAAACTACTATAATAATCACATATAAAATTTGAAACGATTTTTATATAGCATACCTGAAAATTTGAACTATTTGTTTTTCCAAAGTTTATTACAACAAAATGAATAGGATCATTCAATATCAGAAGTTTTGATTTGATGTATATTTATTTTCTATTATGTCTTAATTATGATTACCAACTTCTTAGATGATAGTCTTCCATTTAAGTGAAGAACTTATTACGAATTTAAATGTATATACCTACATCTAAATAATATTACATTCTCATTATAAACAACTTTCATTACATTCTAAAATAATCTTGATTGAGAGCTAGACAGACACTTAACACAGCCAATTAACAACGAAGTATATTGAAAATTATAACAGACCACATTTCGTAATAAAAGATTCATAGATCACCATACCGCTTTCCATCTGTCATTCAACATATTAGTGTTGCCCATTCGTACAACCATTCAATTCAACTTTTTCATTATTATCAATTCAAAATCGTGCATATTTTACATTCTAATTAGGCTCATGTGGTTTTCGTATAATAACCACAATCAGTCATACCTATATGACAACATCAATATGCGACTTTTTCAATCTAACACCAGTATCTGCTAATTTATAGCTCTTCGCGTTTCCAACACCTGTCTTTTAATGGTTTAAAATTAGAAATTTGAAGTCTTGATGCAGCAATTCATTAATAAAATATTCTGATCGCAAGAAATGTGACTAATTATGCTGAAAGAATTCAAAAAACAGGAAAGACGTCGATGTAAGGAGTTTCAAAACCCTACTTAAGTTAACATTAAATGTATGCGTAAAGGTTCCACACAAGTAGTGATAATATTTCGATCTAGAAGGAACTCATTTCGAGAAGTGCTGTCTATATGATGAAAAGACACAAACTTTTCGTCTATAGCTGTATGCAAAACAAATGATAATATAACAAATATAACAGTTAATAATAATATAACATGCATTTGGACAGTTTGGTGTGGTTTATGGGCTGGTGGCATCATCGGTTCATTTTTCTTCCAAGACGACCGTGAAAGAAACGTTTACGTTCAACGGCGAACGATACGAGCCATGATACGCAACTTTTTTTTGCCATAGTTGGCCTAGTTGAACTTGGTTGACATGTGGTTACATCAAGATGGTGCCACATGCCACACAGCTCGTGAAACAATGGACATGTTGAAGGATGAATTTGGGGAGCAGCTCATCTCTCGAAATAGCCCTGTGAATTGGCCGCCAAGATCATGCGAATTGACGCCTCTGGAATATTTCTTGTGGGGTCATGTGAAGTCGTTAGTGTATATGGACAAGCCGAACACGATTGAAGCCTTACAGGATAACATAACACGCGTAATTCACACGCGTAAGGGGATACGGGCCGAAGTGCTCGAAAAAGTGACGCAAAATTGGACCTTCCGAATGGACCATTTGATACGGAGCCGTGGACAACATTTACATGAAGTTATCTTTAAAATGTAAATGACAAAGGCCAAGTTTTCAATTTTAATAAAAATTTTGAATATATGATGCAAATTGAGTGTTTAATCCGATTTGAAAAAAAACTACGCTTAAAAATACATGTTCATCATGATGATTGATCATTCAATTCACACCTTTTCTATGATTACTTCCAAAAGACAACAGACTCAATTTGCTCAATTTGTAATTTATACAAAGAAACAATTCAAAAATTGAAAATTCAACTCAATTAACTTGATAAGAAAACGTACTTAATTTCGTGAAAACTAATTAGTTAATAATTTAGAAGTAAATGTAGATTTTCTACAAAAGACATTCAACCTCAAGAATGTTTTTTGATATTTCAACGACAGTTTTCAATTGCCATTTATTAGTTCACTTAATGTTGACAGTTTTTCAAAAAAGCATGGTTTCTGTTCGATAAAAATTTTTTTAATAGCGTCAGTCTTATTAATTATTTCATATTTATTTATCCATATTAAAATGATCCAATAGCACTAATTTTAATTTCAAATACCATTAATTCACAAGAACTTATCTTATTATCCCATGTTGATTGTATCTCCAAACACTTGTCTGTATATGAGTCATGAATTAAGTCTGAAAAGAACGGAGCGATGTGTGAACCCCCTTAGATCCGGCGAGATGTATGCCCGTGCATAAGAATCCGATGCGTGATTCATAAGATAGCCTACTACGCACATCTGCCTTTATTCCCACGTTCTGAGTGAACACGTGTTCAGAACCAAAGCGAGCTATACTCGTGTCATCTACTTGTTGATGGTCTGCCATGCTTTATTACAGGAGACTCTTTCTTTTCCTTTTCTTTATCTCTGGTCTCTACGGCATGGGCTCGGCTAGACAGATTATCACGGTCGCCGTTCTATCCTATCGCCCTAATCGTTATCTATGGGTTTGTTGGAGATAATGAGGGGCAATAAAGAACAAATAAAACACTTGGTTGAATGTTTGTAGTTTCGAGTTGATTAGTTGCAGGATTTTAAGATGATGGTCGAATGGTTGTAGAAGAAAATTCTTTTATATCCTTAACACTATTAGAATTTTGTAAGAATGAAGTGTTAGATGGAATTTGTGAAGCGATTAACAGTACTTTAGGAGCTTTATGTAATTCCATTTTGGGAAAAGTCTAGCATGTCTTTTTTAAAGATTATGACGGTTTTAGAGGTTATGGAATGTATGTAAAGAAGTAGTTTTTATGAAAAAATTTTGTGACTTGTTTCGAATTAATTTTGCCTTTTTTAAATTACTTTTCTCATTCAAATTTTATTCAGATCTCAAATAAGATTGTATGAGGAATGGGCACAAAAAAATATTTATTCTTACTTAGGGGGTTAGGTGGTCAAAAAGAGGTAAACATTCTCTGATATTGAATATGGATATTGAAATTATCAATTTGTTTATAAATCATTGCAATTTTGAAAAACTTCCACAATTTAGTCTAAAGATTCCTCCTGAATTGACAAAAAGTCCACATTTAATGTCGAAAAAGAAAATTGGCAAAAAATGTAGGAAACGTATTTTAAAATATTTGGACGAATGAAATGATAGAGAGTAAGTGGAAATTATCTATGCATTTAAAGTTAGAACAACAAATTTTGAACTGATAACAATATAAAATATGAAGATATCTCCTGTTAGGTGAACCTGAAGTGCTCTCCCATATTTGACATTTCTGAAACAAACAATTTTTATCTAAATAAATATTTTTAGGAATGTTGATTTGATAAAGTTTAAATATTCTCTTCTTATTTTAACAAATTTCATTATGTTTACTGCGGATTAGCGTATTGTAGGAAATTGTTGATTTATAAAATAAAAAATTCTTTTCGTTGTCAAATAGAAGTTGAATTGTAGGTGTTCATATTGGTTAAGACACTTAAGAGTTAAGAGATTGGTGAAATAGACGATTGATTGATTGGTAGATTGAAGAAAGTCAAGCGTTAATACATCTATATTTCGGAATTGAGTAGTTCTTCTTCTTTGTACAAGCCCAAGCTCATTTGTCCTTTAGCTGGCTTTTAAAGTCTTGTTCAGATGTATGTAGAAGAAAGTGTTACATTAAGATTGTAACTTAATTTATATAATTTCAGCATCCTGAAGAAAAACTGCTCAAAATTGGAAATATAGATGTACAACCGATTTACTTTCGTTTCATTAATTGCCCTTTTAATTATTTTTAGAGAAACTACAGAAAGCTCAAAATTTACGATTTGGTTATACAGGGCAAGACTACTTGCAAGATATATATATATATATATATATATATATATATATATATATATATATATATATATACATGTCCAAATACGAAAGTTTTTTATACATCGGCTTGTATTGATGTTCTGGCCTTTTCACCACTTCATAAAATTTATGACAACTGTGAGACTTTTCATGCTTTTCTTTGACATTTTTGCATGCGGTTCGGGTAATATCAGGCTAACACTCGTCTGACTGTTTTTCAAATCAAGCTTTTGTATGGTATGAGATTTTCACATAGTTTTAAGGGTAACTTTTGGTTTAAGTTGACCCATAGAGAAACATTGTTCATATGTATTGTTTGTAAGGTTTTCCTTCTGTTCCTAGTTTATTTTTAAATAAGTTGTGAATTTTATCATATTTTCCCAATCAGTAAATGGTTTAAGCTTTCGAGAAGTGTTTTTCAAATAAATGAAATGAAAAAATGGATATTTTTGTAACCAGTTTCCAAGTCGAAATTCAAGAAGACGGCCTGAAATTGTAAGCGTTGCTAAAATGCGATGCTAATTTTGTGACGATAAGCGAAGGTTTTCAACAGTTTAAAATTCGATGCTTTATGCATCCTATATAAAAAAATATACCTGCTACGTGCAGAAAAGGACAAACGCCCATTATAAATGCATGTCTAGAAGCTACAATTTTGAAATATTTTATTTTAATGAATCACCCAATATGAAACACACATATACAAAAATGTCGAAATTTACGACAAACAAAAAGATGAACGGATAGCAAAATTTCTATACCTACCTGTTCCGCACAGGTAAAGCGGTTCCAATCTTTTTCATTAGCTCATCGTAAAATTCACATCTCTCTTAATAACCTTCTCACTGATATATCTAAAAAACCGCGTTAAAATTCTCAAAAATGGTCCTCACCTCCCCGGTCCCCTTTCTACCTACTAGATGGAAATTGGAAAAAAAATACCTCGCTGGGCCGTCAAATCATTCACATCCTGTAGAGATGGGTCAGCGGTGACCGCCCACCACACTTTGCCTTTTTTACACCCTAAATTTGGCCGTGCACGTGAAACGCCCGAGGCTAGATATAATGACCTGGCTAAGAAGAAGCAGCTCCGCCGAGTATTTCTTTGCCCAAGAAACCCTGCCAGGGATCACTGAATCATTAATTCTATGGATGGGTTGATTTTGTACACAAAGGCGAGTATTATATGGGTGAGTCATAAAAGAGCAGTAAATTGAGAAATAATTTGATGCAAGATGACTTCGGGAATTGACAATTAAGGGTGGAATGATTCATGGTCAACCCCGCGATTTGATTGACTAATGGAAATTTCGATTTGGTGGTAATTTATTTTTGATTTAATTTTTTTCTACAATAATTACCTATAGTTATATTGAAATGGGATGGAAGGTATCTAATATGTTTATGATGATAATGCGCGATCTTTTGTCACGTTTATAACACATAATAATGAAAAGGGTTAGGTAATTTAGGTCCTCCATTAGGTGAAAAATATTTGTGCCTAGACACATCAGGATTGCCACTAAAGATTTAACTATTATTAATTAATATCCTTTCAGGTGAGGTAGGACAGGTTGAAAACGAAAATATGTCTAATTTCTACCATATTTCATGGTTCACTATAATATACAAATACATAAGAGAGCTTTAAAATGTGTTTATACACCTGATTGAGGTATTGTAAACTGAAACAATAGTTGTTTTGGAGAATATATATAATATTTTCGGAATTCTCAAAATGTGTTCAATGTAATAACCGTTTGACATGGAATTTCAGCAACAATCTTCCTCCTTAACCAACTGTTTGTAAATATATGCTAAAAAATCACTGCTCACCTTAGTAGCCAACAATTAGATAATATATATGTAGATACTTAGAATAAAGATATATTAGAAATATATTCATATTTATAGACTAGCTGACTCTGCGTACTTTGTACACCCATTTATTTTTCTCTGAATATTTTTCAAAAAGCCGGAAAGACATATTCTACTATTCATGCTACACTATCTTGTTTTTAATATTTATTCCGTGTGGAGCCACAGACTTACCCACTTAAGGGACTGGAATACTTCCTGTTATTTCAAATCAGTCGAATTATCAAAAAAATTTATATATTAACACGTTTGATGCATTGAAAGTGATTAACCTGTCTGTTTTATAGTTGAAAAAATGTTCAGAATTTAGTGCATTCCTAGAAACCAATGAATATAAAGGTTCTGGTGGCTTTACCAATAGCGTCCCTTTGAATTGACTCTTCGCGCAATATTTTGTCCCATCATTGCTAGCATTTTCTTATCAATAACAATTAAACTTTGCCTTGCATTATTGACACACAACGTTCATTGGTCAAATAGCAAAGATTTGCTGTGAACTGTAATCTATTTCAACGTTATAATTGAATGCAGGTCGACAGGAGTTAAACGCAACATTTTCATATTGTTAATTTCGATTCTATCGATTCCGTTCAATTTCATTCCGAGCTTCGCGTTGCTCATCAGTTTGACTTGCTCTTTTATATCATTGACTTGCTGCATTGCGAGTTCTGCGACTTAATTTTCTACATAAAGGTAGCTATCATTTTTAAAAACGATATTTCAACTGTAAATTAATTACAACTTTATAATCAGATATATCACCTGCTATGTTAGTAACGTGTATGTAGTTAGTAACGTCTAAAATGTGTGATAAGATGTCAGTTTTTTTATCCTCTTTTTGAGAATTGATAATTATTTCTTACTTATATTATTAATTCAGTATTCTTAAATTTTCTGATTTTATAAGCAATTTTCAAATTTTTTTCCTGACTATGACAAAACACAACAAAAAAATAGTGAAATGGGTCCAGCCGTTGACTCTATATTTTAGTTAGAAAATGTTCGTATGGGAAAAAGAAATGGGCTGTTTTCAGGGTTTTCCCGGCAATTAATCGAATTTTTCTCGCCTCAAAAACAATCCTTGGACTTCAACGAATATTTTTAAAGAAGAATTGGCAAGATTGGTCCAGGAGTTGTTGAGTTATACGCTTACAAACACATTTTCCGATTCATTTTTATATTATAGATAAAGTTTAATTTTTTTTATTAGTCTTATAAAATTGGTTGTATATTTTACATAAACTTGTACCCGCCAAAATGGACAAAATTTTCAGGGGTGTCACAACGAATCTAACATTGGGAGTCCCTCACCAGAAGAATTTTATATATACTTTTTCAATTTCAACCCATTAATCTTTCATGAATTTGAATTTTGCTCAGATTATTTTTCAAAATGAGGTGAAGAATTGTTGCATATTTGTCTAATATAGGTACCCAGGTTTATTGCATATCATTTCGTAAACGTTTACTATTTTTTCTTCATTTAAATTTTTTTATGATTTATTCAAAATCGCCCTCATTTGACTCAACTAATGCCTAATGAAATACTGGCCGATTTAATAAAATATACTGAATATTTTCAAGCTTTTTCTGTAGTAAATTCTTTCAAATTATCGTAAGTACGATGGATATACTGATTTCTGTGAATGGAAAATTGAATTTATTTTCCCATACACAAAAAAAAATAATATTATTTTTCTTTTCACACATTCAGCAAATTCATTTCTAAGTCTATTAGTTCACAGAAACTGGACCAGTCAGCAAATTTATTTATACAATAACGACGATAAATGGAAAAATAATTTTTTTTCTCATTAACAGACTGTTTTTTGGTGTGATTATCAATTTTAAGTTGATTTAACATTAATTCAACAAATTTAAAATTTGTTAAATGAATGTTAATTTTAATACAAATACGTATGACGACGTTTCGAAGTACTACTTCTTTATCAAATGCTGGATTAATACTTCCAACATTAATAATCAATATTAATCCAGCAATTGATAAAGAAGTAGTACTTCGAAACGTCGTCATGCGTATTTGTATTAAAATTATGAGAAAATTTTAAATATTGTTTCATTATGGATATTAATTTTCTCCAAGTATCGGCCTCATCAATCATCAATTTGAATGTTAATGTAAGTTAATGTGTTAAATTGATTTTCAGGTGTTTATGTTTTTAATTGTTTTGTTTTATTTATAAGTATTTCTTTAATGTAAAATTCCTGACATTGACAATAAAGTTTATTGAATTTATGAATATAATTTTTCAAATCTTTAATTTAAACCTTGTTCTGAATAATTACCAATGTAATATTCTAATTAAGAAGTTCTTAATTCTTAGTTTTATCTCCTGAAATTGAGTTTCTATATGCTTATTTTGAATCATTCAATTCTCATTACCAAATAAGATGAATCAATCTTCAATAAATCATATCCAAGAAGTGTAGGCTTAAAAATAATTAAAATTTTAGTCTCGCATTCTGTGGAAGTGCATCCTAATGCAGTTGAAAAGTAGGTCTACCTCTTGAGTTCGTCCCACAACCAAATTCCGGGACACAGGTAAAAATCACACTGCAGTTACCCAAATAAACACTCCCACATATAGCAACCACTTACGTGATTCAATTGAGATGGTCCACTTCGAAATATCTACCTGCGGATATTTAACATTCTATCTTACGTAGATTGTATCGTATTTAGGTACAGGTTTCGAAGGAATCGACAAAGTTGGAAAAAATATATTCTATCGTGAAATATTTCAGGATGAATTTCGATTTATTAGACAGTTAATATGATTGTTTTGAACCTGCGTAATTTATGCTTTTTAAGGAAAAAATAATAAATTCAGTTACTTCAAAATTTGTAAGACTTTTTTCATATATTCTATCGTGAAATATTTCAGTAATTTATTTCACAGTTAGTATGATGTTTTGAACCTGCACTATTTATACTTGATAATGAAAAAATAATGAATTCAGTTACTTCAAAATTTTCAACACTTTTTTCACTTATATTTCCTGAAAGAAAAAACCCAATCGTTTGGCAATCAAACACAAAAATTCGATAATAGATGATTTATTCAAACATTTCAGTATATCATAAATGGAAGACAAAGTCATACATAATAAAAACTATACAATCTTCAAAAAAATTAAAGCATCAATCACATCAATCAATTCTTAAGGTACAAGGAACTTAAATTAATATCACAAAATTCAGTCAAAATTGAGCAAATTCGATCACAAAGAAGTAACTCATTTTGAGATACAAAATTAAGCTTGGGCCCATCTGTCATTTGCCACTTGCAATTCGGCGTGTTGATTGTAGGAAATGGCATTTTTGTCGCCGTTGCTATCGATGTCGAAATCAGCTCCAACCATTGTAGTCCAGAAAAATGTACCAGCTTCAGTTTTCGCGAAGTGAACTGGGATGTATCTTTGACCTCTGTATACAGGCAAGATGTTCATATGTCCACTTTCATACACTGGAACTGCAGAAAACTCATCACAGGCATCGATCTCTCCAAATATTTCCTTCTCCAACTTTTCATTGGCAAGATTATCTTCGATTTCGTCAGATTCTTTGAAATAATCTGGCTGTGGTGATCTTCTGTAGGTGTTCTTCTTCTTCCTAATAAGGTCAATGACTGGTCTGATGACCCTCTTGATCTGATGAACTGCACTCTTTGATTTTTTGTCGTTGAATTTATTTTCGTTGATCGAGTTGTTTGAAGACATGGTGTATTCAAAATTACTCATATTTATTTCGATATATATATATATATAAAGCGTTGATAAGTAAGGATAACTTCGAGCTCTTAAGCGAGAATGATTATCGAGGGTGGTTGTTGGTGTATTTATATCCCACCGCGATACCCTAAGGGTGGGTGGGGATTGTTTAAAGAACCCCAAGAACCTATAGGAAGCGCGTATAGGGACAGGTGTGCGTTTTTCGAACAGCCACGGTCTATACACGAGAGCGAGAGAAAGGAACTCATTTCGACTGAGTTATACACTGCATGCAAAAATTACGGTTTGATGCTTAGCCAGTTAGTTGATTTCCTGACGTAAGAATCGATTAGGATTGTTTATGAGGGTAGAAGTAACAGGTAGATAGGTGGCGGAAAATAATAGCTTCGCAGTTTTCTCTGATTTAGAAAGACAGTTTTTGATGCAGGAACCTTTAGAAAAAAATGTTCATCTTAGGGAGTGATTAAGGAAATTGACGATACTATACAATATTTATATTCTAGATGCCTCATAAACCTTCAAACTTTGAAAATGTATTTGAAATTTGACAGTATATGAGGCTATTGAAATATATTTGTGAAGACAGTTTTTAATGCAGGAAGCCTTAGAAATAAATGTTCATCTTAGGGAGTGATTAAGGAAATTGACTATACTATACAATATTTATATTCTAAATGCCTCATAAAACTTCAAACTTTGAAACTGTTTTCGAAATTTGACCGTACATAATGCTATTGAGATATATTTGTGAAGAAAGTTTTTTTATGCAGAAACCCTTAGAAATAAATGTCGCCCCTGGTGAGAATACAGTAATAGACTTTATAATAGGTATTTTTTTCAGTACGTATGATTTATGATGAAACTTTTTATTTATGGGTCTAGAAAATTACGTTACTGAGATATGTTACTGAACTATATATTACTACTGTAAGTGATATCAGTAAAACCAGTAGTGCCAACAATCCTTTAGTGTAAAGAAACGTATGTATTAAATGATGTTTGTTTTGTGTTACAGAATTGATTCATTAAAAAAAATCTACCTACAAAAGTTTTGTTAAGATTTATTATTTCTACAGATAATCAATGAATCGTATGAAAAAAACGTGATGATAATAAACACACCGACACTGACATTGATAATATCAATTCACTTGTCGCACAAGATTGATAAACATATTATAAAAAAATTGTTTCTAAAATTAATTCCACATTAAATGTTTTATTCTAGTTTTATACTAAGTTTTCTTATTATAGTATTACACCAATTAAAATAGAACCTGAAAGACGTAATTTCTGGCGTTGCCCATTCAAATGGTGATACCTATTCAAACTTGCCCTTTGTGTGCTAGTGTATGTGATGCGCATATATGACGTAGTTCGTAGGGCTTTTAGGGCGATAGCTCCGGCCTTCGAAAGCGTGAGAATCGCGATTCCGTAGAGGTTCCCACACTCGGAAAGGCAGATGGTAAGCGTAGGGGTGTTTTTGATGTTTTCAGATTTCGATTTACCTCATACACCCTCGATGGTATCCTTTTACTTTTATATTCTTAGCCTAGCTTGACCCTTTTAGGTATTACTATTGATTCGGAAACGGTACACCATGTATTGGACATCGGAATTTTGTTATGTTGCAAGGAACTGAAATGTAAGATTTCGGGATTTTGAAAAGGATGTGTGGTTGTTATGTATATACCGTTCTGCGAGGGTTATTCTGGGGCATTTCTGCAGGTATATGCGGGATTTATTGCATTATTCCTTGTAGTTAATTGATCGTTTATAGGGGAGGCACCTGTACACAGTTTAACAAAAAAAATTTGTTGATGGTTCATAAAAAACAAGTCGCATAATAAAAAAATTGCTTCAAAAATTTAAGAAAACTTTGAACAAAAACTATTAGTATTGTCAATTAAATTATGAAATTTAATTTGAATAATTCAACATAAAAAACGATTTTAAAGTAATAACAATTTGACATTTTATGGATCAATTTCAACTTAAATATTGTTAAAACTATATATAGTATAGTTTTAAAAAAATCCTCAAAATAAGATTTATGGATGTTCTTTGATATTTTTCGACAATTTTTTTTGTCAAGTGTAAAATCAAGTTACAATTTTTTAAAATTTTCTTTGCACTCTTGTCACTTCAAATCTTATAAAAATATTAAAATATGGCTTCCCCATAATATCCATTATGTATAAACTCATTCCTTTTTAATTTTCATTTCGAATTTTTTCATTTTTCTCTTCAGAATACGACCATTAGAAATAATTCGAAAGTATAATATGAGAATATTTACAACAATAAAGAACCATTTACTATTGATGCCTAATTTTGCTATAAGTTTGAACAGCATACAGTTTTTTTTTGAAGAGTTTATATCGTCCACCAGAGTTAATGATTCTTGATTGAATCTGATTAATTCAAAATTAATATTCATTACTAAACTTTGGATCAAAAACACCTGGAGTTTGTGGAAATTATTACACATTTTGGAAAAGAACAAACTGCGCAAAAATATTTTCAACAAAATCTCGCATTGCATGTATTGAAACTGAATTTTTTCTCGTTATGATTTTACTGAAAAGCGTTTCGTCTGATATCTGCTTTTAAATTACTTGCAATAATCTCTAGAAATTAGTGAAGGATTAAAGGAATAAGCAATGAAATCTTATTAAATTTTATTCGAAATTGTTACATTTTCTTTGAGTTAAATAACCCTGACGAAGGCGCTACCACCATCTTTGTGTGGTAGTGTATTACACTCCCATCCAAAATCAAATTCAATCAACTTCAAGCTCCGAAGTGCTGTCAAAAATCACAATGATATTTTCGAAAAAACTCAAGCGAAGCCCAGTTCTCAATTGTTGTTTTCTTGCATCATTTTGTAATACATCGTCAACCTTAAAACTTTACGAGGCTATATTACAGTTTCTCCTTCATCGAATTTCATTCACAATGTTCGCGTACATAGACAGGTCCTTAAACAGGTTTCCAGTGTCCGGCGATTTTAATCTCGACTTGCTGCAAGTTGAGATTGCTTTAAATGGTCTGATTTACAGACCCACGTGTTCCAATGGGCCCGCTTCTTGTAGACTTGTTACTCTTCTGGCCATTGTTTAGGCGTTGTTTTTTAAGGTAGTTCTTCTGGAGACCTGAAAAGAAATGTATTTTAAATTTTTTCATTCGTTTGTTAATGATGTGGTATTATTAAATTCGGTAGATAATGGGATCGCCGAAGGAAATATAAATTTTTTTTACAACATTTAGATTATCAAAAATAATAAGATTGTACCTATTATTAGAGGAGGTTAATTATTTTCGAAAATCGATACAGATACTAAATGTTCAAAAAGTTTGTTAAAGTTGTTAGAAATAATTCGAATCCATCAATACACACACTGATATATGATCAATATACTTAGTATTTATTGAATTTTTTAGTTCAATTTTCATTCATATATTCATATTTATGCATATGTGTATACATTTTTTCAGACATAAAATGTATATATTTTTATTTGGTAAAGTATTTATATCTTATATTTTAAAGTATTTAGTCTTTGAAATTTTAGAATATTTTATATTTAGACGTCTAAATAGTATATTAAAACATCTTAATTTCTATTTATTTCAATGTGACTTTTTAAGTTATATTGAAAGTTCATCTTGAATTTTAGTAACAAAATATTGAGCAAAGTTCATGCTGAAAACTTGCTTCACTTGTGGAGCAAAAAAAAAATTTTAAAATAAAAGTAAGTCAATCTAATCTGATACTTCTTCTAATCAATTTAATACATAATGAAATAGAAAAAAAATATTGATAAAATTTCAAATAATAAATTAGAAAAACCATTAAAATTTCTTTTTGTTTTCTTCATCTATATTTTTCAGTGATTGTCTTAGTTTTCTCTTCAGCTCAAGTGTAATAAAGTCACTGATTCATATGTATAAATAATTCAAATTATTAAAGAAGTAATAAATGAATATTCATTAAAGGATTATACGTTCGTGTTCATTGATTTTAATCATCTTGATCACTGTCAAGATATATAAATTTAAAAAACTAGATCACTTCTTCGACTTGTCGAGACACGTATAATCTTGAAGAAATGATGCAACCACCTTTGGTTCTTGTTTACCAGCAGTCTTCTCCATCTTTATTCCACCGAAGCACCTATATGGTTTGCGTTTCTTTTTAACCCGAGGACGACACAATACACCCTCGTTTTATCCAAGATGCCGTAATAATAGTGATCCAAAAGTCATTGTGCAGTTTCTTTACAATTTTTAGTCGTTTAGTTGTCCTTTTGAATATATACTGCTACTATGTTTATTTTCTCACGATCCGTGAATTGTTGTTGGTTTTCCTGTCTCGACTTGCAGAGTGGATAACAATATGGGAGAATCGCTTTTAATTGTGCGTAAAAGTTAATGAGGGATGAAAATTAATGGCTCAATGAAACTTATTCGAAAGTTTATTATATTTAATATAATGCAAAGCACTCAGCTCAAAAATAGTTTAATTCACTTGACAAACCTTTCGGACTATTACCGCATTGTTAAGAGCTCATACAACTAATTGCATAACCTCTTGTTTCATGATAATTTATAATAAATATAACATAATGATGATATTTAAGAATAATATTTTTGTGCTATATAGTCCATAGTTTTGAAGCTATGTTATACATACACAGTCGTATATAATTATTACACAGTCGTTAGTAATGTAACAGTGTTTCAATATCACGAAAAAGTTTTAATGTAGCAACTTAGAGCCCTCAAATAAATCAAGAAATGTAGGGTCCGAATGTATTTCCTACATGAAGAAATGCCTATAATATTTTGAAAATATATTTTTAGTAAAATTTTCCAAAAAAAAAATTAAATTGATCCTTTGATTTTTCTATAGTTAAGGCTAAAGTGTAGTATTCATGCAGTAAAAATTACTAAAGCCCTGTATTTGAAATTTTCAGCCATTATTGTTATAATGCTCATTGTGAAAATATAGAAAAAACACAAGACAATTTTGAAATTTCACAGTTCAGATTGAGTGTTTTTCCTACAAATGTTAATTAAAAATTTTTAAAAATACATTTCTATTATATCTTCAAAAAATATTCACAGTGATAAACAACCTCTGAATGAGTTTTGATATTGAAGGCTAAATATAAAAACAGGAATTTTATACTATTCCTAAGGGTAGGTATTTTCCTGAAATATGAACACTACTTAGAGTCAAAAAACTTAAAATTCTTCATGTAATGGTTGTAGATCAACCATCATATTGAAAAATGAGTCAAATTGTTTATTCAACACAATAGCGAAAAATATTTGGAAATTTTAACCTCATTTAGTATCAAAATGTTGTCTAATAAGCAACATGAAGATTTTACGTTAATATCAGAGATTTTCTGAAAGATTTTCCAAAGTGTTTCAGCATTTGCCACCCTTCTGAAATTAATTACTTTCAAATTAAATGAAAAAATTTATGAGTAGATTTAGTAGACTTGAGTAGATTTAGAAAATCTTGAAACATAAAGATCTTCATTACTTTGAAGCTGACTGTTTCATGTTATAAAAATTTCAAATTATGTTTGAATTTTTTGAGAACTGTTAGATTTTCAGTACTTGCCAATTGAGTTTAGTGTTTGAAATTTCTCATGGGATTCAACTTGATAATAATTGTTTTCATTCGTTAATTATGTTTCCACTTAAACATTCAAATGTAGTTCACTCATCTTCAATTTTCTCCAGTACATATCAAACACAGAAAAAATAATATGATTTAACAAAAATAAAGTGAAAATGAAGCATTGGACTTATCAAATTTTATTCATATTTCACTTAATTTTCATGTAAGTACATACCTACGTCAAAGAGGTAGATCTACTTTCATTTAATCAAATTTGATTATACATGTTGAAATTTTTATTTCTGAATTCAAAATGAAAAATAAATGGAGCCTACAGTAATCGTTCTAACTCATTGTTTGATAAAACAAAATTGAAGAAAGTATAACTTCTTTATAACTATAACCTATTTATAATATTAATTTGAACATTCTATAGTATAGTAGTATAGTCTATATTACTATAGTTAGATTACTATTTTTTTTTAAATTAGATGTATTTAACTTCATCTTTAACTACATCTTCAGAGTTAAAAATTATGTTCCTCAAGACTTGAATCATTTAATTCTTTTCTTCACAGAAAGATTGATGTTTATGTTTGACTGTTATAAATCTATTGCGTCGAAATAAGAAAACAGAAATGATGGAATGAAACACGATGAAAATAACACCAGATTTGGGATGAAAGCTCATGAAAGACTTCATCATTATGTACAAAATACTAGTTTAAATTCCAGAAAAAAATTCTGTTCACTAGACTAATGTTTCGTACTGTTAAATCAAAATGATTTAAACAGCAAATGATTTAAAATAGTAATAATCTATCAAACTATATTATTGATTCGATTATATGATACATTTTGAGGCAAGTGATTTTGCAGCTCAATTTACTCTTTTTTATTGCTGTCATGATTTTAACATTTTCTTTGTTCTAAATTCTTTGTTATATTTCTGTCTACTCGTATTTATAATTGGTTATTTTTGGTACAATAATCAAATAGATGAATTTTTGGTTTATTCTATTTCTGAGAAGATATTTCTCCCACTTTATACTAAATAAAACGTATCACAATCAGCTTCAATTTGACATCTCTGAATTTTCAATGACAGTTTGTCATCCTTGTTTTTTAATGTACCCTCATTATTTTATTTTCAGTTTAATATGTTTTCTTAATCTATTGCAAATCTTGTCAAAAATTCTGGGAATTCCACCTAAAGAATTTCTGTTGTAATAATGAAAAAAATAGTAAAACAATAATAAAAATTATCACTAATTCACATTGCTGCTGAGTGTATGTCCTAAAAGGACGAGCTCACTATGAGACCCCACTAGAGGGGAAGTCACATCTAATTAAAAAAAACAAACTTCACTAGTAAAATGTTACATATTATTAAAGAATAAGAATTAGTTGTTTATTGAATGAAAGTCGATCATCTATGTCTATGCCTATATTCTCTTCTAAACAATAATGAATATAACTATTTATAATATTAATTTTAACATTCTGTAGTCGACATTATTATAGTTAGATTACAATTTTTTTTAATTAGTATTTAACTTCATCTTTAACTACATCGTTACAGTTAAAAATTATGTTCCTTAAGTTTGAATCATTTAATTTTCACCTTCGAAGAAAATGTTAAATGAAATACAAATAATCACTCATAATGAAATATTTAGAACATACACAATAGATCCTTCATCCACAAAAAATCTAGATCATCCAATCTGATGTTACACCCACATGACTATTGAAATTCAAGTTGGGGTGCCACAATATCATCTTGTCAATCCCTTATTAACCATTTGTAATACAAACCGGCGAAACAAGTGAAGCGAACCTAAAACCACCCTCTCTGCCTACCTGTCGACCCTCGCTCTATACCGCTTTATAGCGGTGTTACTGTGGCACCCCTTAAATCCATAAACTTCCTTCAGATACCTGCATATATGGTTTACCTGGTCTCCACACATTTAGTCCGTTTTCTTCATCCTTTTACTATTTATTTGAAAGAAATGGGTGACCCTACACAGTTATATATGATTTGGGGTTGTTATTTCAGGTTGAAGTAAGACTTTTTGATGCTTTGAATAATGTAATGGCTCGGTTAAAATAACAAAATATAGGGGAAATATGTCGGAATTTGTTTGAAAGCACGTTTTGATACATTCATACGTTTTCTTTTATACAGGCTACCCTCGGGTGAAAATATTTTGTAGTAGCATAATGAAAATTAAAAAATAATGTCAGATTCGACTGAAATGTACCTATTGTTACTATATTTCATGTCCATCATTCAAATTCTATGGAACTAGGCAGATGTAGATTCCACATCTTAGTTTGATAAATAGTTTGATAAATTAATTGATTTGTAGTCGATAAAAAGTATTTGGTACATTTACTTTTCAGTTAAATTTGTAGTTGATTACTAAAATGATTTGTAATTAAACTCCTCGAAAAGAATCAATTTATGCAATTTTTTTCATATGAAAAAATTTTGAATAAAATAATGAAAATGACAGATTTCCAGAATAGTTTAAGTGTGTTTTATTTTGTTCTTCTTTCTGATCTGAAAATTCTTTGAAAAGATGCAGATATAATTGTCTGGGTAATTTATATGAACTACATAATATAAATTCAGTTATGGATATAAATAAATATACCGAAAAGTGGCATCTGTAAAAATGAGAAAACCTTGAATTTATAAGTACGTAACGGCAACCTAGTGACATTGAACTCTTGATTATGGGTTTTTAGCCCGAAATATACATATTAGTATATTGATTTTTATGCAATTCAGACAAATGTTTGGAAATATAAGATATATTTAACAACGTTCTACAAAGTATTGTTTGAAGAATCTATTGATAATGAAAATTCCTAAATTTTTGAAAAAAATCAAATATTCTGAAAGTCGTAAGAAATAAAGTTTTTTTCAGGAGCAGTTGTAAATTACATTTAAAAACGTAAATGCCATCTAGTCAGTTTTTTCTGTAATGTTTGTCTTCAATCTGTTATCTGTGATTCTCATGGATTATGTCATGAATTATCTAAAACCTTAACAGTTTATAATAAAATTTTATATTTATAATTAAATTAAATTGTCCATTGAATTACTCCAAACTAAAATAGATTTAAAAATTGTTCATATAATCATGAAAAGTGTCCAATAATATAACAATTTGTCACTAAGTTTTTGATTTTACAAGAATTCAATGCTAATATAATATAATATCAACATGGGCGTATATAAGGGTACGGTTCAAACACTCCATCGGTTTCTGTAATGCTTGACTTCAATCTGTTATCTTAAGAGTACTTATGAAATTTTATATTTATAATTAACTTAAATTGTTCATTGAATTACTTCAAACTAAAATAGGTTTAAAAATTATCATGTCCATATAATCATGAAAAGTGTCCAATATAAAAATTTGTCACTAAGTTTTTGATCTTACAAGAATTTGATGCTAATATAATATCAACATGGGCGTATATAAAGGTAGGGTTCAAAGAATTCAAACACCCCATAGCTATCTGTAATGTCCGTCTTTAATCTTTTATTTGTCATAGTCATGAATTAAACCATGAAATATCTAAAACCTTAAAAATACTAATGAAATTTTATATTCATGGATAACTTAAGTGTTTCATTGAATAACTCAAAACTAAAAGAGATTTAATAATTATTGTGTTCATATAATCATGGAAAGTGTCCAATATAACAATTTTCAATATAACATTTTAAGAATTAATTGCTAATATAATATCTACAGGGGCGTATATAAGGGTAGGGTTCATAGGGTTCAAACACCCCATCACTTTCTGTAATGTTCGTCTTTAATCTATTATCTGTAATTGTCATGGATTAAATCATCAGTTATTTAAAACTTTGCGAATATTTATAAAATTTTAAACTTATTAATAACTTAAGTGATTTATTGAATAACTTCAAACTAAAATAGATTCAATAATTATTATGCTAATCATGAAAATTGTCCAATATAACAATTTTCCACCCAACGTTTCGAGAAAATCTAATAGATAAATGTATATGCTTCCATCATAGTAGACATAGTAGATATTATTATTAATAAATCACACGGGGGTTTCGCTTATCTCTTGAAACATTATGTTTCAATATGTTAATGGTGAAACATTATGTTTCACCATTATGAAAACTATAAAATTAAAAATTATCACACTTGACTTAAGTTTCACAAATATATTAAAAACTCTACATATGTTTCGGGTGGTTAACCCATTATCAAGAGTATACAATATCACTCACTATATAATATTGTATACTCTTGATAATGGGTTAACCACCTGCAACATATGTTAAGTTTTTAATATATTTGTGAAACTTAAGCCAAGTGTGTTAATGTTTAATTTTATAGATTTTATTATTGTTCAAAAAATACGACTCTCTTCGAAAAGAAATCAAGTCTTTCACACCTCCATAGAAATAAAGTGAAGACCTCCAAGTACCGAAATTTAAGAAATAAATGAAAATAGCAAAGAAATGTATGAAATTTCAGATTTTTGTTGGATTACGATCTTCTTTCATCTTATATTTTGTCAAGGACCCAAAATATTACCTCAAGAATACTCGCCTCCCAATAACATAATTCAAACCCCAATAATTCCTTTTGTCAATAATTTCTAAGTCCCAAAAAGATGTGCAAACATCTCTCAATCCCACATAATCGCAAATATTATCCGCGCGTTCTCCAATCCAGATAACTTCCGCAAGAATGCATATCTTGAAAACGAGACTGAAAGCAAACATAAGGATATCGCCAAATCTGGTGGCACACAATGTTGTCCAATATTACACAAAAATAAAATATTATGTTACCCACGATATGGCAATACGGACCTATTGGCATTGTGGCCATCAGATAAACACGCGTCCCTTCTTGTTTATCTTTCCCAATGTCAAAATTTGGATGAGATGCAATCATGCATGTTTGAATCTTCTCTCAGAAATATGATGAGGCGATTTTGCAGATAAAGCCGTATTGAGATTCAGGTAGAATAGATTATTTGGCGAATGTTGGGATAATATTGAAGTATTAGTATTTCTGAAAACTTCTTTTCTTCACAGAAAGATGGATATTTATTTT
Source organism: Henosepilachna vigintioctopunctata (assembly GCA_030704895.1). Classification (NCBI taxonomy): domain Eukaryota; kingdom Metazoa; phylum Arthropoda; class Insecta; order Coleoptera; family Coccinellidae; genus Henosepilachna; species Henosepilachna vigintioctopunctata. The sequence continues at coordinate 2,896,703 of JARQZJ010000091.1, forward strand.
TGAAATTGTTATACTTCTATTATGTTCGAAATAAGAAAACAGAAACACTACACGATGAAAATAACACCAGCTTTGGGTTGAAAGCTGATGAAAGCCTTCATTATAATGTACAAAATACTAGTTTAAATTCCACAAAAAGAAATCAATTCACTCGATCAATGTTTCCTACTGTAAATCATTGATAAGAAATGATTCAAAATAGTGACAATCTGTCAATTTATATTATTGATTGGATTATATAAGAAATTTAGAGGTATCTACGTATTTTTGCGGCTTAATTTTCTCAAATTTTTCATTGCTTCCATCATTTCAACTGCTTGTTGAAACAAAACATGTGATATTTCTGTCTATCGGCGGATCTATATATGGTTCTATTGTTGTGACGATATTTCTTCCTTTTCATCTTCTATAATATAAAAATGAATCGCAAAATGTGTTGGTAAGCGCATAACTCAACAACGAATATACCAATTTTGCCAACTCTTTTTTTTAAATGTTCGTTGAAGTCCAAGAATGGTTTTTACGGCGAGAAAACTTCGAATAATTTCCGGAAAACCCTAAAAACAGCCCTTTTCTTTTTCACATACAAACGTTTTCTAACAAAAATTTAGAGTCAATTTAAACTGTAATGCTATTCAATAAAGTTTATATTACAAGCACTCACTGTTGTCTAAGCAATGTAGGTGTGTTCCTTACGTTAAATAGTCAATTTGCACTTTATTACCGATACACAAAGTTCAAATTCAATCATATCTATCAAAACAGTGTGCGTTTGCGCGTTGGAAGATCTAATGTGGTTCCGAAATTCAACAAAAGTGATAATATCGCAAACCCGAACAAATTGAATAGTCACAAAATGTAAGCGCTATAGATTATTAGTACTAATCTTCAATTTGGTCCGCTTTCTATATAAATATATAAAAATGAATCCCTATTTCCCTTGGTCACGTCATCACCCTTGAACGGTTGGACCGATTTCACTATTATTTTTGTTGTGTTTGTTATTGTCAGAAGAAGGTTCTTAGGAGAGAAGAATTTAAAATATTGCGTGGAAAATTAGAAAATTTAAGAATACTTATTTAGGAATACTTAACAACCATATAACATATTATATTATTTCTAATTTATCTATCATATATATATATATATATATATATATATATATATATATATATATATATATATATATAAGGAATGTAGAAGTTTCTTGCGGTGAAAAGTATAAATGAGAAAAAACACAATTATCGGTATAGCCCGCAACTCCATTGGAAGCAGCCGTTGACACGTGTTTCGAGCTTATTGGCTCTCCTCAGAACGGCGTAGCCAAGTTCAAGGTGTACGAACCTGGAGATGGAATCCACAACAAAAGAACACACCTGTCAACGGCTGCTTCCAATGGAGTTGCGGGCTATACCGATAATTGTGTTTTTTCTCATTTATACTTTTCACCGCAAGAAACTTCTACATTCCTTATTTACTTAGTCGGTTGAAGACTCCGTAAAGGATAAATAGTCGCCACATTGGCGATACGTTGACCAAATCTCCAAACCCGGAGAGTTCACGTGGAAGCCTAGTAGTGGGGACTTCCTTTGCAGGTGTGTTCTTTTGTTGTGGATTCCATCTCCAGGTTCGTACACCTTGAACTTGGCTACGCCGTTCTGAGGAGAGCCAATAAGCTCGAAACACGTGTAAACGGCTGCTTCCAATGGAGTTGCGGGCTATACCGATAATTGTGTTTTTTCTCATTTATACTTTTCACCGCAAGAAACTTCTACATTCCTTATTTACTTAGTCGGTTGAAGACTCCGTAAAGGATAAATAGTCGCCACATTGGCGATACGTTGACCAAATCTCCAAACCCGGAGAGTTCACGTGGAAGCCTAGTAGTGGGGACTTCCTTTGCAGGTGTGTTCTTTTGTTGTGGATTCCATCTCCAGGTTCGTACACCTTGAACTTGGCTACGCCGTTCTGAGGAGAGCCAATAAGCTCGAAACACTTGTCAACGGCTGCTTCCAATGGAGTTGCGGGCTATACCGATAATTGTGTTTTTTCTCATATATATATATATATATATATATATATATATATATATATATATATATATAACTCCCTATTTCCCTTAGTCACGCCATCACGAGTGAACGGCTGGACCGATTTCACTATTTTTTTTGTTGTGTTTGTTATGTCAGTGAGAAATAATAATTGGGTGTAAAATTTGAAAATTTAAGAATACTTAAGTGTTCTTAATAATATAAGTAAGAAATAATTATTAATTCTCAAAAGAGGATGTAAAAGAGGATGTAAAACTGAATATCTTATCACACATCACGGTTAGTTCAGAGCTATCACGACTAATATTAAAACTTCAATTTAATATAAAATTTTGTTAAGTTTGAATAGACTAACATACACGTTACTAACATAGCTCGTGCCCTGTCTTACTCCTTTTGATATTTCACTACAAATTATATTGGTTATAAAACTCTGAAATTTCGTTTTGAACTTTATGTGAATTATGTAAAACGCAAGTCGCAGAATGCAGCAAGTCAAAGATATAAAAGAGCAAGTCAAACTGACGAGCAACGCGAAGCTCGGAATGAAGTTGAACGGAATCCATGGAATCGAAATTAACAATATGAAAAAGTTGCGTTTAACTCTTATCGACCATCATTAAATTATTACGTTGAAATAGATTACAGTTCACAGCAAATCGTTGCTATTGGACCAATGAACGTTGTGTGTCAATATTGCAAGGCAAAGTTTAATTGTTATTGATAAGAAAATACTACCAATGATGCGACAAAATATTGCGCGAAGAGTCAATTCAAATAGACCCTATTGGTACAGCCACCAGAGCCGCTATATTAATTGGTTTCCGGGAATAGACTAAATTCTGAATATTTTTGGACTTTCATCCAGCAAATATCTCATATAATTAATGATGAGATATAAGGGACAAGTACTTACTACGGAATTAGAAACATGCCGTTCAACTATAGAACGGACAGGTTATTGATTTCAATACATCAAATATAGAAACTTTTTTGATAATCGACTGATTTGAAATATCAGGAAGTATTGCAGTCCGTTCCTAAGTGAGTAAGTCCCTGACTGCACACGGGATAAAAAAAACGGGATATTAAAAACAAGATAGTGTATCACAAATAGTCGAACATATCTTTCCGGCTTTTTGAAAAATATTCAGAGAAAAATGAATGAGCATACAAAGTTCGCCTGGTCAGCTAGTACTAAATAAATCGTATTACAATCAGCTTCATTTATTTAACCTGAATTTTCAAAGGCAGTTTGTTCATCCATGTTTTTAAATGTACACTCATTATTTCATTTGTTGTTTAAAATGTTTTTTCAATATATTGCAAATATTGTCACTAATTATGGGGATTAAATTACCTAAGCCAGTCTCCGTTGCTTAGTCGGTAGAACACCCGACTATGGCGCGGTAGAACTCGGTTTCGAGCCCCGCTGAAGGCATGGGTGTTTGTCTTTGTCTATGATTTAAGTAGTTTAAATAATGAAATATGCTGGGTAATGTACATCGATTACAAGCCCAATGGCCGTTCGGAACCGGCGTTAAACTGTAGGTCCACTGAATTAAGTTTGTGTTAATTATAATATCAATATGTCTGAATTTCTTTGAAATTGCTTGTCAAACTGAACAATAATTCATTAGAACTTGTGAAAAGTTTTCGAATTGTCCAGTCAGTGAGCTCTAATTTTAAATACTAGCTTGTCATACACGATACACTGTGGAAAGTTTTGTTTTAGATGATTTCTGAATATCATCAAATAATATTTTAAAAACGGACTAGCTACGTGTTGTAGTATGATTAATAATTAAAGATGGTTATGAAATAATGAAATTCCACAAATTATCACTTAGTATCGAAATAGTAAGTGGGAAAATAATATATAATATATAAAAAATAATTGGACAATATTCACTTGAGAATGCTCTTTAATTTAGGTACAAAATTCTCATTTATTCACCTCACAATTATTCTCATAATATAAAAAATGTTTTGTCAAAAACTTAAGAGCACCGCCATTTATATTGTTTCTACAGAAAGTGACACATGAAATTCTATAAATTAAATACGTTCTCATCTCATTTAATAAGATATTTCGATTTATCGTCGTCTATGATTGGATATGCATTTAACCGCCATATCGGAACGCATCCTTCACTCATACGAGCGATAAAATAGCCCGTAGACCCTTTGAACACGTGCAAAATTCCAATTGACCCTTCGATTGGCCACACTTCATTTATAATCCGAAGACTTCCCGAAACCCGAAAAAGAGAATAAGAAAAAGGACAATTCGAGCACTCCCTTGAATTTAAGACCCTATTTAAGACTTCCTATTCGTCGAGGCGGATTCGTTAAAACCACTGAATATCATCGTTGCGCATCGAATTGATTTCTTACACGGAACGTTTCGTGAATCTGTGAATACGACCAGATGGCCCTTTGAACGTCTAAAAATGGCCGTAAGAGCCACAGAAAATTCGTGGAGGTGTCTACGCTTTGTACTCTCTACCAGCGTGGTAAGTCGCGAAAAATTCTCATTAGTTCTGTGAAATTTGGAATAATCGGGGTGGTAAATAGATAGTTAAGGAGTTTCTAAGTGAGCAGGGTTATTTGTTGAGGGATGTTGATATTGGGAGGACAATACTGGAGCACAATGTCCTTTTGAAAATATTGGAATAACCGACAATGATGAATTATTTCAATTAACTATCATTGAATAATTCACACCCTTTCTACAAAATTTTTATTGAGATTCGACGAGAAATTTTGAATATTCTAAAATTAATATTTGTTCATATACTTTTATTCATTTTAATTACATTCACTTTTTTATAATGAAATTTTTTTTATTCGAGAAGGGGGTAGGAATTAAATGATTTTGTCTCTCGAAATGAGATATCATGAAATATATATTACCAAATTGTAAGAAAAAAATTTAATAAAAAATCACTAAAATTAAACAGAACACTTAACGAAAAACATGACTACTTGCGATTTTAATCATTTCAATCAAACGAACTAAGGAAATAACGACTTCATATTATTCTGTACATTTTTTAGGTATACATTTACCATAATTTTAAGAAGCCATGAAAATCTTCAGGGTGGCCCACTGTGTACAATAATTATGATATTTATTTATACCTACTTCGTTAATCAGAGACTTTTCAGTCTCTGGTGAAGAAGATGTGTTTATTTAATATCGAGTAATTGGTTCACAGGAATATAAATTGTATCACAGGAGATATAGAAAATGAATTACAATGAAAATGTGATTGACATGTGATTCACTGTAGACTGACATCACTGACATATATGTAACATATGTCTGCGATGTGCAGAATTTTTGCATAGGCCTTTATTACGTCTTTGCAATGAAGATGTGAAAAATCGACATTGATATCGAGTCAGCTAAACAAATTATAGAGGTCAAAATGCCACGAAAATCAGTTTTTTGTAAATACCGTGCGATCTAATGCTCGGAGGTCAATAGAGGCCATCATAAAAATTTTTCGCCGAGAAATTTTCTATAAATATTGCTGTTAGCATTTTTTTTAAATCAACTGTTTTTGGAATGGAGCGGTGAGAAAAACTAGAATGCGTGATTGTATACCGTACAACAAGGAGTATACTCTTTTGCTTTTTATTCAACTTTTTGAGAGCCTTGAACTTATATTGTAAAGGTTTTTGAAAGTCTACTCGTTTTGTCAGCGAACTGTTAATGATATAGATACTGAAGATATCGACACTATTATCATTCACTCCTGAATGAAAAAAAACTTCTCATTACATATCATGGATTATCCAGATGGGAGAAACCATGTAAAAAAATGCCTTGCATTCTACCTCGAAGGAAGAGGAGTGTATCCTTTTAATATAGTCGCATTTTCAGCGCTCTACCTCGATTAATTTTATAGAAAGATGCAGGGGAAATTTTGTGTAGATAATCTCACGACAAACAATTTTTATAGTGACCTCTATTGACCACCGAGCATTAGATCGCACGGTATTTGCGACAAATTGATTTTCGTGACGTTTCGATCTTTATAACTTCATTAGCCGGCACGATATGAAATTCGATTTTTCACATGTTCATCACAAAACTTTGATGAATGTGTATACAAAAGTTCACCTCACTAGGTGAATTTTTTGGGTGTATTCTACCCGCAGATGAAATCTAAAATAACTGGACTAATATCCTGAATATTCCAGAAATACTGATGGTTTTTATAATAAATTTGTAGACTTTGTCAATAGGTCTCGAAATTAATTTCAAGAATAATATACACTGTGAAGGAATCAATTCAATGCTTTCAAAACTGTATCAAGTAATTTAAAAAGTACGTATATCTTAGATAATGAAATAGTTTCGTATTTCAAAAATTTTACGTTTTCTTAAATTGTTTGGCTTTTGCTATATGAATATTATTTTTTTAAAAATGTTATATTCCTTCCCTCGAAAAGAACCCAAATATGAATAAATATTTAATTTTCGTCTGTCTTTGTATTGATAGCAATGAATGTTTTGTGGACTGCTCGATCTCTAGATGTGAATCGATTGGAAAATAATGTACTTAACGTGTATTTCAACTAAATATCACCTTCGTATGTTTGAAAGAAACGTTACAGTTTGCACGTTACGTTCTACTGCAACGTTGCAGTAAAATGTAAAACATCAAATTTCGATAAAGGATTTCAAAAATCATCAGAGGAAAAATATTCTTAGAATATTGAGTTTGTAGTTATTTATGTGTAAAAACTTTTATGCATTTGATACTGTTGTTGAGAGTAAGAATACTTTCATTACTTCTTCTTGTAATTAAAGGGATTTTTTTACATTATAATATCATTTATTTTACACATACTCAAAATAATTGACTAAGCGCAACATGGATTCAGAAGCGGTCACTCAACCTAATCAGCTACAGTTAAGTTTTTTGAATCCGTCTACGAGTGTTTGGATAAACACATGTTTGTGGCTTGGTTATTTTTTTATTTATCTTCGGCATTTGATTCACTTTCCTTCGAATTTATACTTGATAAATGCTACCATTTAGGTTTCAGAGGCGTTTTTCTGGATTGGTTACGTAGTTACCTTCAAGAAAGAACAATGGTATTGAGAATAGGCGATAGTTATTCTCCGACACATGAGAACAAGGAGAATTGAGATCTTGGAGTACCACAAGGCTCTGTACTCGGTCCTCTTCTATTTATATTGTTTATAAACAATCTGCCTGCGAAGTTTTCCCGATTTTTTGTGACACTATTTGCCGATGATTTTTCGGTGGTTGTTTCTGGCAGGACTCCTGAAGAACTTCTGGAGGCATGTGAATGCATTGTGAGGGAGTTTGTAAATTTGTGTCTAGGAAAAATCTGATGGTGAATGTTGACAAAACTGTATATGTTCATATTTGTCTGAAGGGCAATGGAATCAGTACCTTGAATGTTACCTTGAATATGGAGACAACACTATATCATCATCATAATCAACTAAGTTTCTTGGAATATATGTAGACAGAAATTTGAGATGAACATCACATATTGATGTTTTATGTAAAAAATTGTGTAACTCATTTTTTGCAATCTCCAGAATTAAGAACATTGTATCTAGAAACTGTTTTATGAATGTGTATTACAGTCTTGTATATAGTCATCTAACCTATAATATTCTGCTGTGGGGCTGCTCTACAGAAGTAAATAGGGTTTTTATTACACAGAAGCGAATACTTCGATCAATATTCAATATTCACCAACGAACATCTTGTAAACATATCTTCATTAATAACTCACCCTACCTTGTTTATATATTTATAGATGTTTAATACATGTTAAAGAAAAAGATAGGTTTATTAAATTGAATAGTAATCATGAGTATTCAACAAGGAACAGTGATTTGCTACTTATTCCTATGTATAAAACAGCTAAATTTGAGCACTCTCTCTATTATCAGAGTATTTAAAATTTCAACCATTTGTCGTCAACTTTGAAATTACTGAAAGCTCATTTGTTTAAGAGAGGAGTCTTTGATGTCAACAAAGGCATACTATAGTGTGGCAGAGTACTTCGATGATTCGTATAGGTAATAATGTATGAAGCAGTTTTTTGCATCACATGTTTGTTTATTTTTTTACCACGAATGTCCCTCACCATGTGAAATTGTCTCAAATGTTTAATATTTCTGAGGTAATTTTTTTATTCTCTTCTTTTCAATATAATTGTATTTTTTTATTATTTTGAATATAAACAAAACCAATATCTTTGCTTGAACTAATACTTTTGTTCGAGGGCTGAATGGAAGATCAGACTCAAAACTAAATTCAGTCCTTTCGTGAGCATTCTTCTTAGTTGTAATTATTGTATCAATTGAAGGAATGTAATTTTACAATGTAAGGAACGAATCTCAATAAATTTTATATATTATTATTATTTATTTCATTACAATAGCATTCATAAAAATTGTATTTCGATTTCATAAATATCAAATGTTTGATAAAGAATTTTCAACGAAAAAGTCAGATACGATTAACTAATCTCATTAGATTTCGATTGGAAGTTTAGTCATAATTCAGTATGTTTGTTCGTAAATATTTATCGAACTCGAGTACAAACAAATTTGCTCGAACCAACACTTGAACCAAAAAATCGTTAAAGAAGTTCCTTTCAATTTCTTAAGAACGCCTAGCTAACTTAACAATTTCCAAAACATCCCAAATAATAACCTATTATACCGAAATAGCTTTGAAGCGTTTCGGAAGTGTGCATTTCTCGTCATCAATAGCACACGTGTTGACAAACCCGATACGTTTAAAAGCTACAATTTATAACATCAAGAACCGATCTCTTTGAACGTCGAAGACGCTACCCGAAATTTCGAAAACCGCACCAACCGTCTACGGTCGTACAATAATAACAGAAAGGAGCTTTCGAATGTCTCGCCCTTGCCAGCCCAGATTCCGCCCTTTGTCCTCGTTTAGTCCAGCCTGCTTTTGATCGACTTTGCAATAGATGTGGCGGAGTCATTCACCATGAAACGCTTTGTGTGTCGATATAATTTTTCTTAAATGGATTGATGTGTGAATGTCCTGTATTCGATATATTACGGTTTCTATGCTGCCCATTCTATTCTAACTCATTATGTTGGTGACAGTGTTGTTATAGTTCGTCAAGGTATCTCGAGATAAACGAAAGGAATTTAAGATTTTACGGAACTGAGGATACAAAATTACCTTCTTAGATTAGACTAAACGATTTACATCTACAGTAGGGATGATCTTTCAGAACGGAGCTTTTTGCATAATTCACTACAATTTTTTTATTACAAAGACTGGCCTTGACCAAATAATCATTCTTTTAGTCATTCTACTACACCAAAGTAGCTTCTCGTTGTTATTCAGGATAACAAATTGGTTGAGGCTTTCGCGGCCAGTCGTTGAACTAGTGTTGTCCTGGTCCGTCTGTCTACTTCCAGAATCAGAAATGGAACGACTTCTGAAGAAGCTCGCCACTCGTGCTAGCGAAACGTTAGGAAGAAACTCCAACAGACGACGGCCCTTAGACCCGAACCAGGACAACACTAGTTATTCAGGATAACTTGTAACCCGACTTTCGCTAAGTTTTAGAAGAGTGAAGTTATGAATTTGGCAAATCAGTTTTTGCAGCTGTTAGCCAGCAGACTTTCTGTGGAGATAGCCGCAGAGATTCTCTATTTCCTGGTCCAACAAGTTACCGATATCTGCAAATTATCTACCGGCCTCATGTCTTGGTAAAGTAGTCCTTTGCAGATTTTGGGTGGTGGTTACTGAACTTTGTGAGCAATGTTCTGACCTTTCGCTACAGATTGTCAACATCAGTTCTGTACCACTTCACAATTCCGAATGAGTACACAGGAATTTCATCCATTTACACAAGTTCCAGAGCAACAGGGGTGAACAACAAAATATCTTCAAAGTGTCTTGTGATTATATTGTCCACAAATTTATCTAGTCTCCCTGCAAATTTTAACTGCTGCTATCTACACTGGATTCGCGCGTTCTACCAAGAAAAATGTGGCTGGGTAATAAATCCCAGATTAATGGCTGTGGTAATTGATAAATAATAGTTTGGAGTCAATCTAAATTCAGTTCCACCTGCTCCATAGAAACCGTAGAGACTACTGAACATATTTTCTTGTAATTGCTAGAAAGTAGTTTTAATGTTCAAAATTTTAATGTTCGTCAGTAGGTGACAATTGTCATGGCAACACGTATCGCACATATCCCTTTTTTACAACAGACGGCACAAATTCAGCGAAAAGAGGAATACGTGATTCAGAGGGAAAATAGAGTGAAGAGCAAGTATGATAAGTAGGTTCCTCAATTTTTTTGCTCCTACAAGAGTCACGATATTAATGAAATGAGGGTCTATAACTGTTCTTGATCAAAATAGGAAAACCGTGTACTTATTTTTGATAAGGACCAGTATATCCAGTCAAGGTCTGGTCTTGGTACCTAAGTCCCTCAATTTTTGATGCTTTATTGTGTGAATTTTCTATACTTATTAGTTTTAATAATGTAATCACCAATAGCTTTCTGATGGTACTTTTATTGCCTGTATCAGGTCTGCTCAAACTGAAAACTTTTACCGCTTCTGCTAATTGGTAGATATTTGTGCACCAGATGGGGAAGGTCAGAAATAAATGATAAAAATTATAACAGTGAAAATAAGTTTGAGAAGCCCTAACCTATATAACGGGTGTTTTTTTAGAGCTGTAGAACTTTAAGTTGGCATTACTGTTGGAGATGGCGACCGATTTAACAGCTGAGAAGTGATTTATTCTCAGTTTGGTTCGGTAATTCATCATGAATAGATTTACGCCTGAACAACGCTTGCAAATAGAGTCGAATGAGCCCAAAACGAGATTGTCGTTTTACCCGATTTTCATAAGCGAATTTTGTTTAGCGATGAAGCGCACTTCTGGTTGAATGGCTACGACAACAAACAAAACTGCCCCATTTGGAGTGAAGATAATCCTCAAGTGTATGTCAAAACACCGTTACATTCAGAAAAACTGACTGTTTGGTGCGCTTTATTGGCTGGTGGAATCATTGGTCCGTACTTCTTCAAAAACGATGATGGCCAGAAGGTTACAGTCAATGGTGATCGGTATAGAGCCATGATTACTAACTTTTTCATTCTTGAATTGAATAACCATGATGTTCAGGAGCTGTGGTTTCAACAAGACATGTCACACAGCTCGTGTCACAATCGATTTATTGAAAGACAATTGATGACCGCCTAATTTCACGTTTTGGACCTGTAAATTGGCCTCCAAGATTTTTAGATTTAACACCGCTAGACTACTTTCTGTGGGGCTATGTAAAGTCATTGGTCTATGCGGATAAGCCACAAACGCATGACCATTTGGAAGATGGTATTCGCCGTGTTATTGCCGATATAAAACCACAAATGTTGGAAAAAGTCATCGAAAATTGGACGTCCAGATTGGACTACATCCGAGCCAGCCGTGGCGGTCATATGCCAGAAATCATATTTAAAATGTCATGCCACAATATTATCTTTCGAATAAAAAATATTCTTGTCAATCGAATGATCCATCGTTGTTTCATTGCAATTTAAAGATCTATACCTCTAAAAAGCACCCTTTATCACCGTCCAAGCATGACATGCACTCCCGTAGAGCTATAAATGGCGATATGGTTGTATTTTTCCCAAGGATTGTTTATAAAAATCGCATTCAAACACATATTGAACAAATTCAATCGACGATGAATCAACTCTAAGATAGTTCATATTTAAATGAGAGGTAATAATAAATACTTGTCTAAAAATCACTGACTGAACAATTATTTATTCGATTTTTTTATTTTGGGAATTAAGAATTGTTCAGTCAGTGATTTTTAGACAAGTATTTATTAATACCTCTCATTTTCATATTGAACACATCGGGTGAATAAGAATAATTGTTAAATTCATCGTTGCCAATTAAATTCAACTGACCGCCTGTTTGTGATAATTTCGGATTATTTGTGATGTAATACGCGATACTTATGACTTATAGTTGAATTGATGAATGTTGAAGTTGTAAATTCCAATGTATTTAACACATCTCTGAGTAAACATCTTATATTGACACGTGCGAAAATAATGATTTATAATGAGATTCTAATTTTCATTTGACGTCTATGCCATAGAAATGAACAAACACATAATATGTGCAAGTAGGTAAAAAATTTGCTGTGACTATAGACACAGATAAATATATTTCTCCCTAGTAATTATCCAGAATTACACACAAAAAAAAGAATTTGGAAAGCAATCGAAGCTGTGTGTCTAGAAGGGGGTGCTTGAGAGGATTCACTCCATCCACAAATAGAAATTTAAATTTATTTTCGCTTAAGTTGAAGAATTTTTTTCTGACAAATTGGTAGTAATATCTTCTGATCAATTGGGGTTTTTAGTTTGTCAGATGTTTGATTTTTTTTGATAAATAAAAACAATTTCGTGTAGGAATAGTATTTTTCGTAATTTTTTGACCAAAACGTATGATCACAAAGTAACGATGCAACATATTTGGAGATTTTATTAGTTATCTGTTTTCATGTTATTGAGAGTTCGGAGTCTGTGATAAACCGGTAATCTTCCAATTTTCAGAAAGCAGGCGAGCGGAAAATCCCAATTCGATTGTCAACAGAACTAAGACGAAAAATAGACGAAAGTAACACACTAAAATCCTTGTGCGTACGGTTTGCAAACAAACATTCTACATCTTCTTATCAGATCATTGAGAATACCAAACAGATCTATTTGTGCCATTAAATGCGTGAAGCCATACGTGAACGAAGAAAAACTGAAATAACATACGTATCTTGTAGGTACACAAATTCTTATAAGACCAAAAGAAGACTTCACCGATGACTTTCTTTACGCACACTTTGATGAACGACGTATTTCAATTTGAGAACATAATCTTTTCAAATTGAATACTTTTTTGTCGTAGAAGATTTCATTATACAATCCGGTTGATTTAGTTTTTCAAAATGAGCTTATCAATATTTTTCATGAATGTACCATAAAAAAATATTTTTGATACCTTCTTCGAAAATAGTTTAGAAAAAAAAGGAGCAAAAAAGCAAGGCTTGTGATTCTTATGCAGTAGGGTAGGTTTTTGGAAGCTTGGACTCTCTTATCGAACTCTACGCGCAAAAAAGGGATCAAACTGTCCTATGAAAAAGAGAGAAATAAATGCATAGGTGAGATGCCACTTTCATAATCTACATTCATATGAAGAGTATATACATTTTCCCTTCATACATAAGTGTGAAAAATATTGAAAAAAACTTTCGATAATAAAAATTTATCTTATACTTGCTTAAAAAATTATTTATTTGAACTCCCTTATTGACAAAGGGAGTCTAAGCTTCCAAATATTGGACTTCCCTTGTTTTATATTTTTTTTATATTGCATATTCGATTTAAAAAACATTAGTCCTTAAAAGTATTTTTTCAAAGAACGTGATTATATAAAGCTGTATAAAACCCATAGAGTCAATACCAAAATGAAACTGTAGCAGCCATTTTGTCCCTGTTAAATTGTAGCACCTAGTTATGACGTCAGACAAGTGGCATGCGAGTGTGCATAAACTAACACAAACCTGTCCACAGAAAATCAAAAGGACCAAAAAGGAGATTTACTAGAAACCGATTTCAATTCGGATAACGTACAGTATCCTATGACACAATAAACCTTTAGGTGGTTAGTATAGCGTAAAGTGATTTGCCTATTTTCCTTTTATGACGAAATCCCAACTTGTATAGGTTTTAAATTCAAAGAAAGTCTATTGAAAATGAGGTGCCCTACGGTGATTGTACGTCTATTGTGCCTATCTTCACGGTTAACCGAGTACGACTATTCGGTGGGCGCATAGAGGAGCCCAGAGATTAAAGAGCGTGTAATATTGTTTCATGCCCATTTATTTCTTTTTCATCGGGCTCTTGGACTCCAATCTGCGAGCCATTTTAACGAGAAGAAGCTCGAGAGACAAATAAGCGGAAAATGTAAGACTTTCACAATTGACCTGTCTCATTCATCGATAGAACGTCAATAGATAGTGATACAAATAAGAATGAACTCAAAAAATAACTAAACTAATAATGAATAAATGAATTAAAATTTTTTTATTGAGTGATATAAATGTTTTTCATTTTAATCACATTCAAAGGTGATATTTTTCTGAAAACCAACGTGGTTATCAATGTGACGGGTAAAATACGACTCCAAACGTTTATTTAACTATCGCAAGGTAACACTTAGCACTAGGTGCACTTAGTCTACCCCTTAACCCTAAAGAAGAAAAAGGCGTCATGTGGTGGCAAATTACGAAGACAACAATCTTAATGTCGATATATTCGAAAGGAGTAGTCAGAAAAGTAGAAAAACACTGTTGGTGAGAGTTGAAGTGCGAATGCAGTTTCAATTTCAGACATATATTGAAGGCTCCTACATAAAGCACCCTTTCCCAGACGAGTAGAAAACTAAGCCCAAAAACAGAGATATTCATAGGAGACGGAAAGAAGTTTTTGAATGTAGAGTAAATATCATTTACAAACGTAATCTACAGTTCTCAAACTTCATCTGGATTTTGAGGTTAATAAAAAGCTGAATAATTGTAACACCTCACATTGAGGCACTTAGGGATGACATAGATTTGATTCCTTATAAAGAAAAAACTCAAATGTCCCACAAAAAAATTTAAGTTGAAAATTAGCAGAATAATTTTCAATAATTGCTAAGATTTTATCATTTTCATATATACGCAATATATATTTATATGTAATTAATATATATAGTTAATTAAATATAATATTAATATATATTATATCAATATTATATTTAATTAACTATATATTAATAATTATATTAATTAATATATATATAATTCATATATAGTTTATACGTCTAAAGAGTATTTGCATGAGGATACTCGTTAATTGAGTTTTTGATAAATAATGAGAATAGTTATAATCCAGTGTAGAACCTTGAGGATCCCCAAAATTTATTACGTGTAAAAATATCGTAGAAACACTAATCCGTTAGATTTTAGTACTTACCACCTTGCACGTATTGCACGTACGTCCAAAAACTTCTTCAAAAGGGTTAAATTACTGTCAATTTGATTATTAGAAGTTGCAGTTTTGTTCTAGGTAATCATAGAATAGTTTTTCAAAGATACACGAGATTTAGCTTAGTGAAAAGTATGCTCAAATAGGAATACTTGCACATATTTTTATATTCTGTAGCAAAAATTTCGATGTTAAATTGTAAACTCCTTTTTGGTTTAAATTATCTGGAACTTCTTAAATAGGTTGGGACATTTTAACTTGCACAGAGATCACAATTATTTTTCAGAAAAATTCTTCGACAATAATTTTCTTTTTTACTCGAAAATTAAAAATGATTTGCGTTTCAAAGATAGTGTTCATCCTCATATTAATTTATTCTTCAATATACATCTATTATTTGATTTGACATCATCTTCAATCTGGTGAATAGCGGAACCATCTGAATGTCCAATTTTTCATTCTGGAAATAGAAAAAAAAAATGTTAATAATGATTTACGATCGGTCGGGTATGACAGAATAATTTGTTTCTCTTCTCAAATACCAAACAATACTTTCTACAGAAACATAAAAATAATTCTTTCTATGAACAATAAAAACTGAATAAAATCTCATATATTAGAATCTATTCAAACATTTCCACTCTGTGTATCCCGAAATTCAATAAGAATAATGTTCAGTTTTGAATAAAATGAATAATAGGTTCTCATGAGATAACTCATGATTATATTCATTTATTCAAATTTATTCTTTCTTTACAAGTAGAGACATGGAAATTCTGTTTTAGGATGGCTATTATTGAAGCTATTATAAAGAAGAACGACGTAAACACATTGTATCTAGTCATTATCTAGCAGCAGTGTCATGTCAATCATGAAAATGGCGTTTAAAATCATTAAGCACACAAAACTGATGGTATAATACGAGAATTCAAGTCTGGTAATCAAATCGATTATTAGATCGGATTCAGAAACGACTAAACTCAATTTTTACTCAGTCTATCCTTAAAAATTCAAGTTTTTTCTCCAATCCATCCTCAGTTGCGTGTATTATTGTTGTGGCAGTGATTGAGTTATATATCTATTTCTTAAGTCTCAGAACTGTTTTGTTCATTGTATACTGGCATTATTTGCTCTATTTGTAATATCAGCATAACTTTTTTCATATTCTGCAATTATTATATAATATATAATTATATATTATATTATTAATATAATATAATTATTATATTATTATAATTATTATAAATATTAAATGTTAATATTATTCTTGATGTCTTATTTTTTCTTTCAATGTCTTTGTTATTTTCGTTTTCTTTATTTACTAGACTTATTACCATAAATTTGTGGTTATTTACAGTTGTTTCCATATAAGTGCATTCAATACATTCATATTGCATACATATACAATTTTTTCTTTTGATCCTGGATAAAAATAATCATCTAGAACTTATTACTCTTGATGATGGATCAAACTTGTAAAGGAACATCTAAATACGTAATTTCATTTCTATACCAAGCCACAGGTTTTATTACTAGAAACTTATGGAAAAAATACTTTGTTTACTTATTTATTTATTCATATATTTACGACTGGAAGTTCGAAATATTCCTATATTTTCTAGCAAAGGAATACTAATGAAATTGGTCGTTGTTCGTTTTCATTGTATTTATAATAACTAACAGATTGGACATTATTAAATTTAGGATATTATATAGTTGATCTTCATAGAGTTCTTCTTTTCTCCAATATAGAGTTTTTCATAAAACTTAAAACAGTTTTGAAATCCTTGAAAATATTTGATGTTTGAACTAATTGAATGTAGTATTTTTATTGTTTCAGATCTCCACAGATTCTAAAATATGCAGGTTGAAATATCTGGAAATGTATGTACAATTAATTTAGAAATATTTTTATTTCTCTTTTCCAATATGAAAAATTGCTAATGTTCCCTAAATTTAATGGCGAAGTTGGTACCTGTAGATAACTCTATAATATTTAAACTAATTACAGACACAAACACATTACACCACATATTTTATTCATAATTTGATTTCAATTTTCGAAAGATTTGTTTCTTTCACAAAAGAAATTTCAGTAAATTATAACGCAGAATTGAACAAAATACCTCACAAATTCAATCTATGGTGTAGAATTATAGATTATCGTCGAAAATAATCATTATTAACCAACAATATTTATTGTTTTTTGTCATTTATTAGTTATGCTTCTTCTTGAAACAAAGGCTTTTCAAAGATCGTTCTTCGAAAGCAATAGTGATATCAAATAGTCATCGAGTTTACCAGATTTAACAACCATAGGCGGTTTTCCCCGAAAAATACTTGAAATAACAAGTGTGTATTGATATGACGATACTATCGTCATATAGAGTAAACAAAAAATAATTGCAACTTTATGTCAATCTCGTAAAACAATATTCAATGGATTTTCAATTGATTTCCCAATGAAACAACGCTTTTATTCCCTTCGAACCAAGGAGATTTCATTGCGTCACTTTGTTCTCAATATTAATTCATATTGTCATAACATACACCTATATTTCCTTCAATGTTATCTGGTATTTATTTTGTTTTACTCACATAATATTGCGGAAGGCGTCTTAGAGCAAATTATTCAACGATAAGTAAACAGAACTTTATTGATTGATCACTCCATCGATCGTGCTATTGACAGGATGCAATCAATCAATATTATTATTTCGTAATATAGATTATAGGTGATACAATTTTTTATCTGGGATATGCACGTGACGAAATATTTCTTCAGTAAATGTCAATTGACCACGAGTGCAACATTTGATGTATCATTATTGAAAAGAATGATAGTGTAATTGAAAACACTTCACTAGTGAAGCTAGATTTGAAAAAAAATTTAATGCGCTCAACATATTCTTTTATCTTTCACAATTCTTCTTTTTACAATTTTTCAAACTTCTCTTTCAACAATGTTGACTTCTTTCCTTAAACAACACTGGTTTCCCGAGTGCTATTATAAAAGAAATCTAACTGAAAATGCCGAAAAGGTCGCTTCTTATTAGATAATTAGTTAACAGTTTTTCTCGTATTTGATAGGCAATAAATTATAACCGAACAACCTACTTATATTGACATAGAACAAACCTTTCGTACAATTATAAATGAAAAAAGATTAGATGTCGAGTCAATTTATTGTAAACGAAATAAAAATCATTAGACCGCATTAGAGAAATATCCAAATAGATGAATAATAATAATAAGTTGATTGTAATTGACTTACATACAGGAATACAAATGGCAGGGGTTTAAACAGGCTAATCTTCCACTCCTTCAGTATAAAGAAGAAAATACAAAAGCTCAACACTATAGAAACTAATCCAAAAATTAACAGGTTATTCCTTAATGAGAGATCAAAATAATAAACCCGAAACTAAAATTAAATAAATAGATATAATTCAAAAACATCAGCATAAAATTCAAAAAAATAAAATAAAATATCCAGCTTAATCTATCTAAAACTTAAATAAAACTCTCCTCTCAGAGCCGATTGTACAGTTTCTTTTTTAAATTAATCATTGAGGTATCTGCCTCAAACAACGCCGTAAACTTATTCAATGTATGAGAGGCTATATAATAGAAACAGCACTCAAATGTAGATGTTCTATGTTGAGGAACTCTGAAATTAGCATCCTCACGTATATTCGCAGATAAGCTGATTTATGTAGTTCCAATCTATTGAATAGATAGTCAGGAGTTTCACTAGTAATCAGTTTTGCAAGAAAACTAACCAACATATACTCAGCCCTCTGTCCATATGTGATTTCTTCAAGTCTATTACGGTAGGATGTGGCATGGCTTTTGTAGGGAATACAACATACAAAACGCAAACAAGAATTTTGAAACTTGGCCAGGCTTTATTCTTCCCTTTTCGCTAATAAACCATAGTACATAGGACAGCAATAATCAAATACAAGGTATACCAAAGGTTTGACAAGTCTGAACTTAATTGCTTAATTCAACTCATATTTAAATCGTTGTACTCCTTTAACTCCACATAGTTGGCCTTTCTTATAGAGCCAACATGGCGCCTAAACGATAACTCCTCAACCCCCAAGTTTTTGGTACAAGACTTCTGTGCTAACTCTACGGCCTCCAGTGCCACCTTACAAGACGAATCTGATTTTAATAGAAGGGACTTGTTTACTTTAAAGAGTGCTTTCGATTTCGAGACATTAAGTTGAAGGCCATTCCTAGAGCAACAAGTTGACAACTGTGATAGTTCTAAATTCATAATCTGTAATGTTGTTGACAGATTGGACACTTGGCAAGATTGGTAGACCTGAATATCATCGGCATTCATGTGAATACTGCTGCTAGTGAAGATGTTCGAAATATCCAAAGAGTACAAGGCAAAAAGCAGTGGGCCCTAATGTTAGGGTTTCACGACGATTAGCCTCTAAATTAGCCATAGTGGATTCTCAAACAATACATCCATGAATGGAATACCTATAGAAAAAGATCTTTCATTCACATTTTGGTTATAACTAATAGGCATTAAATAATGTGCAATTTCATTCAGATTAAATTATATTTAATGGGAACAATTTAAGACAGTTTCAACAGTTCCAGAACAATTATAAAAAATTGCAAGTTCTAAATACCTAGAATAAGTACAACCAGTTACCAATGGTATTCGTGAAGTCTTTAGCCAGTCACTGAATTATAAATCACAGTTTCGTGAAACGTCATTATATCTGTGGTTCCGGTGACATTTCCATAAGCGGTTCGGTCCGCGTCCTTCAAAAAGACCGTTGACGACGAAATAACAAATTAAGCCCACAAGAATCCGGCCGAATTACTCAATTCCGACAATACCTTTTACCGACTCAAAGGGTCGCCGACGACATTCACTTCTGTGCTCACGAAACAAGCGAAATATTTGCCCGTGGCGCTCTCAGAACAATATCGAACGACTTCTCGGAGCACAGACATCGTAAAAAGAACAACAACTATCCCATTGTTCATAGGCGTGTTCTGTACGTGCCGCTAGGCCCATTTGACGAGCAAAAAGGTGCCATTGTTCACGGCAAGTGTATACTTTTCTATGCGGCACGTACCATAGAAATGCGTATAATTAAAGATGAGACTCTTTGAAGTCGCTGTAGTCATTTCAACTCAGTTTCACTCTTTATACCTGGAATTTCGTTATTTATGACAGCGCTTTCGGTTATGATTAAGAAGATGAGCCAATTTAACGAAATTATCCCGTTTTTTCCGATTTCGAGTATCTACTTTCAGTAGACCGCCACTAAAACCCTTGAGTGTTGTTTATTTCCATCGATTTTTAAAGAGCAGTTTAAAAATCGAAATTTGATAAAATCAGAGTAGGACTATCAAAATCCATTGATAAGTCCTACCCCAAATGGCGGTAGTGGAAATATATATTTTTTTAATCAAGATGGAGAGGGTCACTTTGCCTTTCACAGCGAGATTTGGTGCCAGAGGCTATGAGGGTAGCAAACCCAAAGGGATGGAAAATACACTTTAGTGCAGTATCAAACATGTTATTTTCTTTCAGCATCTTCCAGCCTTGAACAAGAATCAATAACAAAGAATACTGCTAATTGATTTATCCCACAACACCTTGTTGAACATTGTCAAGTATAAACATTGTTAACATAAAATAATCGTATAAATGGTTAGCTAAATTCATCGAAGTGAACTCAAGATATGTCTTGGACCTATTATCAATAATTATTATTGAATATATTATATTTAGTTTAAGAAATGTTTTATAATATTCAACTACAAATAATATCATATGGTTGAATGATATTAAAATTAAAAAAATAAAAACAAAAATTTTTCTTTTTTTTTCAATTCTTTGATTGTGCCTACTCGATTTTCGTATCATATGAAATACTACTCTTTCTCTATGTCACTACATTAATTTTATGCGAAATATCGAAGCCTAAAAGTTCACTAAAAATCCTAATCTCTTCTTTACTGTTGATCCCATTTTTTTTTAAATTGACACCGATGTTTCTTGAGCTTTCACACGAATAAAACGCATTATGATTCCTAAATTTCAATTGGTACACCCCTCACAAGCTAATCAGGAATAATTGTTTTAAATCAGTCAATTCAAATTATTAAATATTTATAAAAGTGCACTACAAGGGGTATAATGATGTATATACTTTTCATACTTTTTCAATTTCAAAATTTTAGAGACAGCGATGTACCGATAATTAAATAATAATATAAACAATTATATTATTATTTATATATAAATAATTATAATATATCATATATTTATATAAAAATATCTAATACAGCTAATATTCAGAATGATTGTGTGAAAAGAAACCGTGGAAATTGTTGAGGATATTAAATTTTTAGCATAATTATAGATCAGTCTCCACTTTAAAAACATATACAAAATGTTATTAGGAAAATTTTTCATACGACTGAACTTCTGCAGAGAAAAAATAGTGATGTGTATGAAAAGTCACGAATAATTCTTCATAACGCGTTGATTCTTCCCCATTAACACTATCAGTTTGTTGCATTTTTCTTCTAAGGATAACATGAGTTAATTACAAATGTTGAAAAAGAAAAGCATGCAAAGTATACTAAAGGCAAACTGCAATCAAACACAGAAAATACTAAACTGGTTGAATATAGAATAAATACCAAAGTATCAAGTTTTAAAATATTTTAAAAAATGCAATTGGGATGTTTATTCTTATGAGAAAGCAACACTTCGCGGTCGAAATTGTTCTCAAAAAATTCCCAAATCAGTCAATTTGTTCTTCATCATTTTTCTATTAAAATTAATCAAATTTCTCCTATTTTTAATTAACAATTATAATAATATTGCAGTTTTCCATTCTATTGAAAATATTGCCGTTGAAAATTATGAGAGTTTTAATTTTGTACAGATTTATCAAACATTCTTGAATAATTATTCGAAAAGAAATTGTTGTTTTTAATATATGCTCATCAAGTTTTGACTCTTTATTGTCATTATCCTTTGCGGTATAAATAAAACTTATTTTTTCGAAATTTGTTATAGAGCGAAGAAGACTGCCTATGATATGACTAAGACAATCAGAAAAACTTCAAATCATTATTGTTTTCTTTTAATTATAAGAACTTATGTGTAGGTTTACTGAATAGCTACAAATCAAAATTTAGAACAAGGTATAGAAGCATATAAATACTCGAAAATATATCACAACACTGAAGCAAGAAATTCAGTGAAAACTCTAATTTAAAGAGTCACAGTTGAAATAATTATTGACAGAATAAAATGACAGTTGAAATATTATAAACAGACAAGCAAATACGTAGTAAAATATCAAAAATGTTATTTTAAAAAAAAATTGAACCATAATGTCAACGTCAAAATAGATTAAGTAAAATATGTTTCTGTTTAAAATAATTAAATTTAAAATTTAGGTGTGTATTTCGGTCAGCAACATCTGCATCAACATAGTTTTTTCTTTTGACATATTATTTATTTAGACACGTGGTCGGTCGTAAATTATTTTTTACACGAATTTTTCATTTTAACGATTTTCGCTTTCAGAGTCCAGACGCAGCCACTCACATGGTCAAAAATCTGCCGGCATCTGTCTAAATTTCTCATATTTCTGGATTCGTTCTGGCTGGCAACAACGTGAAAAAACGGTCGTTTCCTGACATCTCGAATTTCTTATCTGTTTCCAAAACACGAGTCGCCACAAAATTGGGCCTTTTTGGCACGCTAATTGACTGACGTTCACGTCATAAAGATTAAAGGTTTTCGGAACACATCAATTCATTTCACGACCATTTATTATTCTTGATTATTTTTTCAAATTTTCGGGGGCGTCAGGGGTACCAGACACACCGCACATATTTGTTGCAGAAGATCGTTATTCTGTCATCTCCTGACACGTGTTACATCGGCGACATGTGTTTTAACTTTGTGAAACTTGAGATTTTTTCAAAATTGTATATGCAAAGCGATAACGATTTGGACTAATGAAATTTGGTCAAAACCAGGGGTGGAGAGCTTTACATAATTTCAAAATAAACTAGTGTCTCCATTTTCTCCTTGCTGAAGGCAATGAAGAATATTAGATCGAAATAAATGAAACAATTATCATAAAAATGATTAACTGTTGACAATGAGGTAGTAGCCCGGAATATATACCCAAAGATTTAAAAAATTTTGTGAAAGGACATAATCAAAAAATGGATATAATAAGAAGTCCCATAATACTAATTTTGATATAGTAATATTTTTTGAAAATTGATCTAAATATCAACTGAAAATAATTAAAAATATTCAACGTTCTAACTTTACTATTTTGTCTGACTTTCAGTGCTAATACACTTAACTTCGAATTCTGAAAGAAACTATGTTTAAAAAAAACTAAGTGGTAAAATTAACTGGATTAAATTGAAAAACCAAAAAAGATCAATAACACTACGAAACAATTTTTAACATAATTTCTCTTGACTTCGATTTTTAAGCTGCTTAAGAGGTAAATTGACATGCTGATTCCAAAACTTTAAGCAGTTTTTTTCTATCACGTCAAGTTTTTTCTACAGTTGTTGCGCATAATATTACGCTTCGCAGAACTGAACGCAAATTACAGACTATCTAAAAAGCGTCAGAAATTTTAGCATCAAGACTGCACACAATTTAACTTTTAATATTATAATAACCTTCGTACGAATAAAATATTCTAACATGTTTGGTTAGTACCCACTTTATTTTCCTCTGAATGCCCATTTTGCTGTTCCACAGTGTAATTAATGTTCTGGGTTTTGAAAAAGAAATAAATAAATAAAATAAAAAAGAATAAAAGAGAATAAAAATAAAATGAATTAATGAGAATAAAATTACAGAATTCAACGATGGTTGAATCAGAAGTCGAATTCACACGACTTTAATGTCTCTCGAACCGTTTTTTCAAGTCAAAATTTCTGATAAACAATTAGTCTGTTCGTCAACGGTAAAAATGTATTCATTTTATTTCATATCAATTTATTTTATTTTTTATCTCATTTTATATTTCTGTTAAGCCCATTAGGACATTAAGGACATTAGTTATTAATCTTGTCTCATTTTTCAGTATAATCCGATAAATTTTACCATTAAATTTTTATTCAATCATTTTGTTTCAATCAGTTTGTTTCAGAATTTGAAACTAAATTCATAGGTAGTGGAAGTCTGACAAAATAGTGAAGAATTTACATTGCCCAACACCTTTGAACAAACTTTTAACTGTACCTGTAGCTACTTCTAGCGGAGGAAGCTATTATAAAGCTAGGTACATACGTCTTTTTTTGTGTAGTTTCAACTTATTAAAAACACTTGTGTACTGTATATATTAGACCGCCTCCTCGATTTGAACAGTAATTTAATCATAAATTAGATTATAAGTCACTTTTCCAAACAAAAAAACTGAAAATTCCTAAAACTATGCCTCTTTCTACTATGCCTACGCTAAAGTTCCTGAAAGATCTTTTTCGCTACTAAAAACAGTTACATATCTATTCACTTTTGTATATCTAATTATTATCCAAACATTTGACTATACAGTCTAACATTAGAAGACATGTCATTAATTCCGACATGCATTTAATTATATTCTAGTTAAGTAGTTACTTTTCTGTATAAAGTATCATTTGAACATTTGAAGAAATTAATGGGGAAAAAAACTTTTTTATACATTTATCAAAAGAGAACTTTCTTTATTATATAACTTAAATGGATTTCAATCAATAAACTAACGCATCCGTTCGCAATGAAAAAGATGAAGAAATTGAAAATTAAAGAAATATATTCTCTATATCACACAGATAACACGCATACGTATATAATAATGAAAAACAAACATATCTCCTACAATTTTTGCACTTATGTCTAGATATATCGAACTTAGGGATAGGGGAGCTATGTCATAGATTTCACATATAACTAGCGTGTAATACGAAGTGTTAGAGGCAACGTATAGGGTGATTTTTTAAGAGTTAAGTTTTTCAGGTTGGCGGCACTGGTTGATAATGGCATCCAAACGTTATATGTCAAAGTGTAAAGTTTTCAGTATACTCTACCATTTCATCGTGGAAAGACTTACAAACGAGCAACGATTGAAAATTGTTGAAATTTCCTATCAAAATTCGTGCTCTGTTAAAAATGTGTATCGTTTTTACGACCATATAATGGTCGTCATAATCGACCTGGTGAGTCAACAATTCGTGCTGTTATCACCAAATTTCGCACCAAGTTTACTTTGTTGGAGATTAAACCATTGTCTCGCATGCGTACAGTGCGTACTGAAGACAATATTGCAGCCGTAGCGTACAGTGTTAATGAGGATCGTGAAATGTCAATTCGTCGCCGTGCTCAGCAATTGGGCATGTGTTACTCAACCACATGGAAAATTTTACGTGTTGATTTGGATTCAAAAGCCTATAAAATTCAACTTCTGCAAGAATTGTAGCCGAATGAACGAACTTACAACAACGTCTAATTTTTGGTGAATCAGAACAGCTTAATGAAAACCCGCTGTTTTATCGAAAAATTGTTTTCAGCGAAAAGCTCATTTCTGGCTTAACGGATATGTAAATAAACAAAACTGTCTCGTCTGGAGTGATGAACAGCCACATGCCATACAAGAATTACCGATGCATCCCGACAAAACGACAGTTTGGTGTGGTTTACGGGCTGGTGGCATCATCGGTTCATTTTTCTTCGAAGACGGCCGTTGAAGAAACGTTATTATCATCTCGAACGATATCGAGCCATGATACGCAACTTCTTTTTCCCCCAGTTGGCCGAGTTGAACTTGGTTGACATGTGGCTTCATCAAGACGTTGCCACTTGCCACACAGCTTGTTAAATAATGGACATGTTGGATGATGCATTTGGTGAGCAGCTTATCTCTCGAAATGGCTCTGTGAATTGGCCGCCAAGATCATGCGATTTGACGCCTCTGGATTATTTCTTGTGGGGATATGTAAAATCGCTAGTGTATATGGACATGCCGAACACGATTGAAGCCTTACAGGATAACATAACACGCGTAATTCGTGGGATACAGGGCGAAATGCTCGAAAAAGTGAAGCAAAATTGGACCCTCTGAATGGACCATTTGATACGGAGCCGCGGACAACATTTACATGAAGTTATCTTTAAAATGTAAATAGCAAAGGCCAAGTTATCAATTTCAATAAAAATTTTAAATATACTCGTATGATGCAAATAATGATATAACATTACGCTTTTTCGTTATATGACGATTTTGACAAATGCACAACTTTCATATAGGTGAACAGTTGAAAGGTTTTTTGGTTCAAATTATGATTAGAACATCTGTGAATAGAAATTCAAATAATTGCCCCTTAAAAATCCACTTGTTTTAATTATGATTGAAATCTCTAATTTGCGACTACGCCACTGCCGTCGCTTTTACCCTGCTTCACAAATTAAGCTTTGAAAAAGTAACCCGATATCCACCCAATAAGGGCACACTTGAAAAGCAGAAATTCCAATGTAATTATCCCCTAACCACCATGAGTTTACAGCGTATCCTTATACACGAATTCTTAGCACACCCTTGTCGTGAATGGTAAATATCAGTTGACACATGGCATTTGGTAAATATTAGTAAATACATGTGGCCTTTATTCGGCTGAATCGGTGCATTTGTTCTCAGTTCATTCGGCCCAGGGGTGGATAAAGGTGGAATGGGGTGTGTTGAAGGAGGTTTTCTTATTTGTTAATCGCTAAATGGGCCCGTTGGGTTTTCTTTGATTACTGATATCCGAGCAGCATGATTTTTTCGGTCGATATTGTTATGGATCTTTTATTACGAAATACTATTGACTAATTTGTTCGGAAAGAGTGTACCTTTTAAAATTAGAATGGCGATTCTTTCTGAAGGAGACCCATTTTTAAATCAATTCAAATCGAAATATGTTAATGACTGAGATTGAATTCTCGCTTTTTTCGCTAATTTAATTTTATATAGAAATATGCGAAATTGATACACAAAAAAATAGTGGTCTAAAAAACGAATTTACCAAATTTTTTTTTCAATTTGCTACTTGATATGTTGACTTGAACACAACTAGGCAAGTTTTCAGTATGATTTAACCATTAAAAAATTTTGGATGTGTAGAAAAAATTTTTTTCTTTTTGTAATTAGCACCTGTACTGTGAAACAGTGTATATTAAATAAATAAATAAAGAAATTCAACTGATTGTTAAGAATTTTATCGTTTTCATTGAAAAAGAAAAAATAGAATTTAAATTTTATAGGGTGAAATATCGATTCACTGGATCGATTCAGTGCTAGATATCGATTAAAAAAAACGGTTTTTTTGGTGGATGAAATGGCAGATCAGATCCCAGATCGTCCTATTTCAAAATATCCAATTATCGATAAAATAAAAAATCGTAAAAGTAAGTAAGTACCATTCCAATTTTTTTTAGGAAAGAAACGCAATCAATAATTTTTTTCAAAAAATGCAAATTTACTGAATTTCCTATATATAAATAACAATATTGAAAGTCGGTCTTTGTGGCTTAGTCGGGAAAACTCTCGACTATGGTACGGTAGAACTCGGGTTCGAGACCCATTGAAGGCATGGGTATTTGTGTTTGTCTATGATTTAGGTGGATTAAATAATGATATATGTTGGGTAATGTACATTGATGACAAGCTTATTGACCGTTCAGAACTGGCGTTAATCTGTATTAACAATATTAAATTTTGAAAAATTTAAACCATCAAAGAGTTATCATAAGGCAGTACAATTCAATCCACATAGAGTTCAATTTTGTAATTAAATTCAGATCTTTAAATATTTGGAAGAACGCATGCAAAATAAAGTAAGAACCAAGAATCCCAGACACTTCTTGTATTGAGAAGAATACAGATTCTATACTAAGTCAGTCTGATAGGTAAAGATTTTGAATACTCTGTGTCTGATAAAACGTCTAAAATTTTTCTATATCAGCTTTCATATGCGTCATTCATCAAAAACTCCGAGAAATATGAATGTTAAATTTGTTTTTCCAACAATTTTCCATTAAGATATCAGATTTTCAATAAAGTATCAAAATTTCAAATTGAAGTATATTTTACTTACAGAAAAAATCTGAAAACATCAGAACAGGTTTGTCACAATAGCTTTCAGCAATATTTATTTTTTCATTGAATTACATAATTTCATATTCGAATATTTTTATTTTGCGATTTTTTGAAACTGATAACCTACTTGTTTTCCATAATAGATTTAGCGCGGACAATTTCAAAAAATGCTTATTTTTGGAAACCTTAATTAAAAATTGATATTTTATAGAATTTTCTGAAAATGGTAATCACTTGAAGTTCACAAAAAATCATACAATATTTTTGTAGGTTAAATTTCAGATTCCTATTTAAAAATCTCAATTTCTGAATTTATAATTTTAATATAATTACTAAGGAAAAAAAAATCAATTTGAGGTTTTTTCACATTTTTATAAATTTCGGTGTATTGCTATCCAGATATGTATGTACGGAGAAATTAGTTTTTCTGATAAAAAAACAGAATATTAGAGAGACGAAAGAAAAGAGATGAAACAAAATTTTAAAAAAATATTCGTTCATTGGGACAGAATTTAAATTTTTCTAAAATTTTTGGGGTGTAATTCAAAAACACCTTAGTTTCTAATTTGCGTCTGGTTGTGTTTGTTTTTCATTGATTCATCGACGTCTACTACCCTTATTAATCAAATGAATTAGTCAAATAATTATAGTTTATTTCCATTCTTAATTTCGTAAATATATTGTATAAAACTCAACACATATAAAGTTGTTTACTTAAAAATAACGAAACTTGAAACCATTCATCAACCAATCACTCTTCCACGGTCAGATATTTTCCAAAGAATCGCAAAATTACGAAATATCTCAAAAGATTTGCACAGGATTCACGCTTTACGTATTATCTTGCGTAATCCCAAGCATTTCCGCTTTGGCCTAAAGATGTAATAGCGTATAAAATCAATAACTACACTTTATGAACCGTAAACTCCAAAAATGCTCGAATTACAATTCCAAACAAAATATAAAAATTGTGACGAAGCAAATCGTTGCCCAAAGGGGCCCATCGAAGCATAAGTTGCTGCTTTATTCCATACAACAATGAAATATAAGAAAGAAAAATTCTTAAAGGCAGTGCTGCGCGTATACACATACCCACTAAATGTGTTATATTATATTATGATAAAGAAATAATTTCTTTACGCCGAAATGGTTTGCAACGAAACCTCGCATAAAGTACCCGAAAAGATCTATATCTAAGAATGGTAACAAAAGAGAGCCCGAGCCAAAATCTATTCAAAGATTGGTTCTTTCAGGGGCTGTTTGGTTAGCTGTCGTTTCTGTGTACAATGTTGGGCACCCTCGCCTTTTCTGAAGATCTTCAAGATCGGATGAATGCTGATAAGAAATCGCCTACTACATGGTTATGTGGTCAGGGCCGAATTAGAATTTTTTACCACCAGTCGTATTTTGCCCTGACTTGGAGATCGAGAGTGTTGATCAAACCAACGAAAGATTTGATAGGAGTCATGAACAACGAATACCTACTCCATCGCGTCAATGTCGAGGAAATCCGACTTCTTGACAATACGATATTAGTTATGAGACTCAAGAGGACCTTTGGTGTTAGTTTAAGCGACAGTGCAAAATCAGAGTTAAGCGTTCTCAGTGTATACGTCAAAGTGTTAATTATCTGGAGCAGAGGCCACTGAATGAGTTCAGCAGTTCAGTTCTAAAACAGAGGTCACCCGGAGTTAGCACTCCGGGTCCGGACTGCCAACCTATCTTATGCGGATCTTGTGTCAACATTACAAAATAGTCAACATTATGCACAAACTTTACTCCAAACTTCGGACGAATAGTCAGAGGCAAAAAATGTAATTTTTCTTATAAAAAATTTAAAACCCCTTGGTACTTCTTTTTACTCATAACATTTATTCATATTTAATAAAATAATGAAGAGGAACCTTTCGTTTTGATATCGTATCTACACATATTATTTAGATAGTGCAGTTCACTAACTTTCGGACCGCCATGGTTATATTTTTGAAAAATGGATTCCAAGAGAAAGTAATTTGTGACCCACGATCTAGAACAACGGTCGGCAAACGGCGGTCCGCGGTTTTCTGCTTGCGCCCCGCGAATCTTTTGCAAATAAATACATTAACTATATCAGAATATCAAAATAAATATATTAAATAATCAGAGGCGCGCCTCTTCAGAACGCGCTTCTATCAAAAGCTCTCTCTAAGAAAGGAATTATCTTAATAAATTTTATAGCAGCTTACCATCTAATTTTGACGAAATAAAAAGGGTTGCTAAGCAGCTCATAAAAATTTTTAATAGCACTAATTTATGCCAACAAACTTTTTCAATTGTCAATTATAGAAAAAATAAATATGCTTCACGTCTAACAGATGAGAATTTGAGTGAGAATCCTACGAATTGCAACTACAAATTTGACAGCTAACATACAAGAAATAGTTTCCCAAATTCAACCTCACATATCAAAATCGGTTACCTATTTAGTTATTTTGTAGATTCAATTTCTGAATGATTTACGATGGTTATTTTTCTAGCTATAAACCTCAAAATATAAATATAATGTACATATTACGTGTACGAATTGAATTCCGTATGTTATAAGAAATTTTAGTACCATTTTCATTTTTTCTATAGGATGTGATCAATTATACGTAGGTATATTGAGTTTCTGGGGTTTATGTCCCAAAGTGCGACCCCCTTTCGTTAATTTAGCCACCTTGTGGCCCTTGACTGCCAAAAGTTTGCCGACCGCTGATTTAGAAACTAAGGATCGCTACTGAGTGAGATCTTTATATCTTTTGTAGTAGTAATTTGAGGTGGACCTAAATTTCTCCATGATAAGTTCTGATCCGATGAAAATTATAATGTAAATAAATTTTAGAAAATATTTTCCCAAAATAGATGCTTCTAGAGTAACAAAAAACAATAAAATCTCGAATTATAAGATTTAAAATCGGCATTATGACTCATTTCACTGAATTCCAACGGTGCAAAATCATTGCAACTTCAAAACTTTTCCAATTAATTCCAGATGCATTAGTTACCCTCAAGTTTTTCCAATATTTAGAAAAAGGAATTAAGAAATTGCTTTTGGTGAAATTTTTTTGATGATTATAAATCGAATACTTGTGATCTAATACAATCTGCAGTAGAATGAAAATAAAATTCGTTGATTTTCAGTATTTTTTGACCTCTACTAATACCCCTGTTTTCATAAATAAAATTCTGTTTATTTTAGGTATATGCAAATAAACTATAAAAATTCAAAAGGTCAATTTTTATGTAAAATTTTCTGAAAGTATATATAACAATTATTACACATTCTTATGATGATCAACTATTGCAAAGAAAGTAGTAGAATATCAGCGACATATACGACTGAACGACAAACTCAAAAATAGCGTTACAGCCCTGGTTTTCTCCATATAACTACGTCTTTTACCCTCTACGAAATCTCGATCTCGTAGATCGTTTGAATGCTGATAAGGCACATTCGAAATATCTGCGATCTTCAGATCTCCGAGTGCAGCAACAACAATATTTCAAGATTTCGTACGTTGATAGCGATCTAGATCAGCAGATGCGAGACGGATAGAAGGCAGAGATCGTAGATAAGGAACGAGGGGGGCCGGCCCCCTTTTAAAAGCATTGATTTTTCAGTCAGATAAGAGTTTTTAGATTTGCCGTCAGGCCTTCTCGAGACTTAAATGTTGATTATCTTTCGTAGATTTCGCTTATCTTAATTCGGTGTAACACAAGTTAATTTGATGTAATTTGTTAGTCGGATCGGAAGCCGAAAAAGGCAGTGAATAGATGGTGGAAAAAATTGCAATCGGTAAAGGTGCAAATTTTGTGGGTTACCTCCCCCACGGCCATAAATCTTCCTGGTTCTTAACCCACAAAAACTAAAAATGCGATCTTGATAAACTATAATATTTTTATAAAAGTTATTTCAACCTTAAAATGATTTTATTTATTCCTCAAAGACCATCTAAAATATGCACACATTCTTATAAAAAACTGATTTAAATCAATTTGAAAAATTTTGTTCAATTTTTATTGTATATAGTTAATTTTTTTTAGTATGATTTTTTTATCTCAAATGGCCTTTTCAAATACTTACACATACGAAACACTCTTTGCAACATCCAAATACAACTAATAGGTACCACATTAGTGAAAACCTATACATATTTTCATTTTTCAAAACTTCTATTCTTTTTGAAAAAAATAAAAAGAAATATTTCCGTTGAGTGATATATTGAACCTCAGACATTGATGAAGACTGTTTTGTGTTTTTAAGACTTTTCAATAGAAATTTCTGACATTTCTTCGCGATTCATTGCTTTTTGTTCTAATATATCTAGAAATGTTGAAAAATTGTATATTGAGGTAAAAACACTGATAAACTATTATATATCTCCAGAATATCTGGTTCTTTCATGGATTCGAAGATTAAGGATTTTGATTATTATAATAAAAATGTCTCAAGTCTACAATTATGAGAATAATTTAACAAAATTAGAATAAAATCCATAATTCAAATCCATAAAAACCAGGGAACCTGATTTTTAATGGAATTGAAAAATAAAAATTATGATTATTGATGAGACATACCTATACTTGAAAAATATTAATATCCATAATAAAAAATGTTTGAATTTTTCGCATGTTGTATTAGACAGAAGATGCGCATTTCGAAGTACTACTTCTTCGGATGTAAATTTAACAACTGATACGTATAACAACGTATACCTACTTGACAGTTGTTAATGTTCCTACATAAGATTACTTCTTATTTTACAACTCACGTGAGGATGCTAATTTCAGCGTTCCTCAACATAAACATCAAAATTTGAGTGTTGTTTCGATTATATAGCCTCTCACACATTAAATAAGTTTAGGGCGTTGTTTGAGGCTGATACCTCAATAATTAGTTCAAAGAATAAACTGTGCCTACAATCGGATAAAAGAGGACACTTTTATTTTAGTTTTAGATAGGTTAAGTTGGGTCTTATTTTGTTTGTTTGAATTTTATGTTATTGTTATTTCAATTATATATGAATTCTAACAGATATTTAATTTCAGTTTCGTGTTTATTATTAAGGTCTCTTATTAGCTGTAGAATAACCTGTTAAGTTTTGGATGAACATCTATAGTAATGAGAAGTAATAAGATATACTTATCCAAAAATCACTAACTGAACAATTCTTTATTAATTCATTATCATGAATGCATTCATGACATTTAAATATGAAATATCACATAGTTGATTATTCGTCCATTGAATTTATTTATGTTGAGTGTTGAGTTTTCTCGTTCATACTGGAAGAGTAGAAGATTAGCCTGGCTAATCTCCTGCCACTTCTAATTCTGTATGTAAGCCAGTTACAATAAACATATTATTATTATTATTATTACATGAAAATGTTCAATGTTATCTCAAAATCGATGATTGCTTATCGTTTCACTGACAAATTAAGTAATTCTTAATTATTTTTTTTTTCGACTATGATGTTCAAAATGATGATTTTGAATATTGAATTTTAGTCCACCATAGACAGCTTGAACCCCATATACTCGTACATACTCCGCATTCAGATTTGAGTCTGCTGTCAAATGTTTTTCAATTCAAAAATAAAGGACAAAATATTTGAAGGAAAGTGAATTTTTTTAATGGCCATTTAATGACATTACAATTATATCATGAATGAATTGTAATTTCATCTAATGACAAAAACTAATCCGCAAAATTTTCAAGAGACAACCGCAAAATGAAATTTCGGAGACAATGATTAAAGTCCAATTCGCTTTCTTTTTTTTTATTTGGATGACAAGTCAAATTTTGAACGATTTACGCTTCGCAAAGGTTTAGTAGCGTTATAATCGTAGCAACTGCTAAAAAAGAACCGTCCGTTTCTGCCTTTTGCGAATCAATCTTCTCCAATTCACAAAACTACAAAAACAATATAACCTGACATATAATTTCTTGAAGAACTAATAGCTTTTGGACGTAGAATTGCGGTTAGCTAAAATGAACACATTGTATAAAGTTATTTCCTACAACCTCAATTACGATTGTCAACCCTAACAAAACCGCTCAAAAAGTAATTTACGTTTGGATCAGCCCAACAATACGATAATTTGCCACCCAGAAGTTTCAATCTGGACGTTGTCCAACAAAGTCCTCACTGTTCCTTGTTTACAGAATGTCATACATCCTGGCCAATTTCGTGCATTTGTTGTCTTTTCTCAATCGACAAAACTTGGCGGGACGCCAACATTTCGAAAACATACCTTTACTTCAATAAACAAAACTTTTCACGAGATCTACGAGGTAAAATATTTATTTGGCCAACAGTGGCACTTAAGTTCAATCTGTTTCCAAGACCTTTTGTTGGATTTTGCAGTAATATCTCAGTTTCACATTTCACGGGTACAATGGAGGCCTTAACGACGCTTTAACACGTGTTAGGGTATCAGAATGTTACTCTAAAATTCGAATAGGGCACGATCACATTCTGATCGTACTGAATAGGATCTTACACGTGACGCAACAATAGGTTTTAAAATGGTTAACCAAAGCTCAGTCAGGTCTATTATGTTGTTAAAATGTATACAAACTCCAGAATCAGAGGCTATTGTTATTTGTTTAAGGATTAAGTAATGGGAATCAGATTTTTCGATAGGAAAGCCATTAGGACATTTATTTGGTTAGTGTCGCTAATAGATCGTCTTGTGTTATCATAGTAAACAGCTAAAAGATCTCTAGACTCTTCTTAATCTCACCTCAATTTTCTAATACTATATATATATATATATATATATATATATATATATATATATATATATATATATATATATATATATATATATATATATATATATATATATATATAAATACGCGAATAATGCCATCTACTCAGTTACAGATTTTTTGAATGACATTACTAAGTTGATATTACCTACAAAAATTATCGAAAGTTTTCCAACTAACAGATAAAATAATCATAATATTCAATTATAAGCATAAATTAACATATTTCACAAAGATAAGATTTTCATGAAAAATTATCTGTACGTGAAAAATTGCATTTCTATAAAGTTAATTTGTTTCTCAATATACATAAATATGATGGTTACTTCTCCATAAATTTAGCATTCGTTTTACATCATCCATTCTAATATATTCTCCGAGTTCTTTGTTCATTTGTACACATAGTATTATCGATTGTAGAATCTAATAATAACAATTATTGTCTAGTTCGGTTTTCAATTACTATATCCGTATTGATAAATAAACACTAAATATATGTTTTTAAATTATATATTCACATATATCCATCTGTTTTCTCACTTTTAATGGTTGATGATGTGCTCTAAAAACTTCTCACTCTTTGTTAAAATTCTTCTTGAAATTTCGGGATTTCAAGAAGAATGTTAATGTTTTATGAAAAAGAACGTTTTAATTGATTTTTGTCGAATTCTTTTCAAGCATTTGGTAGCTATGTAAGTATTTCCCTTTTATCTGATAGTGTATCGATGTTTCAATACTTCGAGTAAAATTTTGTTTTTGTTTATATTTGTAATGACTTGTAAAGCATATAATTGTCGAATATGCAACACTTTAGCTTTTTCGAATAGCTTCTCACTCGAAAAAGTATTAGATTTGCCATGATATTTTAAATGATAATTATTAAAAAAATAATAATATAAAAAAATAATTTTTGCTTAATTTTCATGCTTCGTATGCACCTCCTCAACCTACTATACCCTAACTTATGAGCGATTGTACAATGGCATGTTAAAGTATGTAGAGGTGAGCTTGGCAGTTTTTTCAAAAAATTTAAATTTGTAAAGTAGTCCTCTAAGCTTTTGAAGAGTAATTTTACATTCTTGTCCGATCTCAAATGCTGATCTATGATTACACCCAAGTATTTGATACTCGATGTTGGTGGTATTTGACAATCTTCATTGATCTTCAACTGTCCTATTTCCGGAATTCCAGTTGAGTACGATGTAAATGCTATATATTTTGTTTTTTCTATATGAAATGTTAACTGACTGAGTTTGAACTAGTCTACTATTTCATCAGTACTTTATTTTCTAGATCCCTCCCCCTAGAGTCAGCGCTATACTGAATCACAGTCTCATCAGCGAAACTCTTAATACCTCTTATAATTCTGCTGCTTTCCATTTGTAAAACTGTTTAGGCAGAACGGAAAAAGGAGAGTACCCAGCAGAATAAAATCATTAATTTTCATTCAATATTAACACTCAATACTTATAAAAAGCGAAGTACAAAAGTGCAAGAATCGCGTTTCGTTGTATTTATTTTTCATCAGATAATCTCCTTAATGCGAAATGTAAAATACAAATATGTAGACAACATCTGACGAGATATGAACTCAGATGTAGATATAATAGATTAGGTCATTGATTTTCTGCCCATTTCCGAACCCATTTCACCCTGGTGAGATGTCGATTAAATTGGTCAAACTACCTCCCTCTAAATTATATGAAAGCTTCTTTTAGCAATTTTGTAAAAACCACTAATGTAACTATTTATTTCATTTAAGAAAATACAACTGTGCTATTTACCATAGGACAATAACAATAATTAATAATCAATTTTATACGATTTTGCCATGTCATATTACAAAAACCATATTTTACGTCTACCCAGATGTCTAACAATATCAATTTGTTGCTTACAGGATAATCTAACCAAGATCCCACCAACATTTTTGCCCTCTAGAATAAAGCACGTTCTTTTCCATCCCCCAAACGTGCCAAATATTTGATGGACACCTCGTCCAATACTTCAAAATTAATTGAAATTATTCATAACTACTAAAAATTAAGAAACTGAAGTTCTAATAAAATTAATGCTCCATAAAATAAATATGAAAACAAAACACGGCTATTAATAATTCAATATATCAATAATTTTAAAAGAATAAGAACATACATATACTCCTACATACATAGATTTACATTTTTTCAAATTATTAGTTCCTGTAGTAAGAATGCTAAGTAATTCAATATTTTGAAAAAAAGAAATAAGGAAATATCGATAGTGCTGTTCAAGTAAGTAAAAAGAAAAGAAAATGATAAATTTTGGATATATGTTAAGAGCGCTACTCAGAGAGAAAGAAATAACAATAATTGAGTTAAATATAAGATCAAGTATTTGAGTGCAAAACAGAGTTTGTACTCATTTATGTGAATTCTTTGCTTTATTTTATTTCATTAATTTTTTTGTAACATTTAAGAAAACTAGGAGGAGACAACAATATCAATTATAAAGTTAGCTACAGAAAAGGAATAAAGTCCTCTTATTTTGCGAACTAGTTAAGAAAATCATTTTATCATATTATTCGAATTAATAGCAGGGAAACTTAAGTTTTGAGCTTTTTAATCGTCTACGGATACTACCAAAGAGAACAAATTTTATATTTATTCTCTGGTATCGAGAAGCATCTAGCTAAAGTTTCTGCCTGTTGTCTTTGTTATATATTTTGAATACTGTTATTGGTTGAATAAAATAACTTCCACAGTTTATTCCAATTAATAAAGCAATGTTTAAGCAGGAAAACTCTAAATATAAACAAACTATTTTTTATTATTTCAACTAATATTCGCTATTTTGATTAATTTTGGACTATTATTGACTGTTAATTGTTACTATGTCAAGCACTAGAGGGCAGTTCGAATCCTGGGCTTAATATGACCTTTCCTGTTGTTTTAATTCGAATCATTTGAAATTTCAAAAAAAAACTAATTAGAAATCAACACGATCAAAACTTTCTTGATAATTAGTATTGAAGCATCAGCACACATATAATCAAGACACATGGATTGTTATTAAACATCAACCAGCTGTCTAAATCAAAGAAAGTATCTTTTATTGTTTACTTAGTAATGGCTATATTATTACTAGTAAATTTGTTTTTAAGTTTGAACGTTTAATTTTTCGAAGACTTTCAAAAGAACTTAAAAAACACAAGGCTATTCAAGAATTTGATTTAAATGCTTCAATGAAAAAAAACAATCAAATGCCTAAAACAAAGTTAATACATATATTTCGATGTTTCACCTCAATTCGTGAGACACCCTATAAATAAGAGACAAAATTATTTTGATTTCACTTTATTAATTGAAAATAAATCAGTACTGATTACAAAAATGTATAATTAACTTAATTAAGTAATTAATATTAACCTAAACAAAAATTACATACAAAAATTTCGATTAAAAAAAGAAAGACCTTCGTAGGAGACACAAAATACATTTACATCTAAAATACAAAAACGTTGGTTAACAAATTTTCTAAAAAATATGATACATACGGAAATCATATGGGTAAGCTGATATCACAGGATAATGTACAAATTTCAATAAACACTAAACAAATACAAGTGATACAATTAGGTGCAGATGAAAATTGTGCATAAAAAATAAAATTAAAGCATGCATTTTATGTACAAAAATTGACACTTTCGGCCTATGTGGAAGAAAATTCCAAAAATACATAATTAAGATAATTTCTGAAGAACTTTTGAATTGGTGCCACAAAAATTAATATCACAGACAAAATTAAAGCAAGAGGCGAGAACACATATTTGCTAGTCCTGAACTTCGACATATTCGTTATTATCAAGGGTTTTCATTTAAAGCTTGAGCAAAATTAGATGTGTTTTAAATATATACAAATTAAAAGCAATATTGCAAATTTTCTCGGAAAAAACTAAAATCTAATTAAAGCTCATAGAAAATAAACGCTAAGATATCACAATGAGAGTTTATCACAGAAATATTATTGCTGATTATTTAAATTGGAAACTTAGAAAAAATAGAACATTAAAAAATTGAAAAAATAATAAGACAAGTTATTGCACTGTTAAAACTTGAAACATTAAAAATTTCATTATTAAATAGTATACAAAAAATTAAAAAGTGGATAAAAAAAATTGAAATAAAATAATACAAACTAGGTTATGTACATGCGAAATTCAGATGATTCATTACTCAATATATACAGAGTGTGTAAAGAACTAATCTGAATATGTCACATTGTTGGCTATTCTTGAAACGTTTTACTGATTGAATCTAAAACTACCTTATATCCTAAGAAACAAAACTAATATGATATACAGAAAGAAATTTACAATTTAGAACAATGAAGTTCTTCGAATTCATCTGAGAGATTATCATCGATGCTTTTATCCAGAGACTGGATATTTGAATGATGAATTTCAATTATTGGTATCTTGAATGCGGACATAGCTTCAAAAGTTGACCAAAAATGGTTGAGGTTTATCCTAGGCCCTTTGACAACGGCTCTGGACAATCTAGGCTTTACCAACTGCAAAAAATAATTGGAAATCAGAGATAATTCCTAAATAAAAATGAAATATTTCGAAAGAAAAATCAAAGACGATCTAATTGAATGTTTAAAACAAGAAAAACTTTATTTAGTTCAAGTTTTTAAGATTCACTACTTCCGTTCAAGATTAGACGCGAATAAATTACAAAATTATATGTGAATAAAATAGAGATTAGAGAAAATTATGGTTACTCACCTCTGTCAAATGTCTCCTGTAAGGTGACCTGGGGCTCCTTTTCAACTGTTCCTTGGAAATACACATGGTGAATTACAATTCAAACGCTTGCAATCCTCGAATAAACAAACGCGAAACGTTTGACGTCTAGCTGTCAAAATTTCGAACAACGACGAACGGTTTGACGTTTAATGTGTCAGTTTTCGCTCTGAGCCTATTCCGTGCTTCTCGGAACGCAAGATCGGAGTGTGCCATGCATACGCCAAAGTTGAGTTTTATACCCGAAGGTCGTCAGGATCCAGTGCGTCAATCCGGCGCATAGTCAGATCGTAGCGCGCGCTATACACGCGATCAACGGTTTTTGGGCGTATTGTGAACGTGCTTGAAGCGTACCAAGAGTACTACCGAACGCATCCTATGTGAAGGTGTAATGAGCTCGAGATAATGATATATTTGCGTCTCCGTTTCGCTCGCAATGGTTCAGGTTTTGCGGTCCTTGTTCGAATGTTGTTGTGAACTGGTTTTTGTCGATTTTGTGGAGGTTTATGAGTAATGCCATCCTTTGTGTTCGGCAGAGTTTTAACGGTTTTTCAGATCGTATAATGTCCAATAAGTATTGAAGAACTATAGATTTTGAAGATAATTCTAGAACATTCTATATCTTCCGCTATTAATATACCAGAAAATAATGAAATTGTTTTATGAATCACATAGATTTGTATCAAGAGAATGTGGATTAGTCAGGGTGGCCACAGAAGCCTTAGAAAAAAAAAGAGAGAAAAAGAGACCAACAAAGTGCCACAGATGATTTCCGAACAGTTGCTTTATTGAAATTTTATTATTACAAAGTTATTTTAATTCCAAATTCACTTTAATTCCAAGTTCACTTTAATTCAACTTTGGCTCTAAAATACATAGATGTTCATACACGTCAAATTTCAGTACATAGATATTTATTTAAAAGAATTATCAGTTGTTGATTCGTTTGAAACACACAACAAATTCTTAAGTTATTTGTTTTACAAGGAAGTCATCACTTGTGACACTTCCATAGCAATGTGAAGCAGCCACTTCAATCTTCAATAATCTTTTAATAATTCCAAGGTTGCCAACCATACTTTATAATAACGTATCCTACTTTATTTTTGATAATTATACTTTTACATACAAATAAAGTATGCAAAATACTTCATTTTCAACCTCTACTGTGATGAATAAAACAAATCCTCATTATGGGTACTTAACGATTTATAATTACTGAACGAAATGTTAGATGTCAGTTGTGACATTTGTCACAGCATATCACATGTCACTTACTATCGACGAAATTGTACAAAAATGGTCCGTTGTTTTTGTTTATAAATGAAGAATGCATTTTAAAGTAAATATTAATGCTTAAAATGGCGAGTAATTCTGATAGCGACACACCAGTGACTCATAAAAAAACTAAAATAACCAAAGTTTCACAAAAGTAGAAACTTAATTTCTCTTAATAAATTCTCAATAAATTTGATTAATAACGAATTGTTTATTGATTTGAATTTAAATAATGATTATCAAACAAGCTTTGCAACATTTAAAAATAACAAAAAATTATTAGCATGTACTGAAAGCACACCAAAAATGTTTTTAAAGCAATAAAAACATAAAATTTTAAAATAATTTTTTTCTACCTAATAGGTAGGTACTTTATTTTTTCCTATCCAAATCAGTTTTTACATGTAATTAAGTTGAGTTAGTGATACGAT
This sequence comes from Henosepilachna vigintioctopunctata, assembly GCA_030704895.1. NCBI lineage: Eukaryota > Metazoa > Arthropoda > Insecta > Coleoptera > Coccinellidae > Henosepilachna > Henosepilachna vigintioctopunctata. The sequence continues at coordinate 2,938,321 of JARQZJ010000091.1, forward strand.
CGGCTTTCTCGTATGTCGGGGGTCATTAGACGAAATATTTATTGAAATGAAATATCTATACACATATAAATAAATACATGAAACACATGCATAAACTCCCTCTGAAACGAAACAGTCTATTTTGTATTTCTATCTAGTCGGTGACAATATTCTCTAACATTATCCCCTGAAGGATAGAGTGAGTATGATATTTTTCTAATCAATTCGCATGTTGGTACATGTCTATAGATATATCCTTTTCCTATATATATATAGAGGTATCCATTTTATGGGAGAAACCTTTCAATAAAGGAAACATAAATCTTCACGATCACTCGCATTCGAAACAATAAACTGTACGACCTCATAAAGAGTACTTTCTCGTTTCTGAACTGTAGACGGCGCCTACCAGGATAAAATTTATCAAGAGTCGGACAGCCTCAATTTTAACAGGAAATCAAACTGGATAACCGCATATTTTGATTCTTAGTTTACATAGTCAATCAGGAAATGATTCAGGCAATACTGAAGGAAACACATGGAGTGTTTTACTATCTAATTAATTACATGTTCAACGAACTTGTTATTGCCACTCAGAAATGATGGTCTCATAATTATATTGAAGATTTCAAATCAACATCACAATTTCGAATCCACAGCTGAACTATTTTAAAAATCATATTGAATATATTAATACAACAGCGAAATGTTTCAATTTTTTTCTTCTTGGATTGTCTATTTTATACAGTTAATATCTCATTCATATCATAGCACTCAGTTATAATAATAATAATAAGCTCTTTATTCTCAACAGGTATAACACCCAATTACAGAAAATAATAACAATGTTGAATGTATAACTGAATGATTGAAATGAAAAGATATAACAAAGAGCTCAATCTAATCTGAAAAAAAGTTACTTATAACTACATTATAGCATTTAATGAAATATTAGAAAGAACTCAATCTAAATCAATTCATTTTAGTGAATTTTCTTTGTTTACATAACTCCTGATAATAAATTCTATGAAGTCAAAGTGAATGTCACAATTATTGGCAACTCTATTGAATGTAGACTCCATAAACCAAATGGGGGATTGTATTAGGGAGTTGGTCCTCGGAGTTTCTAGGTGGAAGAATTCTGTATTACGAGAATTTTGCCTAGGAACACGAAATTTCAAAGCGGACAAGACAGGACGACAATCAATATTATTGTGCAGTAATTTGTACAAAAATTTGAGTGATAAAGTTTCTCTCCTGCTCTGCAATGAGATAAAACTAAATCAACTCAATAATTCGTAATGACTGACTCCTCTCTGCGGATAAACTTTATCGTCCCTCCAAACTAAGAATTTCAATAATCTTCTCTGAATAGCCTGAAGATGGCGTTGATGGCAAGTGTTAATGGGATGCCAGATCGTGCGGCTGTACTCCAACTTGTTACGGATAAGGGTATTATATAGTCCTATGAATGTTGAAGAATTATTAAAATGTTTGCCATTACGTATAACGAATCCATATATTTTCATAGCAGATGAAATAAATTGGGTGATGTGTGGGACAAAGGAAAGCTTCTGGTCGAAGACTACACCAAGATCTCTCGCCTCATCTGAACGAGAGAGAACCTGACCACCAACGCTATAATCACAATCAATTTGGTCTCTTTTCCTTGTGAAAGAAACATCATTACACTTTGACACATTCAAACTCAAATAAATACTCAAACTCAGTCATATTAAAGTCCCCACTATGTCTCTCTAAAAACAAAGTTAAGCTCAGATCAAGACCGTCTCAACCAAGCTTAAAGTCTAGTAAAGCCTAAAGACTACACCCGATGTACTGTGATCAACCAGAAGCTATTAGTGGAATGACCACTCAGAGCAGTCAATGGACTTGCTCAAATATATTTATACTCAAATGATTTCAAATTTGGAGCGCATGAACCGAATAGTAATTATAAGATAGCTTAATTACACCAATTTCAATGTCCTAAATATTTGTAAGAAAAGTGACACCATCATAACGCATAAAAGTAAAAATGACCATATACGAAGAGGTCGATTAATATAGAAATTTTCAACTTTAAATTAATTTCGTAACTAAATTCGATAACTCAACACATCAAAACATTTAAAAACCTATTTCATTTTTGTCTGAAGGGCAATGGAAATAGTAGCTTGAATATGGAGACAACACTATATCATCATCCCAATCAACATTGATTCTTGTAATATATGTAGACAAAAATTTGAGATGGACATCACACACTGATGTCTTATGAAAAAAATTGAGTAAATCATTTTTTGCAATCTCTAGAATTAAAAACATCGTACCTAGAAACTGTGTTATGAATGTGTATTATTACAGTCTTGTATATAGTCATCTTAATTATAATATTCTGCTGAAGGGCTGCTCTACAGAAATAAATAGGGTGTTTATTACACAGAAGCGAATACTTCGATTAATATTCAATATTCATCAACGAACTTCTTGTGAACCTATCTTCATTAATAATTGCATACTCACCTTACAGTGTTTATATATTTACAGATGTTTGTTATATGTTGAAGAAAATGAAGTTAGGTTTATTAAATTGAATAGTAATCATGAGTATTCAACAAGGAACAGTGATGTGCTGCTTATTCCTATGCTTTAAACAGGTAAATTTGAGCACTCCCTCTATTACCAGAGTATTGAAATCTCCAACCATTTACCATCGAATTTGAAAGTACTGAAGCTCATTTGTTGAGGAGAGTTATATATGTGCTCTTAACAAAGGCATACTTTAGTGTGGCAGAGTACTTCGATGATTCGAATGTAGGCAATAATGTATGAAACAATTTTTTGTATCATATATTCGTAGATTTTTTCTACCACAAATGTGTTTCGCCATGGCAAATTGTCTTTAATGTTCAATATTTTTGAGGTAATTTTTTTCTTTTATTTTTAAATAAAGTTGTATATTATTGTAAATATAAATTTAACCAATATTTTTGTTTGCACCAATATTTTTGTTCGAATGGAAGATCAAACTCAAAACTGAATTCAGTCCTTTTGAGAGCATTCTTCTTAGTTGTACTTATTGTATCAATTGAAGGAATGTAATTTTACAATGTAAGGATTGTTACACAATGAATTTTATTATTATATCGTATAATAATTGATGCACTAACGTTTTGGTTCTTGAATATTTTTCATCAACATAATGTTTTTTACATGTTCACGCAAAATTTGAATATGCAGCATGTAACTAGTGTTGCTATTGTCGTAATTTTCTAACTAGAAGTTCACTATTATCAAACATTGATAGAAATTTCATTATATACTAAAATATATAATAAAAGACTCTTTGGGATGATTTAAACCGAAATGAATAATTTATTTAGATCAAATGAAGTGAAAGAATTCTCTCAAATAAAAAATAAAAATGAAATATAACATAGGTGAATTCTACCTATCAAACAAATCAATTAAAATACATAATAAGGTTCCCAAACACCCTATTATTATTTGTCCCAATCCCAGTGAATTCTAATTCTCTGTTTTCTTTCCAGTCTACCCCCTAACGACTGTTACCCCAGGTAGGGCCCGAATTATTACCCTAACAATATTAACCCGGGAGTGTTGATATTTCTATTTCATGCATCGTAATCATATAGGACAAAAGGGGGACCACATCGAACACTTGTGCGTTGCAACAGGTACCTCACCGCGTGAAAGATACCGTGGAAGAGGGTTTACTGCAGTCACTGCGTCGGGGTGACAGGGGAGTATTAAATTCTTGTCAGATGAAATATGAAGGGTGTCTGTTCGTATGTGAAAGGTAATGATCCCTTTAAATGCGAGAATGCATTCCATCCAACAAACGAAAAAAAGTGAACGCTATATTTGTTCCCTTTCCCTTTTCGGAACACAAAAAATATTTAATGATGGGTATACGCAATTTAATTGGAGATGGCATAGAATGCACACTCCACGAATCTGTGGACAATTACAAAGAAATGTCATAATAATATACAGCAAAAGAAGATAATAATAAATTAATTAAAAATTAAAACACTTGGCTTGAATATATTCAGCGAAATTTAAGAAATGTGTTTCAATTTTTAATTTATTGTTTTTAACATAATGTTTCAACAAGAGATAAGCGAATAATAAACTCGCTGTTACCTTTCGAAGAATGTTATTGAAGTTCAAAATGTGTAATAAACATCTTTGGTTCAATAAAGAGTGCCTGAAACACAACGTTACACCGAAATACATGTTTATTAAATGTAGAAATCGATCGTACATTTCCAGTCAGCAGTAGATGCTGCTTATACTACATGGCTTAAGTTGGAAGTGAAAAAATGGTACAGCATGAAAGACAATTTGAGTGTACATTTGAAAATAATGTACTCTGAACTTGTTTTACGTCTTGATCCGTTAGAATTTGATATCTGGGACCTCCAAGATATATTAGCGAAGATATTGCAATTATTTGTCACAAATATTTAGTGAAACTTGAGTCAAGTGTTTTAATTTTTAATTTATTGTTTTTAACATAATGAGAGGTAATAACAAATCTAAAAATCACTGACTGAACTATTCTTTATTCGACTAGTTTCGCCTTTAATGGCATTATCCAGAATGATCAAACATTTGATTTTTAGACAAGTATTTCTTATTACCTCTTATTTAAATATGAACTATCACACAGTTGATTCATCGAGAATTGAATTAATTTCAACATAATGTTTCACCAAGAGATAAGCGAAACCACCGTCTCATTTATTGAAGATAATAATGCTAAAATTTATTGAAAATAAGCAACAATAACTCAATAAAACTCAACAGATAATAATAAAACTCAAATTGGGTTATTAAGAAACAAGCAATTTGGAAACAATTTATTACAAAAAATTTTTATTGAAAAAATGACTGACAATGCATAACTTTAAACTCTGTGAAATTGACATTTTTATGTTTCTCTATGTTTACATTTTTGACATTTTGTCATTAATACTAGAACTCAGAACTATAGATACACAGTTGAATCTTAGGCTCAAATTAATGAATTTCTATGGTTAAACTCTCATTTCCTTTTAAAAACCATCATTTTTTGATTTCATGAAAATTATGGTATTTACTAGAGATCCTTTATCAATATATTACACCGGTCTACAGCATTTTTGGGCACGGGTCGTACATATCATATTTTCATTGCTTTCATACCTATAAATCAGAATAATAACAAAAAGATTTGAACTTACTTTCATGTGTAAAAATTGAAAAAATTCGAATCAAAGAAAGTACTTAAAAAAAGAACGTAGAGTTGATTTAATAAAATATACCGAACACCCATCTATGATTCATTTCTACAATAGAAGTTTCAAAACAGAGTGCAAATGTTCAAAAATGTATACATATAGTCCCCCTTTCTGTTATAATAGATGATTATTAGTCTAAATTAATAGAGGATAATTAATCTAAATCTAATAGAGGATTTTTGAAAAACCCATTAATGATTTATTCAGTTTCTTATGTCCTGAAAATGACAAGGGAAAGTAAAATTCGAAATGAAATTCGTTTTCGCGTTTCGTACCTAAAACTGTTTTCAGCAGCTAATGCAATTTTTCAATGAATCCCGTTATCTTTTAGTAGGTAATCAAAGAAATTGGATAGTATTTCATAATCTCTTCAAGTTGAAATTATTCTGTGAAATATAAATACGCATAGAGCCCCATGCTAAACATTAATCCATAAGTTACTGTCAATTTACCGCTCTTAAAACCGTATCCATAGAATTACAACATACTTTTGTTTCATAACCACAAAATCTCGCCACCACAGAATATTTAAATTGACAGAAACTACTTATTAGCGCGTAATAAACATTCACGGTGTAATTAATCAGTTCGCCTAATTGCTCGGTTGCCTTCCTCAAATTTGCCTAATTTTTCCGTTCAAATATCTCGTTCGCACCTCTGTGACGTCATCGAAGTCGATCAGAGTCGGCGGCAGGTGCCGTGCGGAGCCTGGGAACTCGCATCTCCGCGAGGTTCCCACACAGCATTTGCACCTGGCGCAAGGGGAACCATGACGATGGGCCGGCCGCTCCCTCGTGTGTCCGTCGCATGCTTGAAGGGTGCCAGTGGAGCTGTACAGATCGGGTGTCATCTTGAGGGTGGTTTACGATTCACGTAACGGTCATACGAGGATGAAAGTGGCTGCGATGTGAGTTCCGGGAAATTTCTCTTTCCTTCGATCATAAGATTATTAAACCCTTTACGTCATCAGTTGAAAGTGATGTAGAAAGTGGAATGTTAGGTTTTTAATGTTACAGGAATTTTGAAAATTCTTCAGATCGAGTAGAGTGATAAGATATGAGAGAAAATTCATCATTCTATACGATAAAATCTAAAAAAGAACCATAGGGTTTCGATTTTTTTCAAGTTGATTCGTTTGAATATACTTTTGTAGCCGGTTACATGTACGTACTTTTGGGATATTTTGAATTTTTTTTTGATAAGTTTTCACACTAGAGACGTAAGTTTTCACGTAATAATCTATTTCGGGGATAACGACTCGGTTGGGGTTTTTAATTCATTAGAAACTTGGGTGGGCTCTTAAAAATGATTTTTGAAAGATCGTAGATACACTGAATACCCTCATTGATCAATTTAAAGAAGCAGTAGATAATTCTTTTTGAGTTATTCAACGCTGGGAACATTTTTTGGAAATAAGTCTTGAATAAAGGATGGAAATGTTAAGAGAAGTTCGATAACTTTTTTTATAATAGAAGCGCTTAAGCCTCAGTTTTGGATCACAAAATATTCAATTTCATTTTATATCAACCCCTGAGTGAATTAGAAAGAATAAACGTACAATCAAAATAGCTCTTATTGTGATTAGAAATCTGAAATTTAAGTTTCGGTTTCTATGAATCTGATCGCTGAACTGGTTCAAATTTTGAATGCAAATTTCAATCAACTTCTGTATCAACAACTGACAGTCTAACAAATAAAACGACTTTGGTAGCTTATTTTGAAGAGTTATTTGAGCTTACGTATTTGAAAGCATGTTTTATAAATGACAAAGAGTTTTTTTTAAATTTTGGATCAGGTATCCATTAGTATTAGGTATTATTCTCATTCCGTTAAAAATGCTGATGATTGTAAAAGCATGACAAATAATTTTAATCTTTAATTATAACCAAAAATTGAGACATTTCTACAGCTTTTCTCTTCAGAATTTTTATTAAATTAAATTGAACACTATGCTCAATGTTTCAAGATTAGGTATATTTAACAATATCAATTCGTCAACATGTTTCGAGCGTGAGCTCATCTTCAAGACTGTGAAGTCTTGGAGATGAGCTGTCCAGTCTGAACTGTCCAAACTGTCCAGTCTTGAAGATGCGCTCACGCTCGAAACATAAAATTTAATATTTAATTATGTTTCACCAAGAGTTGAGCGAGAATTCCAATCTCACGAATCTTCAGAAATCAGTTGATAGATTTCGAAATTTTAGGTAGTTTTCAGTATCTTACACAACATTCTTCTTCATTGAAAGTAAGGATATTTTAATACACAACACCCATTCAACCCCACTTAAAATGAAAAAATGAAGTACATATCGATTAACTATTGCTGTATAGAAAAAATTTTAAAGAAAATCATTTGCAATGATACATACTAATATTTTGGTAAATTCGTATATTGAAATCATATTCTTTTCGATGATCTTTCCTAGGATTCATAATTATTATTTATACATTTATCTCTGCAACAAGAACTGAGAACATAAGATATATTGAAACCTCTATCCTCAAAATTGTCTTTCGCAATTGAAAACAGCTTTTGGGTAATCATTTCTATCAGTTAAAAATTCGAAAGCAGTTTTTTAATCTTAGTTAATTAAATGAAACAATTCAGACTCCTTTTGCAATATCATTTTGAATAGTTGAAGAGGACTACAAGAGAACTACCCGAGTTCGATATGTGGCGGTTATAATGCCGTCTATTTCTAAATAATTCTGATTAGATTTAGTCCATTGATAACCTGATCACGGTGAGTTTTTAAGACTAATCCCCCATCCCCCACTCAAAGTCATATATCGTGTTGGTACAAAGTAGATGAAAAATTTTTAGTTTTATCTTTGAAAGAATTATAATCTAATTTATTTGAAATCATACAACATGGTCAAAATTTTCAGACATTGTTACAAATTTGCAGGTTGTTTTCCACTATATAAAAGTATAGAAATTTTCAACGGCAAAATAATTACACTTTACACTTGTGATTATCTCCGAACTATCGAATCGATAAGAGAAAAAATTCAATTCATGAAAAAATGCCATTTGCTCTCTAAGTGTAACATCCACTTGACCTGATGGTATACTCCATTTGGTCCAAGTGACTAAAATCTAATACTTTTCTTCAACACTTTCGACTTGTTGATATTTACAAGAATTTTCATAAATACAAAGAAATTGTAGTTATTGATGGTGCTGTGTGCGATTCCGCCAATCCGCCGTTCCAGAACGGCGGCCGGCAACACGAATTAATTAGCAAATTGCCTTAAACCTTATCGCTGCCGAGTCTCATTAATATTCAACGCTGGTTTTGCAAGATTAAAATCTGGTCGGGACCTCTAGATCCGTGGGAAAATCGGGCAGGTGCTGCGACGCGGATCGATAGTCGGAGTACGTTCCGAACGGCGTCAGAGTGGCCCAGAGCGGATCTTACTCGTCCAAGGATGGTGCAGTTCGAGTTTGCAGGACCGGTAGGATATATCTGCCAGTATATCATGTCTTGCGCCGTATTAGTAATTGGGTACTCGACTGTAGCGACATAATATATAATTAATGCTAAAATTCCTTTTGACAATTATACGGGGCAATTATATTTGAATTTATCAGTTTAGATCTTTTGAATATGAAAATCTTGAATATAATGAAACGCGTCTTAAAACCACTGGAAGTATATATGTATGATACATTTATATAAAAATGTCTGTAACGGCATTATCGAGTAGGAATACATATTAACATCGATCTCACATTTATTTATAGGAACGAGATAAAAAGAAGGAAATCTTAAAAACGTCATATCGAACATAGAAGAGAAAGAAAAGCCTTAAGACAAAGATTATTCTTCTTTCTTTAGCAAGGCAAACCTTGATGTTTTACCTTAAATTTCAATGTTGACATTCGTCT